>PXOE01000009.1:0-95203 GCA_003012245.1 Microcyclospora tardicrescens
CCCCAACTCTCATTTCCCCCCTACCATCACAACCCCATTCCATTCCATTCCCATCCTCCAATCTCCAGCCCAAATTCCACACCCTTTCCCCTTCCGTGAAAGAAAATCGAAACGTACTCAACATAGTATTACTGCTCCCGCCCGCGCCCGCCGCACGCGTCGACGCCGGGCGTGCATTGGCGACCTTATCCGCACGATCGGCGGCGGCCTTGCGCCGCATGACGGTCGCGGGTCCACCGGGGGGCTTGGGGGAGGTCGTGCGCGCGCTGCCTGTCGAGGCGCCGGTGCTGCTGCCGGTCGCGCCGGAGCCGGAGGTTAAGGGGGCGGACTGTTATCATGATGAAGAAGGAGGGGTTAGTCAGGTTTTCTTGAATTTTGGATGGAGTTGGAGTTGGTGTGGGAAGGGAGAAGAGGTGTTTGAAGAGTTGTGGTATGCTGGACCGCAAAACTGCGGATATGGATCCTGAGAGGTATGGATGGGTAGGAGATTCGATGCCGGACATACCATATTGTGCGATTAATCCAGTGATGAGATCTGGAGTACGGTGTGGAAGTCAACTCAAGAAAAGAGCTCGTTCAATGCGCGCGCGTGTGTGGTGATATTTCCTGCTTCGAGCTGATTGGAACTTGATATTGCTCCTGGTCTCTGGTCTGGTCTGTGGTCTCCGATCTCGCTCCTGATATATTTACGGTAGGCGGTAGCGGTAGAAGTGTTGTGGAGTTGTAGGATGTTCGAAAAACAATCAATGGATTGGATGGGTGAAATCGCGGCAAAGCTACGGTATGTTGCTATACTGCGGTAGTGTGGCTTTCACTTCCCATCTGGACACGATTCACCTCCGCGGGCTCCGCAAGGACACATGCATGTCGTAGGGCTTGGCAGAGGAATATGATCACGTGACACTTCTCTATTTCTGTCTACATTCATTCATGTTTATGTATGGAATTGAGGTATTACATATGCTGAACCAGAAGTCCTTCAAGGCGGAGTTGCACGGGCATATTGTCTTGTGCATGACTTGTTCATTTCCAAGTAACGCTGCTACAACCCCGATTCGCGACGAGACGCTGTGTCAAGAGAGATAGAGAAGGAGAGAAACATGATATATCCCGCAACCCAGAATGCCCAAGAAACTGCTATTTTTCTCCCATCAAAGGATATCGGTATATATAAATGCACGCCTCGCCCCCCAATGAATCATCCAAGACTACGTGAAAAAGTCCCCCTGCAGTGCCCAAAAGGTATAATGCCGTTCAAAGAGTCAGCCCCCAATCCAGCCATTTGCCACCTTTTTGCACCTGGGTCCATGTCAACGACAACAACGACAGCAGCAGGCAACACCACCTTCTGCCCAGCCCAATCGCAGTCGCAGAACAACAGCGCCAAATGAACATAATTTTTCCCCTTCCCCTTGTGCAAGGGTTTGCTCCAAGATCCCCCTTGCCCATTTTGGTCAACAGAAAACCCCTTCCAAGCCGAAAAATGGTCCCGACAAATGTCAAAAATTCAACGTGATGCTCCAATATGGCTCCCCCTCGTCCCATCAATCCAAGCCGAGTGTAAGAAAAGCACAACTCCCTCTTTCTTTCCGGGGGTCCAAGACCAGAATGTCGGCCCCCATTCACCGATCCAGACCGTTTAGGGGGAATCTTTTGCACGCCACCGAGAAGATCGACTCGCGAAAGCACACACCTGTCTTCCCCTCCCAGCCCAGATAAGACACCCTTGAAAATGCAATATGTTTTTTAACCCCCGTTCAATGCGCGCAACACGATGCGTCAGTTCAAAACTCCCGTGGCACGCAACTCCGTCCCTAGCACCATGTAGGCTTTTTTCTCATTCTACTCCACGTGGCAAATATTTGTGTCTTTCTCCGCTGTAAGACGAAAAGAGACACACTAACCCCATACTGACGGCTGCACGGCAAGAGAGCCCTTGCCAGATCCCCAGACTCCGCTATTGCTGCCCCAGTTGCTCAGACCAGGGACAGTCTTGTCGTTCAGACCAGGGTTGGAGGCCGCAGAGGTCGAGCGTTCGTCCTTTTGGTGGTTGGAGTTCTGCTCAGCGCTGAAGCCGTAACTGAGAGACGATGGAGTCAACGGCGTGGTGGAGCGCTTGTTGAGTCCAGGTGCTGCGCCCGGCGCCTGCTGAGGGCGAGTGCCGATTGGAGCAACACCTCCAAGATTGTTCTTTTGTGAGCCCAACAGTGGTGGCGAGCCTGCCGGGCTAGAGCTCGACGTGCGGCCGTTCGTTGGCGCCTCGCTGAGGAGGTTGAAAGATGGTTGTTGCGCTGCAGACGCCGAGCTGGGAGAGGCAGTGTTCTCCGTTCGGTCGCGTGGAGGCATCTGAACCACACCCTCCGCACCGGGTTGAGCATTCACGCCGAAAGAGTCGAATGCTAGGGGTGACGGACCACGTCCTCCACTGGGGACTCGAGCGTCGCCACTCTGAGACGCGGACCGGCTACCGTCTTGCGAGTAGAGGCTGGCGTTATCACCATAGAGTGCGCGGTGCTGGCGGGCAATCAGTTCACGGCGATCATCCTCAGACATGGTGTTGGGGCTCATGGCACGGTCGGACTTGGCACCGGACGCTGTATCTTCTTCGCGACTTTAGTATCCATCACATATTCACAATGCACGATCCGACTCACTTCTGTTATACTGCTGCTCCTGGTGGTAGTTGCGCAACTCCCGCTCCCGCTGTGCAGCCATGCGACGCTTGGCCTGCAACATCTGCTCCGCTTCGCTTTGTCGCCCGCCGGGGAATCGCTGACCCTGGTAGAAGTTCTGCAGACCTGCCGATCCGGGACGAGATCCGTCGTACTCGCTCACAGAGTGGTGTCTGGTCGGGGGTCCACCACCCATTCTTGGATCATTACCATACTCATGTCCACGGCCTGCGATCGGCATGCTGTCCCGTCGCGCAGGCGAGTGCACTGCCGCGGGCTGGATCTGGCCAGGGAACCATTTCCCGCTCTTCATCAGGTTGTCGGTCGCGCGATCAATCTCTTCAAACTGCGAGGCAAAGGCGCCCGTCTCGTGAGGGTGCTGTGACATGGACGAGCCGGTGTTGGAACGCGAGGGAGGAGCCTGCTGTTCTCGCGACGCCTGACGGCCGGGGCCAGGACCATTCCAGGCGTCGTCATTATCGTAAAAGGACGCCATGGTCGTCAGGAGCAGAGCGGGGCGAGCGAGGTGGGAGTCGCAGTCTGGTCGGAGGGAGGAGATGCAGGCTGTGAGTCGAGTTTTGTGTTAGAATTTCTGGCCACTGCACATTCTGCCGTTGCGCGTGATTTTAGGTAGCCACGAGCAGTGATCAAGCGGTACTCGTAGATCTAGTGCAGATCGTACAAGAATCGCCGGGCAGGATTTTATGGGCGTGGTTGACCCTGAGTGTGGCCGAGGTGGAGGGGAAAGCCCGTCTGGCGCGCTGCGCGCGTGAATGCGACTCGGGAATTGTAGGACGTGGGGAGGGTGGAAGCGATTGGCGAACTCACCTTTCTTGTGGGTTTCCGGTCGTGATGTTCGTGCTGCTCCTCGACGCCGACTGCACGCGTAGGAATGATGAAGACGGTCAGGTAATGATCAGGCGGAGTGAATAAGAACAACGAGGAGGATCATGGGAAGATGGGCAGATGTTCGCCGGACACAGAGTTGGTTCTAGCTGTTGCTCATCTCCGCGCTGGCCGACACCTCGCCGACACTTTTCTTCAATTTCCCCGACTGGGAAACCCTTTTGCGTTTGGCACTAAAATCATGGGTTCGCTCGCATCTGAGATCCCACTCACTGCATCTTGAAGGGTTGCGGTAGATGCGACCCCACGTGTTCGCCGGTCGATTCACGTTGTAGGCTGGTGCGCTCCAGCATGCCAGAAGATGTAGAAGCAGTATCAATCCACACGATAGGGTAGTATACGCACTTTAACTGATGATATCGAGTGCACGTGAGCGTCACTTCATGCAGTGCGTACTAATATTCTACCATCAAAGGCCATCGCTGACCGGCGTATCGTTGATCGGCATGATCTATCGACACTTGGAGAAAAGTCCAGCCAAAGAAACATCCTGAATGATTCGCACAGGCACATATCCAGCGAGAGGCGGATCCATCCAAATACCAAGACGGAAAGCCACAGGTAACATGAGGCGTCCATTCTGTACGTGCAGTACCCTGGATGAACTAGTCACATGCAGCATCTCCATGCAGACACTGTAAGACTAGAACAAGCTCCTCTTTTAAGCCCAGCATCCGCTATAGCCAAGAACACAGGATATGGATGGCCCTCTCACACGACTACGCAAACGCACATCCAAGAATCCAAGTCTCATCGATCAGCAAAGTGCCCATGATGAGCATCATCGCCAGCCACAGTGTCAGACAGATATCACATGTGCGCCCCACGCGTACTCTGCACCTGACTTGTGACAGCGGCTCGGACCTCCTCGTCCATGCTGCACATGCCCGTTGTATTCGGTCAACTCACGGAACTTGATGATGAAGAATCCCAGCCGCTCACGTCTCAAGTTGGAGATCCGGGCAGTACCTTAGCTATTCGTATCAAGGTGAGAGTATGTAGATGACGTGCATCCATGCAGAGCCATGTCATCCATGTCATCTCATGTAGGTGTATGTACATGATTATCAGTACGCAGGGCACGCGACATGAAACAACAGACGTGTATATACATACCTGTAACTTGGTGTCGACTTCCAGTTCCCTTGATCTACCTTACATGTATCTCACCTTTATCAAGCTACTGATCAACCAGCCATAAGA
This sequence comes from Microcyclospora tardicrescens, assembly GCA_003012245.1. NCBI lineage: Eukaryota > Fungi > Ascomycota > Dothideomycetes > Capnodiales > Microcyclospora > Microcyclospora tardicrescens. The sequence continues at coordinate 4,782 of PXOE01000009.1, forward strand.
GACATCAGCATCCTCATCATCACCATCATCACCATCATCACCATCATCATCTGGTCCATGGAATCCTCCATGGAATTCTACCGTACATATAATCATAGGTACTTGAGGTAACCTATCATGCATGTATCATGCTTCTCGAGATGGTACATGTACATATCTACATGGTAACTGAGGTACTCTGTGAATTCCTGCCAACTGCAGGGCTCGTGACATGACATGAGCCGGGCAGTTGAGATGTGTAAGGGTGTGAGTGTGTGAGGGTGTGTGAAGATAAGGGTGTGAAGATGAGGGTGTGAATGACAACAAGGTCATATACTCCATTTTGTTTATCCCTTGAATCATGGGCATTCCTAATTCCATGCCATACCCGCCCCATTGCTTGACAGAATCCCGTACAAAAGCCCATGCATCCATCATAAACGGGGCGTGAATAAGTAGCATACATTCATTCATATAATCTCGTTAACAGTCATGATCGATCTTCTTGCCAGCGTGTGTATGCGGTGTTGTGGGCGTTGGTGGTCGTGGTGTTGGCGGATATCATATATCCTGAACTCGCCAGCTCTGCTCTTTCCGCTCGATAACATCGATGAGAAATCCAACGCCTTCAACGACAACGACAACGACAACGCCACGGTGGACCCGTACTCTTCTCCTAATCACTCCACGGTCGTCAACATGGTCAACGATCTGTCTCTTCACTCTTCCAACCCAATCACTACGGCACGCCTCGACCTGCTCCCTACCGAGCTACTCCTCTTGATCGTCGAGGACTTCCCCGTCTCGGGCCTCATCGCGCTAAAGCTCTGCAACCAGGCGTTATTCCACAAGACCCCGCTGTCAGGAATCCACCGCCTCAATACCCTGTCGTTGTGCGAGAGAGAAGCGCTCCGCCGATACCGACACGAGTACAAGGAACTGCGCGACGGCCGCGGATACTGCGTCTTGTGCCATATGCTGCAGAAAACTGACGTCCTGCACCAAGGCGGGGGCCGCGTATGCGGGTTCCATGCCATCGAACCACAGCCGTGGGCACGATGCGGACTCAAGCCCGAAATGATCAGCGCCCCAAATTTCCGCTGGGAACGACAAGTCCGTCGGTTCTGCACGCACGCTCGCCGGGTGGATTGGACGCCGTCGAGAGAGCCATCCAACGAGCCGTGTTCATGCGGCTGCCAGTTTTGCGAACATGTCGACGTGGAGGTGTTCGTGCAGGCCTTGGTGCCGTTCTCTCCAGCACAGCTGAGCACAACTAAAACTATGTGGATTTCCACCAACCCAGTTCTGAATATGAGTCCGAATTTCTGGGCGCTGAGACAGGGTCAGAGGTATTAGTTGTGAAACTTTAGCTTCTTCACAACGCCTCCAATCCTAAGTCCATGACTAGCATTCCTCCAGTGGTCGTCGTTTTTCGTCTCCACAGGCGCCAACGCTCAAAGCCTGTGGCGCGGACAAGGACTCGTCCCGTGCCACCGCCAGACTGTGTTTTCGCACGGCCAGCGCCAACATGCCCTGGGCCGTGGTCATGATGATCAACAGCATGGCAAACACAATCTGCACGGCGCGCATGCCCAGTACACAGCTCCGCGTCTGGGCCTCGAGGTATGCGTCCGAAACCAGGTCGTGGCTAGACAGCGGGACGTCGCAGACATCCTGGCCGATCAGCAAGTCCTCGAATAACTGGATGATGATCACGCGACAGGCAGCCGAGACGATAGTGTCGAGGAGCAGGAAGTTGGCAAAGGCGCTGATGAAGATGGAGCGGTTCTGTTGTGATGGGTTTTAGCTTGGCGCTCGGTAGTTATGGGATTGATGGAATGCCTACCTGGACTGCGCCCACCACACCAAGTAGCGAGAAGCCGCAACCAATCCAGGCATAGGCGGTAATGCTCTGGTCGACATACGGGGTGTCGTCGGAGAGGTGGCGACACGCCAATGCGGTCAGAAGCTGGTAGACAAAGGATGTGACGGCGATGACGATGGGAAACGTCTTGCTACTGCTGTAGAGATGTAGCAATCAGCATCTTGTAGAACGATTCTTCGCCGCCCAAAGAAGTATATCCTCACCTATTCTCATTGTCCGTCCATCGTGTCCGCGCCATGCTGTCCCGCCCATCCAATCGCACGCTCTTCACGGTAAGCACATTGTGTCCCATTGCCACTTAAGCAGTAACAACAACAACAGTGCGCAGCAATCCCTCGCGTCCTCGCCTCGTCAAGTGTCACAGCGTCGCAGTTTGAAGCGGCGCCAGACGTAAGCAACAAGAAGAAAACAACACAAAGGTCAGAAACCACGCGAGGGAAGCTCCAGGCGGGCGCGGAACCCTACATGTATGGATTTATTCCCCCACCGGTGGTGAGGTCAGATAGGCAGGATTGCTCCGAAGACCGAGACACCCGCCCGCCAGCCAGTGCAGTGGTCTGCGAGCCAGCCTCAGATCAGGTACACAAAGCAGCTCCTATCGGGCGGAACGGAGTTTAGAGTTGGGCGACACGCACAAAAGCGGTCAGCACGAAACTCTTTTCCCCCACCGAGACGACTAAAGCTTTCTCTTTCCAGCCATTCCATGGCCTTCCCGTGCGCGCAGTAGTCGGGTGGCGGATATGGGGGGCATGTGCTGTAGTCTGCACCAGTGCAAGAAGTGGTGATGCATTGCAGCGCTGGCGTGAGCTTAGTGATGATGGCGTTTCTGGCGAAGCCGCGGGCTTCCGAGGCCGACACTCCCGCGGCGGGCATGGCGGGAGTGATTGGACCAGAGCAAAAGTATTGGACGTCAAAAGACATCGTGCGAGAGGACGAAGCCCGGATCGAGTTCGAAAGTAGATTGGTAGACTGGTGAGAGTTGCTCTCTATCGTACCACCGAGCGCATTGCCGTCGTTGAGGCAAGCTAGAGTGTGGTAGATGCCAAGAATAACAGATCATGGTTTGGAAGTGATGCTTGATGGCGGAACCCAGCGGAGCGGCAATTGGGCTCGGAAGGGGATGGCGTCGTGTTGATTGCTAATGTTATCGCGATCAAGGCATTGCTGTATGTCTACGTGTCTTAGCGGAGACTTGCTATTGATGATGAGATATGGAATCATGTCATATCATGTTATGTACAGTATGTGACTCGCATATGCTCCACACTCACATGCATTACTATTTGCATACAATACATACTGTAGTACTCGCCAGGGTCCCTGCATGATCGACTCGACATGATTACCGCATTCCCGTTCCGGATGGACTGGACCTACTAACCAAGTACACTGTATACATGTACCAACATAAGACCGACATGTGCAAGTTTATTATGCACATCCGTACAGGTCGAAAGTGCAGGGTATAGTATGCGCTCTGGTATGTGTACTGCCACGTACGATCCATAAATAATCGTTCCTCGCTGTCGGCGTCATACTTGAGGTCTTGTTGTCTACGGCAATATGGCTTGAAGTTGGCTTTGGGTAAACGGTACCAATAACCTTTGATTCTTGGCACTGGACGAGCTGCGTGTGTTTGCAATTCGCAGCGCAATCATGACGGGTGGTGGCATCATTGTCTTCATGTCTGATACAAGGATAACGGACAGGGCAAGGATGGCGGCGTTCAAAATGTAGGAAACATGGAAGAGACAATGGGAAAAACATGAATTGATATTATCAACCAGGTCTGCAATCTAGTTGCCACGAAGTTGTTGAAGTAAGATTCTGGTTGGGTCCAACCTCTTTACTCCATCTAGGCAAGTTGGAATTCCGGGAAGAGTTCCATGAATTCCGGCTATCTGCCAAGAATGATACTCTGTCTCCCCATCGACCTCTCTACTTCGTGCACCTAGAGGTATCTCTCTTCTAGGCCACCAAGTGTGTCGTCCTGCTTGTTGTAGAATGATCACTCATCTTGTTCCGTCAGGAAAGGATGTCACAGCCGTCAGTACCAAGGTAAGAGTAGCTGCTCTGTCTTTACCTTCATCCTTTCGCCAGCGCCTTGCTCATCTGCAGCAGGTGAAGCAAGCATAGACCCGTCCTCTGTCAGCTCCTCTTCTCCCACTGTCACGTCCTCGTCATCATTCACATCCTCGTTCTCATCTCCATTCTCATCCTCACTCTCATCCTCGCTCTGTTCCGCTGCTTGCTCGCTCGTCTGCGAAGCCATAGAAGTTCCGGTGGCTATAGTGGCAACGGTCGGCTCATCATTGCCACCTGCATTCATCGCAATCGCGGCTTGGGCCTGAGCTGCTTCCAACAATTTTCGCTTCTTTGCAAGTCTCTTTTGCCTCCGACGCTTTCGACCTGGGAACTTCTTGTCCAGGTTCAGATCGCATTGACCCCAAAAGTCGAAGTCGAAGTCGACGGTAATGACCAGCTGATGGGGCACTGGCGGTATGGAAAATGCAACACATGCCCGTCGAATGTGATCCAAAGCCTGCATCCTCTCCGGCAGGTTGTTTGAGAGCACATGCATGTCAGGATATATTACGTCTTGAACATTTCTTGCTACGATATGTTAGCTATAAGCGCATGCTTGACGGAATGATGAATCTCCTTACCAGTAAAATGATCCCTAACATATTGCGTGAAGATGGCACTGTCACCCTGCCTTCGCGACAACGCGACAAAGTCCACGAAAATTTGAAAATGGGTCGAGCGCACAAGTGAGGATTCATCAAATGATGAGACGTCGTGTGGTACAAAGAGCTTCGCTAGTCTCATCGCATGGTCCAGGTAATCGATGGTGAAGGGGAGTTCAGTATGGCTACCATGCCACTTTTGGCGCAGTTCCACGCAACCAGTGTACAGTCCACTCATTTCGTCATCGTCGTTGTCGGCGGCGTCAACGTCATGCAGCTTGGGGAGAAAGTCGAGTAATCCCGCCTGCTCGAAATCCTCAAGAGGCACCATACGAAAAGGCTCATCGCCCAGCTGGAAGCTGCCATGAGCAACGAACTCGTGCGTATACCATGGAGCCCTCAATTTACCAACATGTTTGGGAAGCCAGATTTTCAGATCGTCCACGCGTAGGATGTGCTGAAGCTCTCTCACCGAGTAAAATTCTACTGCTTCACCATCGTGCGTTTTGACCTTGCTGGTGTCAATGCATGAGATGGTGATATCCTTTTCGCCTTTGGCCTTTCGACCTAAAGCGTGTCGAATGGCAAATAGAGGAGATGTTGTGTGGGAAGAGAATTGGTCAGCCAATCTTCGTTCCCATAAGATGCGATGTCCGAAATTGTCGGCGAGCTCTGAAAGTGTCGGAAAATCGTATATCGACCGATAGATGTTCTTGCCTCTCTCGATAGCGGCTGGAATCATTCTGCTTTCATCGATTTCTCCTTGCGTATGGTTTCGTCCATCGCGAGAGTGCGTGTGGTAGACGTACCGTGGTAACTTCTCGCTGAGCTCTAAGACGCATCAGTATATGTCAACGCTTCAAGGCTATTCGCAATACCTTTAATCTGAGCCTTCGTTGCCTGAGTGAACTCGTCCCCACCACGAGACTTCCACGGACTTCGGGCATCCAGCAAGTCTGACGACTGGAAAGGTTTTATTAAAGTCTGAGTGAGCACATTTTCCAGATCGTCCTTGGCATTGGATTTACTTTTGGATGCTGTCACCAGGATAGGTACACTTTGAGCTTTATCTGGCGTTGTGTCCTCCGAATCATCCGTGGCAGCAAAAGTCTTGGGTTGACCAGAAGAAACGATAAGTGATGCAGCATCACCGTTCCGAGATGCTTCATCATCCGTGATGACAGGAGAGGTACTCAGAGCACGCGCAATCAATGCTTTCGCTTTCTTGTCAGCCAACTTGCGTTTCCTCACCTCTCTATCATAGTTACGTTTGGCTTGCGCTTTTTGGATCATAAGCCGACTTTGGTAACTCGCAAGCTTGTCGGGATCGTCGAAAACCAGCTGTTCCGAAGGAAAGAAGTTTGTGAAATTTTCCTGCTGTTTCTTTTCCCCGGCAGTTACCTTGGCTTGCTTTGCAGGTGACTGCTCGAAACTCAACTTGCGTTTGCGCTTCTTGCAAACTCCACTGACATCCTTGGTGGTGCTTTGGACAATCTCCATGCGCGGCTCATTCTCGCCATTTTGGTGGGTCTGTCCGTGGCCAGGTACATTGAGCTCGCCAAGTTCAGTTAAGTTCTGTAGATACGAGTGCAATGCAGCCAGAGGCCACAGGCCGGACGCGAAATCGACAGCGTCCTTCTTCTCTTCCCGAGCGAGGTCAAGTATGCCTTGTAGCTCTGCTCTGGAATACTTCTTGATGTCCTGATACCTTCCTTTTTCAGGACCTAGATGCTGAATCTCGAGCTCCATTGCAGCTTGCGAGTGTTCGAAGCAACGGAAACAAGTGAGCAGGGACTAGGAATATCAATGTATTATCAAGTGTAGGAAGCTAGGATCGACTTGCTGGAGAGACCACAGCACCGATGTTGAGGCTTATGATTGTCGAAGAATAAAACAGATGTTGACTGAGAGAGATGGGGAAGATGCAACATAGGGAGAGAAAGGAGAGAGGAGAGAAGAATTGAGAAAAGATAAGAGAAGATATAGTAGCTGCTCGCAAGGTCCAGGCCCAACAGTTTGGCCAAGTGAACTGAGGTATCAACCTGATCTTCAGGTAAAGTGAGGGATAGTGCAAATGAAGTGAACTGGTCATCCGAAGTGAGGATCCGAAGTGAGGCAGAAGGTTGAATTGTACTACCGCTTTTCCTGTTACTCCCGTCTTTGAAAGTGCAGCATTCTGCGTGCGTTTGTTGATGTCTTCTGTGGACCAAGGCCACAGCTGCCTCGTACAGCCCGCGTCCATCATACCTGAAGGTGTGAACAGTGATTCGACGATCGAACGACGAGAGTCTAATGCAGGTAAAGACTGTACCGAGATCAAAGGTCTGAAATGCGTAGACTGACCAGTCCTACAAGTGAAGTGCTGAACCAAAGTGAAGTCCTAGAGTAGGTGAAATGGCAGACTTCTACACCGTGTGGCTCTACGAAGACGCTTTCATGTACTGCGTGATCCAGAAGTAGCAGTCCTCCAGACTCCATGTTTCGAACGGGGCAGCGTCATCCTTGTTCCCGCACACATCTTGGACACATGCATCGAAAGCCCCATACGCCTTCCAACCTAGCCCGTCGAGCTTCCAGATCAAGATCCTTTTCATCGCCGCCCAGGTAAGTGATGCAACACTGCTCTCCGGGTTGGACGTCCCGCGCAGCCGAGAACTCCCAGCACCGCCCCACACGCCGCTTCCTGATATTCGGCTCGCAGGAGTGGTTGAAGTAGCTCGCGGACGGGTAGATGGCATAGCCCATGTACTCCTCGAGATCCTCACCTCCCGACCGGATGCCGAACGCGTTATGGCTGCCGGCGGCGACCATAGTTTGGCAGATGGTGCTTTGGTCGACACCTGTTAGTGCCGGCGGCAGGATGGACATCAGCTGGATGAAACTGTCGCAATGGGTTACAAGATCGGCAGTGCTCGAATACGGTTGCTCGTCCATGGCTAGCGATGATAGCTCGTCATGCCAATGCTGCGGTGAGCGGCGATGTTGCAAGATGCCGGCGAGGAAAAAGCCCATGTGGTCGACCTCGATGTGATAGCGCTGTCGGTTATGCGACTTGGCATTCTTTTTACTCCCTCGCTCACGTAGAGTTGTCACTTGCTTGCTCGCAGCGTCCCATATGGTGGCGATCTCTTCTGGTCCTGGTCTGGGACCAGTGAATGATAGTGGTTCATGATTGCCAGCTTTACTCCTGGCTTGCACAAAAGTATGTAATGCCTGCCACGACTCGACGCCGAGCTCACCTTGGTCGTCGTACCAGTCGGTCTTGCAATCCGCAGAGCAGAAGACTTTACCTAGGGTGTTGTCACGAACAGGTAACGTTCTCCCGCGGTCGTAAGCAAAGCATTGGGCGCAGACTTCTTTGCGATATTCTTTGATCACGACGTGGGCTGCTGGTGAGCGGCTTTCTAGGATCATGGTGCCAGCGGGTATTTCCTGGACAGCAATGACCCCTCGCCCTGCATCGTGTATCTCCTCGACACGAAAGTAGGCGGAAGAAGGCGGACTCATTGATGGCTGTATTGCCAATGCGGCAGGTCAAGAACTGGAATCACCGTTTCGAGAGCACGGACGTGTCGCGGTCTCATCACAATCGTCCTGCCACGCCCTGAATATATTGCAAATCTGAGAGTTCTAATCAAGGCTAAAAGTTTTTGGTCGTACCATCAACTCAGACATATATATAATCTAAATATTTGCTAAGGATGGACAATGCAAAATCAAAAGTGTTCACACAGCCAGGCTTTTAGCCGGTGAATCCCCTAACGCCTCGCTCGCTATATATCAAATGTCATGTACATGTCGCCATGCGCTTTTGCGATATGTACAATGCAGTCACCGGGGACACTCTGTGGATGAACAACCAATACTATCGGGCGACAGGAAATATACCTCTCAAGGCCTTTCGCCATGCTGGCGTCCTTTGTGATTCAGCAATGTCAGGATCCGTAGGTGCGGCGTCTCTGCCAAGCATAGCGACAGCTCGCTGTCTTGCCCATTCTCTACGACCAAGACCGGATGGAGGCTGGATCTGCGGCTGCTGAGCTTCCAATCGAGAATCATCTGAGCGTACCCCGTTGGTGTCTCGAGGTTGTGCGGTCATCTCTGTCGCGACAGGTTGCCCATCCCCCGCGGAAGACGAGGTCATTCGGTTGCCACGTCGAGTGCTTGAGAATCCTGACAACACACGGGTCTGCAGTCTGGTTCCAATATAACTGCCATTGAGTCCATCGTCATCCTCCGCTGCACCAGACTGTGCATTCCTGCCATGACTTGTGGTCATGCGGTCACGCATCCTGCGCATCACTCTTTCGCGCCTGACCATTGCGTTCGTGACAACACGTGGACAATATCCTGTCGGGAGGGCACTTCGTTTACAAATCGGACAAAGGCTGCTGTTATCGCGGAGGAAAGTATCGACACATTCGGGGTGGAAGATGTGGTGGCAAGGTAGCTCACGGACAATGGTGCCGTCATCATTTGTACTGCCTGGAACGAAATCGTCCAAGCATATGGCACAAGTTGGCTGCTGAAGTGGTGAGGGGTGATAGCTTGATTCGCGCAGAAGAGCTGGAGCGGGAACCGTGGTAGAGCTTTTGATTGCTCGCTGTACAGGATTGGTCACGACTGACGCACGTTTGCCAACCTCTGGCGTTTCCTGAGTTGTATGCGATTTGACAGGCGACCCAGTACCATAGGTGTATAATGGCATTTCGTCGAGCAAAGCTTGCGGGACGGTAAGACGCTTGATCCCGAGCAGTTCCAGGTCGACTTCTCCATTAGCTACTCTTCGGCGTAGACTTCGGCGACGTCGACGTTGGATTAGATGCATGAGGAGGGAGGTGATCGCGATCACAGCCAACAGTATACCGAGCACAATCAACAGAAACACCCAAAGGCTTGGTAGCGAACTGACATTTCCTCCTAAGCTGCAGCATCAGTATCATCTCCTGTAGCCTTTGAGATCAGATGGTCTGCTCACCTGTATCAATGAGACCCGCCATCCGCACGTAATCTCGCGAATCAAAATTCTCCGTCAAGTCATGTCCATTGGGAACGTCCGTCATGTTGCCAGAATACGACGCAAGGTTCGACATGAGGAGACCTCCATCCACTCCAGATATAGCATACACAGGGTAGTTGTTCTGGCTCTTCCAGGCACCATTATCTCCCAGTCCCCAAGCATTGTCATTCGCCGAAGGAGGTTCACCTATCCCGCTGTTCGGTAAGAAGAAGATGAACGCCTCAGGAGTGACCTTTCGTGCTGCGGCTAGATATTCCTGTGTGCAATCTGGAGAAAGCCAGGGCGCGAACGCGATTGTGCCATCGTACCCACTTGGTAGCTCTGCATATCTTGTTGCATTGGAGGGAACATATGGAGCGCTGGCGTTGATGCAAGCGCTTGCTGAATCCAAATCGGGCACGAAGAACAGCCAGGGATTCTGGGTAGTTGGCCCGGCGCCATTCGTGGAAAGCGTGCGTATTGAGTCGAACTCGATCGTATAGTTTGAGGAAAGGTTTGCGGAAATTGGCTGGAAGTTGTTTGGGTTCTGGCCCCTTGCGTCGGGATTTGGGAGGACGAGGGGAGCAGTCTGTAGGTTGGTGCCAGACATGACGCCGGATCTGGGAAGCAGTCGAGAGTGCGCGAATGCTAGCCAGGCATGGCAATACGGGCACGATCGTGAGCTCGAGCTGCTCGACACGACGTGGTGCAAAGTAAGAGGAGGGAAGTATGCGACGTCTTCAAGTGGCGAGGGTTGGAGAAGAGTGACATGATGATGGTGTGGACGTGGCTAGCCAAGTCCACCTTCTTCCGGGCTCGGTGGCGGGATGTAGTCAGAACTAACAGGCACGTACACCCAATATTTCCGTGAATCGCTGAAGGACCCGAGAATAGCTTACGTGGACTGTTGGTTGCTCTGGCACAAACCAGTCACGCCTGATCCATCGATGTTGGACTTCTAGCAGAGTCCTGTGAATGTTTCTCGTGAGACGCCTTTGTTCAATACTTCGAGACGCGGTACACATGGATGGTCAGCTTCCGAAGGGTACTGTACTCCGTATTGAGGGATGATTGAGTTTGGGGCGCCGTTGCGCACAAGCGGCATGCTAAGCTTTCTAACGTGCGCCGATCACTTCAAGACTCCAAGGCCTGATTGACAGTGTGGAGAAGTCACCTCACTCAACAACATCCACCACGTGCTCGGGCATTGATGTAGCATTTCCCGCGCATCACGGTCTCCAGAACACACGGATACAGTTCAACATTGATATAATCGCTCATGGGGCGAGGCAATCATGCCTTCAACCGCGTCCAAGAAGGGCTCCAAGTCTGGAGCTGCACGCGAACAAAGGTCGACCTCCCGGCATAGCACTCCAGTATCTGCCCTCACCGATACCACGGCTCCTCCAACACCGGTCATGGCGACTCCGACCTCTGTGGCGGCCATGCCGCGCGAGACTGCATACCTACATACACCAACCGCGGCGCTCATTTCCCAGGATCCCAGTATTGAGACCATGATCGATGGCAAGTCCAGCTCCAAAGCAGGCGATCCACCTTCATCACGAGATCTTCACGCTCTTCATGACAAGATACGGGATAGCGTGAATAAATTCATGGGCAAGCGGAGTGAAACTTGCGACCGATCTTTACGGCAATTGATGCAGAAACGGAAGGAGAGAATTCAGGCAGAACAGGAAGAAGAGATCGCACGACAACAAGACGAAGCAGCAAGGATTAAAAGAGAGGACGAAGACACTGAGAAGAAGAAGACCAAGAAACCGGGCCGCAAGCGAAGTCACGACGAAATGGAAATTGACCAGGATGAGGGCAAGAAGGATAATCTACCCAGCGTAGGCGCGCATGGTCTAGCGCGTCAGGACGGTGTTGCGGTACACGAAGGTGAGTACACTGTGAATGTCCTTTCTGTCTTCTTTGGTCACGTGATCCAGACCGTGTCAACCATAGTTGAGAATGCGTTCTCGCATCTTAGCGTGCCAGGACGATTTATGTCCGAGTCGAGACTCACGAAACTTTCGGTCCCTGCACCTCATCTTGCATGTTCGTCAGATGTCGAAGGGTAGCAGCCTATGTAGCATGGCACTTAACAAGCGCAAGCGCAAGCACCAGTCAACAAAACCGCGGCTAAACTCTCCAAATGCAGGCATCCAAGCGCCACCCTCGCCTCCGGTCCAACAGGGTACGGTCGCAATAGACCCTCTCGATGTGGCTCCATCATCACCTTCGGACTCGGAAGCGTCGCGAAAAGACCCGCCCTCGATGATCCCCCTCTACGAGCGCATCTATGGTGCCGATCCGACAAAGTTTGATGATCCGACAGTTTACGACATCCGACCACTGACTGCTGACATGAGCGACGACGAGAAGCGTGAGATCTTGAACGTCCTTCATTGGCCAGAAAGCGATTTACGGCACTTGACAGCAGGTGACCCACCAGATCAGGACTTCAGTAATGCCAAGCCTGCCAACCAAGTGAACTTTTCTACATTTCAAACAGCTATCGAACCATACATCCGACTCTTGACTGAAGAAGATGTGGCAACGCTGAAGGAGCGAGGTGATCGGCTGACCCCATATGTCATTCCTGCCCTAGGACCAAAGGGTTACAAAGACGTCTGGGCAGCTGAAGAAGGATTGACCGGTATTGAGCCACCAGCAGTCCCTCACCTTAGTGCGAATGAAGCCAGAGGATCTATGGAGGAGATGGACGACAACATGGCCGAGACTGACGAGGTGAGCATGGGGCCGGTGATGAGTAGACTCCTCTCAATTACGCGCCCAGCTCCAAACTCGACACGTCGCGACGATGAGACTACTGACGTCAATGGCGACACATCCATGATGAACGGCGACGCGGAAATGGACAGCTCGATCATAGCCGGAGCAACAGAAGACTCACAACAACAAAAACCACTCACATGCCTTCCGCCTGATGCACCTCGGCCTACGAATCTGCCGAACTTGGATTATGACACGCTCGATCAACGCATGCTGCAGGAACTGCGTTACATCGGAATTCTCGGTACGAACGACCTCCCGGACTACGACGCCCAGAATGACGACGAAGTCTGCGCACGCCTCCGCACGCTCCAGCACGAACTCCGCACCGTCGCCGCGACCAATAACGCACGCAAGCTGCGCGTCCTCGAGCTGACGGAAGAACGCATGGCGATGCAGGAGTACGCCAATATCGCCGACGATCTGGACAACCAGGTCAACGCCGCGTACCTCAAGCGCAACCGCAGCCTGGCGAAGCCCAGCAACAAGAAAAGCGCCCAGCAACGCGCCGGCCAGAAGGGTGTCGCGGGCGTGGCGACGGGTCGTGGCGTCAGCGACGGGGTGCGCGCGCTTATGCAGAAACGCCGCGACTGGGTCGATATGGTCGGCCCTGTCGTTGAGTACGGCAAGCCGCGCATCCCAGACGAGGACGAGACGATCTTCGGCGACGAGGAGATGAAGCGCTTGCGCGAGGCGGAGATGGAGGCGGAGATGGCTGAGGCCGATGCCGAGTAAAGCGTTAGGAGTGATCGAATCTCTTGCTTTCAAGTGTTGTATAAGGGGCAGGGTTTTTGCTGTTCTCTGTCTTTGCCTAGGTGTTGGTCTACGACGTTGACGTACCTTGCTTGAGACTCACCTAAACAGTTTATTCATATCAGCGGGTAGAGCATGGAGGCATGGTTGCATGGCGATATGGCGCACTAGGCGCAATGGAAGGCCGTCTAGGAAAAGCCAAAAGGGGAAACGGTGTGGGTGGGATGAATGTATTCTTTGGATTGCTCATAATGAAACAATGATTTACTCCCACGCGCATCTGTGGTAGAGACGTATACGCATGTAGAATTTGTCCACTCATTGATAACGACCGAGAGCCCGATTGTGCAATATTTGCACCTAGCTTTGCGGTCCCGTCTGTGCCTGCGCGCCCAGTCGTATCGTCTCTGTTGAGTGCGGCTGCCTGCTTTTGACAGCATCGTCGTACAGGCTTGGAGGTCGTACGCCGTCGCGCAAAGCTCATGTTGGGCTTGCTCGCGCGATGACGGCGGGGCGGACAGGGTTGGCCAAAATGCAGCCTCATCGTGGACGACGATCAAAATGACGGCGTGCTGCAGTATTGGACGTCAGAAATGCCGTAGTGGAACTGTGGAGCACAAGGCAGATATGCTGTCGCCTGGGCATATAGGGATCTTTACACGCACAGGCTTACAGGCAACGTACTCGTGCTGGTCTGGCTGGACGGATGGATGATGAAACGATTGGTCTGTACTCGGGCTGCTTCGGACAGGTGCAGCTAATGGACCGATGGGATATATGACACTCACGTGCGACGCTGAGCACTTGGATACTGTGCCTTAGCTTGTAGAGAATCTCTGGCCACACCCTGGCCTTTGCTCCTGCTCGTGGGTAGTGCTGATGTTAATGGGCGTCAAGTGCCCTGCGCGCGCCACCGTCGGGGGGAGTAGGGTTGATTCTCGAGGAGCAGAGGGAGCACAATGCTCGATCGGCGATGATCTCCTGCTTGCATTGACAGGGTGGCTACACAAGACTCGGGTGACACTTGGGGTATCGGCAACCGACGTAGAACAGGGTGCCTTGTGTGCCTCTGCATAGCGAAGCTGATCAGGCGAATCGGGCTGCGCTTGGCCCTGCCGTATGTATCGAGCCCATTGTGACACCTGTCGGTACATGAACCGTATTTATGACAAAGTTTTGCGACGGCGGTAGTTGCATTGATGCTTGAGGACTGGTATCCTTTTTGAGAAAGGGCAGACTCATGATCAGAGAATGCATGTCGAGACCTGCAGATATGTACTCCGTACGTGGAAACAGCTCAGACCAAGAAAGTCCAGAAGCTCGGATACACGAACTCATCCTCGAAAATGCGCTGGACTTGCTCGAGCACGAACCGCTCGATCTTACCAACGTTCTTCAAAACCGGCTTGCTACTATCAGCTTCACCCATCTCGGTCTCGATCTTGATGTCTTCCAGCAAGGCTCCTACTCGGTGTGGCGCTGTGGAGCCGTGCGTCTGTTGTTGGCCAGCTGGCGAGTCGAGCACATTGTCACCACCAACTAGCGCCTCGGCATCTTCGGGAGCGAGGAAGCATAGATGCGCCCGTTTCTTGATGTAAGCCACGATGCCAACGCCATCAAAGGTGAGCCCCGTAATGTTCAGTTTGAGCGGGATCCCCACGAAACTGGGCATCGGGTAATCCAGGAAGACCTCCGCCGTGAGTGATAGGCGGACATCTCCGGTGTATGTGACGTGAAAGACGACCTGCATATCTTCTGGACTGCGTTCGCGGAGTGGTGCTGAAGGGGTAGCGTCGTCGACCTCGTCTGACACAGCGGAACCAAGCCGTTGGTCGAAATAGCTTTGGTCCCGTGATGTCGGCCGCGAGGGTGGAGTGGCCGTCGTTGGTGGAGTCACCGAGCTGAAAGACTCTGCATGGTGGTGGTGAGGTTGGATCCCAGAGGACTGGAAATGAGCTCCTGCTACTGCAGCCAATGGGGTCTGAGTTCCGGAGAGCCCAGCACCCAAGGGCAAGTGAAAATAGCCCATGTTCGGCGTGGGTCCGAGGAAGCCTGGTGTTGCTCCTCGAGTCATCGGTTGACCGCCAACTTGAAATGGCAGATCTCTATGTAGACCGCCTGGGAAAGGCCCATCGGCCTTGGTCTCCCTGCTCGAACCCTTGACATTCGAGGTAGGTTGGTCGGGCTTGCCGGCTTCGTCATGAGACGACGTTGAATCAGCATCATCAGTCTCGTAAAAATCCGGCAGCGGGTCACAGATATCTTTCAGGACGATCTGAGGAGCGACCGACCCGAATTCGAATGAGTGGACGGCCACCGATCGAATAAGCTTCGGGAAGGGGATCTGCTGAAAGCGTTCGTGGATGAAGTCTCGAATGCCTTCTGCAAGAGCATCACCGTCCGGACCCTCCGTCAGCTTTTTCCAGTCGATGTCGACAGACATGATTTGCCGACAGCGAAAGTGGTTAGTGGCAGACGAGGTCAGATTTGGAGCAGATATGTACGTACGGAAGGCAAGAAGTGAGGTTATTCAGGTCCGTGCGTTCGACACTTTTAACTGCCGCGCAAGAACCGATCGTCCCAAGACCGCATGAACAAGGTATAGTCTATTCACCTACATATCATCAATCACATCACACACACGGCCCGGATATCTTCGCTGTTTGCACTTTACGAGGCCTGTTCCGCGTAAAGATGCACGAATCTCGCATGCATGCATCGCGTTCGTCCTGTGACGTCCACTTCCGGCCATAGTGGCATGCCGATAGCTAACCCATGCCCGCATGTACATCACGGCACATGCACATGTACATGCGATACATGGCAAGGATGTCATGCGTGATTCCGCTGTCAAACGGGCTTCCGGCTTGGCCATATTGCAGTAAGTAATGATTTCGGTTGCCAGGATCCTGCTGGCGCACGGTCGAGGAGCTCAGAGACTGCTTGCCAAGGACCCGACTGCCAGGCGTATGTGCATAAGATATATTTCACATGACCTGTTATGCGCGAGGATCACCATTAGATTGACCTGTGCATGTGTCCAGCCAGTGGTCCCTATTGGATCTTGTAGCAGCAGGTGAAGCAACCGGTGGAGATGGCCCACTCCATCGAGTGCCCATCCTCGACCGTGATGGTGGCAAGCAACGTTGTCGTTGCACGCCACTGAGCCGCTCCAGAGAGCCTGACAGAAGCAAACTTTCACACGATCCAGTCCGACCAAACAGAAACAACCGCGGGAAACTGATTTTGCAGATAACGAAAAGCTTCAAGACTGGACTGCGCCTTGCTTCGAGCAAGGCAATGCGAGTTGGAAGCGCCAATCAAAGTACCATCCAATTCCTTGCGAGACTTCAAAGTAGCTCGATGAGACATAACACGAATGGAAGGGAGACAGCAATGCATAACTTGCACCTCCCGATGCTTCCCAACCCCAACGCCGTGCAATGGTATAGCAGCAAACAGTCCCGATGAGTCTCCTGGTATACAGCCATTCACATCAGAAACCATCTCGGGGTCGTCCCGTAAAGTGATACCGCCTGCGATGATCCCGTCTAAATGAGGTAGTAATGTTAGCCATGAGCCAGAGCGAGGCGCTATGTCAAGCGTACTTCTTCCACGCATGCTATCGTGCGCCAACGCACCGCGAACATCTCTGCTCGTGCATGACCGTCCGCTGGTTGTTTACGCCACAATTCGTGCGCTTGGATGTCGCGCATGGCGTCTTGTCGACTTTGGTGTGCGTGCAAGCGTAGATGTGAGTGACTTGAGTGCACATGTTCGGTATGTGGTGATCTGAGATGGCGGATGTTAGCAATCACAGCGCATTTTTCAAGACCAGGACAGGACTGCGGAAGTCGGGGATGATTCACATTGTGACCAGAATTTACACACCTTGGACTTGGGTTCATGGCAGGACACGCGGACATGAGCTCGGTGGACAGCGGGTTCGAAGTCCGTCTTATAGGCGGTGGACGAGCTCATGGACCCAGGCCTGTGGTCCGGGACAAACACCGAGGAGGACGCGACGTAGCAAGCAAACACAGCGTGAGGCACAGAGAGCGGATGATAGAGTCCGGGGAGGCAGGTAAGCGAGCTGCAGGCGGAAGCAAGGAGAGCATGTCAAATCAGGCCCATAGGTGACCGGATGGGAGGAGCGGTCGTCATGTTTTTTTTAAAACGTGAGCAGTAATAAGGTATCTGCTGGGCAACCCTGGGGGGGTAGCAAGACAAGCTTTCCACCCTACGACGGGGAGCGGACGGAGGAAGCGCAAGAAGCCGGACGCTATCACCACTCGGCTCTCGAATGAAGATCCGGGTCCTGGTTGCGACGTCTCCACCGGCGTGCGCGCGCAGGATCATCATCGTTCGACAGGGCCATCAAACGCTGGCGAGTGGGAATCGAAAGCGCACAGGATGGAATGACACCAGGCTGGCTTTCCCCGGGCTCGGCCGAGTCACCCCAACTCATCACATTATTATTATTGCGCTGGATCGCGAAACTATCTAAGCGTGCAAATTATTGAAGGCATGATTCTCGTTCTACCATCCAGGTCTACAGCCAGACTGGTCGGGAATCCTCGCCCAGAATGGCCATCCAGTGGACTAGCCAAGCAACCAGCTTAGCTCTTGTGGGGTGCTCGAGCATCTCCCGTAGTAAGATGGCCGAACCAACCACAACCCATAAAGGCTGTGATGGGCGCATTCCACCAAGTGTCGCAACGGAAGTGCCGTCAGAAACATGGTCAAGCGCCCGTATCGGCACTTCCCTGACCTCGAACCCTTTTCGCAGGCAACGTCGCCCATTGGGTTCGTCTGTCTTTGGCACCAGCCGACCCGCGCATCAATATTCGAAACTCGCCATCACATTGGAGATTGGCAGCCAGGACAAGGAATCCAACCAAGGACTCGTCACAAATAACCATGGCGGCAACGTCGACGTCAGCTGCAACCTTGCGGGTCATGCTGGACAAAGACTGCATTCGCGTCGTCTAGCTTGGGATCACACTTGGGTGGGTGTGCACGATGTGATGTGATATGTTGAAAAAGGGCATATCTCTGCCTTTTTCACTGACCGGCACAAGCCTGCAAGATGTGGTTCCATCCATTTTGCCGGAGTATTGTTACTTCTCGGCAGGTCAGCAACTCGCATGCGATATCTCCAAGCATCCGAGGTCCGTCATGTACTCGCATGAAGCAGGCTCAGGACCAGTGTGAGAAGTCTCTGAGCTGTGTGGACCTTGCCGGTCCGACTCTGACTTGATCGTCATGGAACCATGTCAGGCTGTCGCACACAGTGCAGCTCTCTTGTTTCAGTGACACGAGCTGCAGCTATCAAGTGTCACCGAGCTGTCAGACGCTGTGGCTGGAGCATTCGGTGCAACCTTATGTGGCAGGCTTGGTCTCAGAAGTAGACCTGAAACCGCGAGTCCTTCTTCTTTCACATCATCTGGTGCGAAGGATGAGCTCGTGCTATCGGCAGAGCGAGCCCGCTCGCCACGACTACAGAAATGCGTGTGCTTAGACGCACATAAGAACAGGATCGAAGACCGTCTGCAGGTTTTTATTCATCCTATCAGGACCACCAGGGACGGGAAACCTCGGTGCTTACAGTGCAGACTCGTTGCATGCCTAGTCCAACGGAGTGCTCAGCGAGACTCCGATGAAATCAAGGGCACGATTACAAAGGCGACCTGTTGATGCGCACAGATGGCCAGCATCCCGAGTCGCCTTGCCGTTCTGGTGATTACCTCTAACCTTACTTCAGCCCAACGAAACAATGTTGCAATTCTGCAGGTCAGTCGCATACCACAAACTCTCTTCTCCGTCATCACGCTCGCTAGACACACTGTCCGGGGGAGGCGTGACTGCACCTGGCTGCGGTCGCGTGATGCCAAGCACCGACAGCTTTTCCTCTTCGTACCATTGCACGCATTGCCGATCGAGTAAGGCGTGGAGTCGAAGTCGCAACGTTTCTTGGACACGTGCTCTGCCATTGAACCCCATTGCAAACCACGAATGAGAAAAGGACGCCAGCAGCATTTCAACGTTTGTGGCTTCGGTCAGACCGCACCCTTGTGACACTATGTTTGGACTCGACCCTCAAGGATATATCGTTAATCCCACGTCACTTACGTACACTTTCCTTCGTACCTCACAAGCACCGAGGTCTTGCAGCAGTCTGCAGTCAAACATCCCCCGCCATCCCTAGCAATGATGTTTGCGACGCGCCCACACGCTTCGAGCCGAGGCTTTCCGATCACATCCCGCATTCTTATGCGGACAAGCAGCGATCATATCCGCCCACACATGTCATTGGCTCTAGTGGGAGCATTTCGCTGGACTCCTCCGACCTGTTTTCGTTACCCTCGACACCAACTCGTTTTCGTTGCATCTGGCCAAGCGATGGCTGGCCATCCGTGGCTGATCATAGGTCGATGATCCATCTATCTCACGATGGCTTCCGCATCCAATACTCGCGCACCGCTGGCGTCACAACCACCAACGTCCTCTCCCGCTCGAGAGTATACGTGGTGCGCATATATAGGTAACGAACTCCCCTTCCCCATCCGTTCCATTCTCAATCAGCAGTCGCGTCAATCTCCTTGAAATCACGAATGCGATACCAAACTCTCAAGCTTTTGCTTGATCTTTCTGAGTCCAAAGACAAGCCTACCGGTTCATCTGCCTCTTCGACTTTTTCTTCCTCCACTCGATCATCCAACACCACAATCTACAAGATTAAGCAGTATATCAACCCAAAGACGTCATAAATCTTGCCGTCGTCACTCAGAGCCACCGGATTCTTGCCACCCCTCAAATCAAAACATCATGTCGATCACCGTCCCCGCCATTGAGACCAATGCCCCTGTGGCGCGTCGCGATTCCACCTTCCTCAGCCTGTCACCTGTCCAGCACCAACTAGTCGGCATGGTAGCCACTCCTTCAGTAGTCGAGAACACCCCGGAAGCCAGCTCTGAGAGTGCCGTTGAGACCGCGTCGGCCTCGAGCATCGCCTCGCGCTCCAACAGTGTGAGCAGTGATACGACTGGCGGTTTCCTGCGCCTCGGCCACGTCGACGAGTAGACATCCTTGCGGTAAATTCTTCATCTCGCAAGTCCTCTCCTGCAGGCACGGCGTTACCTCTTCTTCTTCTCCGGGATACATCTTCACGACTCGTCGATGCCACCGGGCACCCGGACCCGATATGGCTCGACCACGACCAATATTTGGGTGTTAGTTTCTCGCTTCTCGGAGCACGCGTAATCTACCTACTTTATCAGGATCTCAATCAGGGGACGGATGGATGTGAACGGCAGGAGTTTCATAAGACCGCCTTACTTTTCACGGGTCTTTGGCGTTTTCCTCTTCTTCTTTTCTTAATGAAGATCTGGTTCTTTCTGCGACAAGTCTGTCTATTCATGTCGAAGCAGGAAACTGCCCGTACGGCAGAGTGCATTTTTTTCTCGGATCAGTTACATAGCAGTATACCACAACCTATGACTATCCTATCCAGAGCTTCAGAATTGCTTCTTCTCCTTGTCAAAATATACCGTGTACCTTGGATCGCTGCAGCTTCTACTCTTCCTTCATGATCCTGCATCGCCTGTACAATTCTTGAACAAGGCACGGTAAGCACATCAAGGTAATGCGACAGCCAACAGAAAGAACTGGAGACGTCCTGCTCGCCTACGTCCATCCATGTACAGTACTCAATACTACAATCATGACGTACGCGCATCATATACATCATATACATCATGCCTGTCATGTCATGTAATGATGAACAAGAAGCCCAAGCCCATCACGGTCCCCCCTCCCCTCCTCGTCGTCATGCAAGCCTCCCCTACCTCAAAGTACCTCACATGTAGGTACCCAGACCACCACACCCGTGAACCGAAGCCACCCATGCCAGCCATGCCCGGGGCTTGCACGCCTCCTGCATCATCCAGCTTGTTTCCCCTGGTCCGACGCCCCGATCGTGGGGTGGATGAATGTATGTACCATGCATGTAGGTGGAGGAGTATATCAGGTACATCACTTCTGTGCCTAACCGTCCACTGGTACATGTAGACAGAGATATAGCCAGGCACAATATGGGTAATGTCAGAGCGCACAGGATGAGCTTGTCGGATTTGACTCACAGGTACGGACATACTATGGGCCTACACTCGATATGTAACCGAAGATAAGGTACTTTCCTTGTGTATGTAGAATGAATACAGCTGACCATACTTTCACATCTCACCTACCTCACCTCATTCAAGACCTCACCCGTGGACCGGCCTGGATGCAGAACCAACCTGGGCACCATGTTATCCATATATGCCCTAGGTGCAAGATACGTCTATCAGTACGCCCCTCAGAAGTATCGTCTAGCTGCCACGGAAGGACTCTGCCGCTCAGCAGACTCGAGACGAGCACCGGAATGATTTCTTACAATTGGACCGATGTTGTACGAATGCCAGTCTGACTACCATGATCAGGTGCAACACTTGCGGAGGCCTTCTGGAACTTGCATTCATTGAAGACTGGCACATGACCTTCAGGGAGTCTGGCACATCACATTTGGACGGGATATGAGTGTTTTTGCATTCGAATCTCCTTGCCTAGTATACTTCTTGTACGCATACTGAGGGTGGAACATTGCTACTGACTCCATGGCATCATCCAAAAACCCCAAACTCCACCGTTCAGACCGCTGCCCTACAAAGTCAAGTTCAAGAATTTGGCGGCACCCTCGAGGCTGCCGCTGGAGATGTTGAGTGCCTTGACAGCCTCGAAGTGTCCGACGCCTTGTGCGGTGAGCGCGGCGTGGCTGGCGGGCCATGGGACCTGGGTCGGGCCAGAGAAGGAACGCTTGGCGTTGACGCTGCGCTTCGAGGTGGTGCCTTGGAACAGCGCACTTCCGATGTCCTTGACCCAGGTAGGCTGGTCGATGCCATCGTTTCCGCCGGCATCCTGAAAATTGGTCAGACAAGCAACTCTTAAACCAGCACAAAAAAAGAGAGACAATATCTGAAACTTACCCAGTACTCCCAACCTGCAACGCCACCAATACCGGTGCTGCCCTTAAGCTGTGTGATCACGGAGGTGTAGGTGCCGATGTCGTAGAAACCTGAGCCACCGTCGCCAGAGTTGTCGAGCACACCAGCGTTGATGCGCGACGGGTCCCATGAGCCGCTGGAGATGACGCTGTTGTAGTTGTCGACGGAGCCGAAGTCACCCCAGCCGTTGTAGAATTGGGCGTTCTACGAAGCAGTCAGTATTGGGTACGTTCGACCAGAAGATAACAGGCTTGCAGCCAGGATTGCACGATACTTACGTAGTAGTTGACCAACTTGTTGCCGTTTGCGTCCACAGCCTGCGAATCGAGACTGACATAGTCGACACCAGACAGACCAGAACCGCCAGCTTGGAGCTCGGTAGCGACGGGAGCCATGGAGAGGACGAAGTCGTCACCCATGTCGCTTCTGAACTGTTGCAGGAGGGCGAGTGGGCAGCTGATGTCGACCTGCTCCTCGATGTCGAGATCGACACCCTGGACGCCGTGGCGCTTGATGATGTCGAGCAGGGGGTCGTAGAATTGGTGCTGCACGGTGGCCGGGACAGCAGTACCGCAGAGGGTCGGGTAGCTGCCAGCCGCGGCACCACCGATCATGAACAGCACCTTGATGCCGCCCTGTTGCAAGGTCGCGACGTCGCTCCAGACCTGGTCGAACGACGAGTCATCTGGCGAGGCATCGTTGAGGTTGATCGTGCCGTCTGAGTTGACGTGCAGGGCCGCGAGGTTGACGTGAGTCACCTGTGTGCCGTCGTTCAATAGAGGGAGGAGGGAGAGCGGGTTTCCGCTGGTGTCGTGGAAGGTCTGGACATATTGGACCAGGTGGCCGGAGGTGGCCTGGCGCTTAGGGATGGACGCGGCAAGCGTGAGAGTCGTGAAGGCCGACAGGGCCGAGAGGGTAGCACGCATGGCTGCGTCTAATGACAAGGGGTGGAAGGAGATGAAGCGAAGGGACTGGAGAGTGCGAGACAGACAGGAAACAGAGAGGACGCCTTAGCTATAGATATGTTTCGACGGTGATTCCGTCATCTCCCCTTCTGATCCTGAACATCTATTAGCATGTCGGCTTGCATTCGCAGCAACTATGCTACTGCTGATCAGCGCAAGACTCCAATATAGCGAAGGATCAACTACATGATCCTCCACCACGCTGCGGATTGTGTCGATCCTCTCCCCAATGCGGGCCGGCGGTCCATGTACAGTACAGCCTGGATTCTAACTAGCATCATCAGCGGCTGGTCTGTTGGAGATGATGTGCTGCGGCGATGTTACTATTCAAGGTGTGGTGCGTGTGGTTGTCAACGGGTTCGTCGTTCAAACCCCGGAAAGCGAGAGGCTTAGCTTCTAGCATTTCCTTCCGTCAGAAGCTTGGCATTGGAGAAAGACGTACAGTTTGGCATCACTTGCCCAAATCGGCATAAGTGGCTTGTAGTCCTTCAATCCGCAGGAAAGACGATGAAGCCCATCCGTCGCGCTGCTATTCGGTCGTTAGAGTGTCCGGCTGCTAGGCACAGCACCAGAATCCCTCACGTGTATGTAATGGTATCTTCTAGCTGCGGAACACTGCTTATGAAGAAGTCAAGTATGGCTACGTCCTGCTGATACATATTGCATTTGTCTCTAGAATAGGAAGAGCATGCGCAGCAGGTGTCCACACAGGATGAACGTGGATGTGGCCAACTTTTCAGCTACGAGCTGTAGGATGCAGTGAAGGCAGACGCGCGAACAAGTAGGATTTGGCAACAACATGAATGTTCTCTCATACGTTTTCAGCTTTAAGACTCAGCCCGGGTTTCAGCAACTAAGCCTTTCGGCACTGTCATGGTCACCAGACTGGCACGACCAAATGTGAAGTGTAGTAAAGTAATTCGTCATGTCATAAAGCAAAATTGTTATCTAAGAAAAACAGGACACGAGAAAGAATGCAGAAGCATAATATGCTGATCGAAACCAGATCCACATGTCCTTGCTCCAGTGGCTTGGTGCAAAAGCCGTTAATCCGACAAACGTAAGAAACAAGGATTCGCCCGACGCTCGAGCAGCTGTTTGGCTGGACATTAACAGTCCAGGTAAAAGAGAGATGAGAACACGAGCATTGACGTCAAGTCAGATCAGGCGTAGAGACGCCGACATAAAAGAGATTCGTCGTGTAAGAGAACGCTTGCTTGCAAGGATCGAACGTCCAAAAGGATGACGGTTGTTGGAAATAGTAGAGGGAGCGCGTTCATCGATGGGAATGGCTGCCGAATCGTGAGGTGATGCTGGCGTGCGTGTGACCCTCGCCACCGTGCGAGTGTCGACCGTTCTTCGAGAGTGAGCTGACATCATGCTTGCCTGTTTGCACGAAGTCTGATTAGTATCTGCTTGCGGTGCTTCCTGACAGATATTTGAACTTACCATCACAGCAAGCTCTGACATTCTCCAATTGGTTGGCTTCGTCCTCTTGCCTCTGCATCGCCGCGCGCAACTCCTCAGCGCTATCCGCTGCTACGCTGGCGTTGTAGATCTCGCCATTCTCGCCTACACTACGACCACGCGAGCTTACACTCGATCTACCACGAATGGTTGACAAGTTGCCGTGCTGGTTGCTTGCCCTTCGAAAGCGGCTGGTGATCGAACTGAAGCGATTGGTCCGACCACCATCATGATTAGCATCAGCCGGGACCGAACTTGTGCGAGATCCAGCGTTTGTCGCTGCAGCCACAGCTGCGCCAGTGGTACCATTGGCCGTACTGAGAGACACAGCGTGGCTTTTATCTGAGGCACTGACGTGTCGTTGGGTCAGCGTGGCTTGATTCGGCGCAGCGCTACTGGTGCGACTGTTGTAGCTACTGAGACTGGCCCTGTGGTGGCTCCCAACACTACGATCACGCCCTGTGAGCTTGCCTATGCTTTGACGGATGTTGAAACCAGGATTGAACTCCTCGATGTCTTCCTCGTTGATTGTGTCTTCTGCTTCTGCTTTCTCTTGATCACTTCGCAGTAGAAGATACGAAAGCGCATTGAACCAGGTCTCGTGTCTTTGTCCAGTTTGAGCAGTCATCATGATCTCGCGCCCAGGTGTGACTACAACCAATGTCTTTCGATGTAGACCGGGCGGCATTGGGTTGTCATCCGTTATCACCCTCACAGCCTGAATGGCCATGCTCTTGGCTTTAAGCATGTGAGGTCCAGCAACGCTTGGGTCCTGTTCGCTCCAGTACAGCGTACGAGTGTACGGGTGAATCCAGAAAAACCTGCGATGCCTTGTGTTGGACTGCTCACTTCTCCCAGCCTTGCGCGTGTACTTCCACAGGTATTCACCAATCATAGTCTGGGTGATGGCTTGGATCATCCGTGGGTCTGTGGCAGGTTCCATGTCATGCGGATACAGTACTTGGTTACGAGTGATGTTGAAGCGTGCATCCAGCTCAGATGCAAATGAGGAGACAGAGCTCCGTCGCGACATGCTACCAGGACTGGACAGGTGGCGTCCGTCCCGCAACCTTGCCGGTCTTGGAGTTGTGCCGTCTCTTGACATGGCTCGCTCACTAGCTCTGTCAGCTGGAGTCCTCGGCCGAGCATTTCTGTACGCTGAAGCCGGCATAAGAGGTGGACCCATAGTCCCGACTGTAGAAGACCCCAATGTGATAGATGGTGCCTTCTGCGCCGCAGCAATTTGAAGCATGTGGTTCTCGGGCAACGGAGGAGGCTGATTCGTCTTTGAGCGCATGCTCCCGGCACT
The DNA here is from genome assembly GCA_003012245.1 of Microcyclospora tardicrescens. Taxonomy (NCBI): domain Eukaryota; kingdom Fungi; phylum Ascomycota; class Dothideomycetes; order Capnodiales; genus Microcyclospora; species Microcyclospora tardicrescens. The sequence goes on from PXOE01000009.1 coordinate 30,669, forward strand.
TGCTGGTCGCCGCGGGCTGCGAGTGAGATGAGGATCGCTCGCGATGGCGACGCCATCAATGGAGCGACGCTGCGGCTGTGGCGTTGTGTTAGCATCAACGTTGAGTAACGAGCTTTTGCTCTTGTTTCGTAGCATGCTCTCGATATCGTCACCCGACACAGCAGTCTGAGCGCTGTGATCAGACATTGTCTTCTTGGATTTGAGGGGTGCAGGGAAGGCAACTAGGTCCCTAGTCAACTCAGGGTGTTCGGTTTGAACCGTGTTGGGATGAATGTCCGCAAGTGGCTGTCGTCCAGTCACACTGGCCTCCTCGTGGACAGCCGTTCTTGGGCGTTGCTGATCGTCATGCGATGCTTGGCTCTCGGCAAGCACTGGAGGTTTGGCAGCAAAGAACGCTATGCCAGGAGGAGCCGCATCGGTGCCTGGAATGACAGGATGATCGATCTCATGGCCACCTGCGATGCCCGTCTTAGGACTCGTGGATGGGAAGACGACGTTCTTGGAGCTTTCGTAAGGCGCAACAGGTGTGACTGATACGCTCGTGATTGGTGATGGCTCGTAGTGCTGAGACAGAACGGTCGAGAATGCCAGTGGCTGTGGAGGTTCTTCGCGAGAAGCAAGACCAAGCGCGCCGGCTGCGCCAGAGATGAGACCCGCAAAACCTGATGTAGCTTGGGGAGAAGGTTCAGGGACCGACTTCTCTTCCACTACTGCCTTGACAGGCTGAACTGGCTGAAGCGGCTCTGTCTCCTGGGAGATGATACTTGAATGCTGGAAAACGAGCACAGGGGGCTCGACATGTGTTGAAGTCAATTCCGGGGTCTGCGGTGAATGGCTCTTGGCCAACGGAGTCTGCTGTGCGATGTCTTTATCAGTGACAGCTTCGGAGCCGTCGTGAGCAACAGACGTGGTCTCCGGGGAGATGGTCTTCGAAGTGGTGTTGTTCGCATCGCTTGTCGAATCCTTGCGGCCAGCTCGTCCTAGACCGAACCCAGCCAGGGCTCCACCAACCGCACCACTCACCACCTCACCAGCACGGTCACGCAGGCTCTGCTTTTCGGCGACATTTTCTGGCTCCCAAGGCTCGGTCATCATACCACTAGAGATCATCTCAGGCTTTGCTTTAGTTGGCTCGGAAGTGAAGATAGCTGCGTCCGACACTTGTCCACTGGCTGTCTCATAACCAAACCGAGCAGATTTTTGCGGGCTGAGCAGGCCACGCCCTTGAGCACCGCGGTGAGCGTTGCTTGTGGACGCTTCGCCTGGTTCAGTCGACTCTGTCACATCATCGGAAGCAGTCTCGGGTTCGACACTTGCATATCGTTGGGTGTCTGGTGTGCGTGGACTATCGAGGAAGCCTGACATGGATCTGCTCGGAGTACCTCCTATGCTACCCTCGTCAAGAGCGTCAAGCTCATCTCCAAGACTCTGACCTTGCGGCTGGGGTGTGCCGACACTTGACGATGGACTTCCATTCATGGGGCTGTCTGCCATCACGTCTTCGATAGCAACATTCCGCCTACTATTAGCTCGGCCCATGCGCAAGCGGTATTTCGGCTGTTGGTTGTGTACTGGCGTTCTGATCTCCTCTGCTTCATCAGCAGATGTCGAAGCTGTTGACATGAATGATGAGCGATCGCCAGGTCTGGAGGAGATTCCTGAGGCTATTCTATTTCGATGACTGGTTCGGTTCGTGGTACCTTCGGTCTCGGTCAGCTCATCGCTGTCGTCGGCAGCCATGTCTTCCTGCCCAGTTTCGAATGCTTCATTCTCCGTGGTCAGATCACGTTCAGTTGCGGTTTCGAAAGCGTCAGAACTTTCGGATTCGAAAGGCAGATTTGACCTGCTAGGTGTTCTCTCGCCGTCATGATCTTCCCAGTCTGGTTCATCCTCAACGATTTCAGTCGTGCTGCTTCTGGCTACACCCAGTCCTCCAAGTTTGACTGGCCGCTTGGATTTCTGGTTCTCGCGTTTCTTGGCAGCATTAGCATTGACGCCACCATCCCTACGACCTGACTCGAGTTCGTCACGAGCGTCCTGTAGCATTCGTTTCAGCTCGAGCTTCTCCGTCTTTTCGCGGTGAATGTTGTTCTTCAGGTTTTGAATCATGCGGTGCGCGTGGTTGAGACTTGATTTGATCGTCTCGGTCTCGAGCATCCCGTGCCTTGGTGTACCTTTCACTGGGGAAGCTGGTTCAGAGTGGTCAGGAGAATAGTTATCGTCGTCTCGCTCTTCGTCGGCAGAGACGAATTCGGACTCGGAGGCAGCACTCTGTTGGCTCCAGCGCGAAGAGACGGCTTTGGCCAGCTCGGTGTTCTGGGCTGTCAGGTCTTCGATCTTTTTCTGCATGAATTGCCGTTCGGCCTGGTGGGAGGTTACTTCTCGACGCAAACTGTGAATGTCGGTCTCTTGCTGCCGTTTGATCACTGCGTGATCTTCACTCAATTTGTCGTGGGATGCTTTCAGCTCGTCGAAGTCGCGTTGTGCTGCTGTCTTCTCGCCCTGCGTGGACATCAAAACTTGACTCATTCGATTGTGCTTGTCGGTGGTGGCCTTGATACCAGCCTCCAGCTCTTGCAGCTTCATCTCCAAATTCCAATTCTCATCTTTGTACTTCTGCTCGTTGTCGTCAAGATGTCGGATTTTTTGCGCCAAAGCGGTGGTCTCGGCTTCTAACTGGGCCTTCGCAGAGGTGGTCTCTCTGAGAGCATCATCTTTCTCCGATAAAGCGGCCTGCAGTTGTCGAACCTGAGCGAGCAAGGACGTGCTAATCTCAGTCGCAAACTCAATGTCATGCACACGATTACTCGGCTGGTTCCGCTGTTTCCGACTTGACACGCTCATCTTGTTGGGCGAATCGCGGCCATTTGTAGATAAAACAGTCGCATTCCCACCATCGCTCGTCACTCTCGTTTTCGGCAGGAATGCGCGCGCTGACTCCTTGCCTACCTCATTGTACTCCCGTTCCAACTCCACCAATCGTTTCTGCAGATCTTCCGGCACCTCATCATCGTTCTGGACCTGCTCAACATCTTTTAATCGAGAGAACAGCTCTTTTCGCTGTTGTACGAGTGTAGTGCCAAGTCTGGATGCATCTTGAATGCGACGGTCGGTATCCTTCAAATGCGCTTCCAGCGCGCGCTTGACCTGGGACGGCGAATTCGTGGAGTATGTGAGCGACTGATCCGCGTCAAAGGTGGCATATCGTAGCGGAGTAGATGAGCCCTGTGCGGAAGAGGTCGTGAATGGATCGATCGCGGAGGTCGCCATTGTGGAGACAAAGGACCAATCAGGCCAGCCAGGGGGCCGAAAAGAAAGAATTAAAAGAAAGGCTCAGCGCAAGAACGAAGTGATCGAGATGCCGATAAAAGACCAGAAAGTTGACCACAAGAGGATCACTGCTGACGACAGGACGAAAGGCAGTGTTGTTGGAGAACTTGTTTACACAGGGGACGTGGGGTTCATGCAGGTTGAGCACCAATGAATAGCGCCTGAACACGCATCAAGGAAGAGCCGGGGTAGCGAGTGCCCGGCGGTGTAGAATATTGAAATGGTCCAAGGATGAAGTAAATTGGCGGTGGCGGCGGTGACGGAGCCGATGGTCGTGATGGTGGTATTGGTGGTAAGGGAGGGTGTGTAGAAGCGATGTGTAGAAAGAGATGTATGTTCGGCTTGTTGACCGCGTCAACACGAGTGCGCATACATTTACGATCAATAATCTCGGTAAACATTGGGGCATCGCCGATGGTACGCTAGGCTGGAAGCGGGAGGGATGGATGGCGTTTCGAGAACTTGCATACAGTATTGACTTACATGAACTATGGCAGCAGAGCAGTTCGCTTAGTTTTTACAATGTATACCGTCCTGACTCAGGAGTGAGAACATTATGATCGTCTTGGCTATAAGATCGGTTTCTATAGATGTAAGGTAAGGAGGCAGAATGAGAGAGCCGTGGTGCATGAGCTATATATGGATGTCGCGTGGTTTGTCAGCACAGCCACATCTTCGAACGCCACAGGCATATGAAATGACCTCAGAGTCGAGAAATATACTAAACTTCATTTAATCACTTCACTTGTCCTATACACTTTCCACAAGTCCGCCGAGTTCTTGCGCAACGACATCCTCAAGAATGGCCGACGTAGCTCCCCCCACCTTCAAGAAGCGCACAAACAAGAACATCCGCAAACGCCCCGCGACTCCACCTCCAGACGACTCCGACTCAGCATCCGACTACACCGACGACGAAGCCGGCGTACGCGTGAAGCGACGACGAACCGAAGGCGTCCAGATCTCCAACTCCACCGTCCGACCCCAGCCTCAAGACCTCAGCAAATCGACCAAGTTCGCGGCGGACAAAAGCACCACGATCGCCACGACTGACGATGCCACACGCACCTCCCACTGGGACAGCGAGGTAGCTGCCAGCGCCCGCACCGCCAATCCCACCAACACCGATGACGAACCCTCAGCCAACGGCACCTACCGCGGCGCCGCACAATACGGCACCTTCATCGCCAAGAACCGCGAGGCCTCCGCGCGCTCCGTCGGCCCCGTGCGCGCCGCCAGCAACGTACGACAGATCACAGTGACCGACTTCGCGCCCGACGTATGCAAGGACTACAAGCAGACGGGCTTCTGCGGGTTCGGCGACAGCTGCAAGTTCCTGCACGCGCGCGAGGACTACAAGCAAGGCTGGCAGCTGGACAAGGAGTGGGAGAGCGCAGGGAAGAAGAAGGGCGACAGCAATGACAAAAAGCAGGAGAAAGAACTCGACGAGGAAGAAAAGCTCCTCGCCAGCATCCCGTTCAAATGCATCATCTGCAAGGACGACTACAAGCGGCCGGTCGTGACGCGCTGCGGGCATTATTTCTGCGAGAAATGCGCCATGACGCGCTACATGAAGGAGAAGAAGAAGCAGTGTGCGAACTGCGGGGCGGATACGAATGGGACGTTTAATATGGCGCGTAAGCTGAGTGATTTGCTGGAGCGGAAGCGGAAGAGGGCGGAGGAAGCGAGGGAGAGAGATGGTGGGGTGGAAGAGGCTGAGGAAGGTGGGGATTGAAGTTGCGTCGATTGGTCGTGAATGAATTATTGAGGCCGTCTCTGAATATCCTTCTCGAGAAGCTGGTAGTCGCCTTGAAGCAGGCCCCCTACCAAGAAACCTAAGAAGCCGGGCCTGGAAAGGGGGAGAATGACACAGGTCACAACTCCACGCAGCCAAGCCTCATCCACGTCGATACTCTATCCGCCATATTTCAGCGAACGCAGACGCCGAACTCTAGGCAATTGAGCGATGCATGAAATGCCATCCTTATCTTCGTAAACAGCGATGATGTGACGCCGAGCACTTTCGTAGGTTCCGATTCGAAGGAACTGCCAGTTTGAAGCTCAAAGCCACGACAGTCTATACGTGTACGATATAAGCCAGGAAGTGGAATCTAGAAAATTGCCATGGATAAATGTAGCTATCTCCAGAATACCCATCTACACACCAAGGATCAATTTACTAGATATAGAACAACGAATGCAGTCGCTAAGACAAGTGGTTAAATGACCAATTTCTGCTACGCTATGCTATGCCTGTGCCTATGCCGTTTCCATGCCCGCTTGAAGAGACAGCTGTAGAACTCCACAATCTACCTTTTGAAACGCCAGATCCCAAGATGCGTATTAATGATAATGATGATTCGTAATGCCCAAATCTTTTGAAACTCCCAATTCAGATGTCCAGAAGCCGACACGACAATATTGTTCGTCCGCACCAACTCCCGCTCGAAGGCTATGCATCTCACCGCTCCATCTTCAACGCCTCCTTGACCTCGCGCACAAACTGCTTCTTATGCACGAGCCCGACGAAGCGGCCCTCGCGCAGGACGCAGATGTAGCGCAGGCCGAGCTTGACGAAGCACTCGAACACGAGGTCCATGGGGCTGCAGATGTCGAGGGCGATGGGTGAGTTGTCGATGAAGGGGGTGAAGTCGGTTGGGTCAGTGGTAGGAGTGCCATGCAGGAACGGCCGGCGGAGGTCGGCGAGGAAGGCTTCGTGGTCGTCTGCGTCACTGCCTTCGTCATCGTCGTCGTTGGCGGGATTGTTGTTGCTTGGGCCTAAGCCGGTACGGAGCCAGTGCGCTTGCGAGCTCATCAAACACAGCGTGTCGTCTTCGGTCTCGAGCCGGTCGAGCGCGAACTCGAGATCAGGAGCGGGGATGAGACCGACGAGGATGCCGTTGCGGACGATTGGCGCCCCGCCGTCGAGCTCGCCCGCCATGTGAAGGTAGTTGAGCTTGCTGCGGAGTTCGACGGCTGGGACGAGGGGTGCAGCAGAGATGTCGATGCATTTCGCGGGGCTGAAGTGAGGCGTGATGTCGCCTAGGTCACCAGTAAAGACTGGTCGAGCTTTCGCGTCGAGGTAAGGATAGGAGTTCATGTCCGTCAGAAGATCATAGATGCTGAGTGGCTCGAGAGCATCAGCAGTCCACTTGGCAGTCAGCACACCCAAAGAGAATGGCAGGACGTGTTCGAGACTGCCAGTCATCTCAAAAAGAATGACCGCGAGCGTTACAGAGAGACGAGTCACTCCACACATTGTTGCCCCTGCTGCCACGAGGGCGTAGACTCCGGGCACCACGCAAGACTCGGGGTTACCGTCATTTGGACAAGAAGCGAATAGGGGAGAGTTCGGAAATGATAGTGCCACAAGTTGCACACAGTGGCCGACCATGCGACCCAAAAGACCTCCGACCACCATGGAAGGGACGTAGATACCAGCGGGAACCTTGATCCCGAATGTGATGATCGTCAAAGCTGCCTTTACCACGAATGCAAGGCCAAGGTATCCGAGAGTAGCAGGGATACGTTCCTGCGTAGGACAGAGTCCATGGCCGGTAGTCGAGAAGCTGTCACACGGTGCCGCCAGCTCATAGAGCAACTCGGCGACGGGAATCCTGGTGTATCGATTCCAGAAGCTGACAAGACCCGTCACGACCGCCACCAGCACTACCTCAAAGACAGGGTATTTCTTGATCACTGAAACGCGACGAAACGTCGTCGCCCACACGCGACTAGCTTTGATGAACAGTGCCCCCATTGCCCCGCCAAGCATTCCGAGTAAGATGAAGATGAGCAGCTCGAAGAGTTTCCAATCGATGATGTAGCGAACCTCGAACAGCACAATCTTGCCCGTGCCGTACGGATCCAGGAACTTGAGGGACAGCGCCGCAGCGATACAGCAGAAGAAGGTGCGAAACAGCGTCTTAGGCGGGAAGTAGTACGAGACTTCTTCCAGACTGAAGAGCACGCCTCCGATAGGAGCTCCGAAAGCCACAGCGACGCCGGCAGCGGCAGACGCAGAGAGAACTTCTCGACGCTTGCCGTCATTGGTCCGGTATTTGTCGAACAAACGACAGGCGATGTTCCCAATGCAGGTCGAGATGTGGACGTACGGCCCTTCTTTACCAAGGGAGAGGCCGGAAGCGACGCTGAGAATGAGCCCCAACGTCTTGCAGACGAGAGTGTTGAGGCCTAGATAGCCGTGAAGCACGAAGCCAGACAGAATGACCTTGACTTCCGCCACTCCGCTACCAGCAGCGGGATAATAGACGACAGGAGGAAGCTTTGCGGCCGCTTCAAAGTGTCGAGTCGGGCTCAAACTATCCTTGCGGTCATCTCGGACGTGCGGCTGCTGCCTATCAGCGCCCAGATTTTCGTCCAGAGTGGAAAGCGAGACGGCAGAGGAGATCTTGGTCTTGGTGCACAGCGTGACAAGACAGGCGAGCGTAGCCAGCAGCACCACCCATACCATGTACGCTGCAAAATCCAGCCACACCTCATCTGGCCCATCGTCACGGCGCAGCACCATAGACCATGGCCGCCAGTCCTCGCAAGCACTGACGCCATCACAACAGCGCCGCTTGCTATTCCACCAGCCCGTCCGGCAGTATCCCGTCTTGTAGTCAAAGATGGCCGCCTCGCTGACATCGATGACAAACGCGCACCCCGCGGTAAGCACCCCGATGATCGCCACGATAACCCAGCCCTGGGCGCCATCGAACAACGCCTGCACACGTCCCTTAAAGTCCTTCCGGCTCCGCAGCTCCTTGACCCGGTACGCGTCCGCGATGCTGTCCTGCACCCAGTCCGTGGACGTGAACTGATCATACCACACGCGATCATCCCGGAATCGGCTGTGTTTGCTCTTATGGCTGGAATGCGCGCTGCCGTCTTGCTTCAGCGCCTGTGTCAGGCGGAACGCGAACGAGCCATGTCGGCTGTGATTGCGTCGGCCGACGCTGCGGTAGCTATGTTGGCGATTCAAGTATCTTGGCGTGCCGGGCATACTGAGCGGCAGCGTGTTGTAGCTATTCTGTAGGGCATCTTCGGGGTTGAGGAGAGCAGACCGCTCGTTGGGGACATGGGGGGTCGAGGAGGTTCGTGAGAGGATGTCCGGACGGTGTCGAAGGGTCTCTACATGTATGTGCGAGGCACGAGGCGTGCCCGCGTCGGACTCGCTCGAATCATGGTCATTGCTGTTATGAACATCGCTGCTTCCACGACGGGAGGGGTTCACCGAGTCGGACATCTGCTCAGGCTGCGGGTATTGTTGAAGGCGAGGAGCATGGTGAGCCGCACCTCTCTAGCAACGGGGACGATGTGAGGACACAAGAAGGCAGCGGTGTAGATAGCTTGTAAAGCAATGTATACGCAAGACAGCAGAGCAGATGATGGTCAGCATAGACCAAGAGCGTAGGTAAGGTAGTCACAAGATCGTCGTCGTAGCGCCGCAGTGCGGACGTCTTGAGCTGGATTCCCCAGGAATGCAGACAAACAAAGGATAGAAGGTCGTAAAGAAGATTACGTGGTTTGAACAGCACACCTCCCTACTGTAGTGGTAAAACTCTAGTGTAGTGTAGCACAGAATATGTAAAGTGTTGTGCGGCGCAGATGGTGCAATGTCAACACGAGATGTCAAATGACAGGGCATGAAGCTGCGCGTCGAGCGTCACGGGCACTGAGCAGAAATGACCCACCACAGCTCATCTACGAGCAGCTCTCCTCATGATCATCCGTCCATTGTGTTATCAACTCATCAGACGAGATACACGCGAACCCCGATATATAGCCAAGATGTAAAGCCGCATAGGCTACATACGTGAAGTAATAATATACGTGTACTGCCACGCTCTACAGTCCATGTAAACAAAAGCACCCTCACACGTACCGTGTGAGCCCCCCACCAACCCCTCTAGGACCCTGCAGCATACACCCCAGACGCCCTTAACCATGGCGTGGGATGGAGACGTGAACCCTGAAGTGCGAGTGCCGAACATCTTGCAAGGGGTCCAAGGATTGCTTAGAATATGGACACGATCCATGGCACGCGTAATATGTCTAAATCCAGGTCGGGAGTACCACTTACCTTATTCACCTAGAGTACCAGGCCGGAAGACGATGAACACAGCTGTTTGAGTAATGTTTCGTTTCATCCTAGAATCAGAGGCAATTGACCTCCTGCTCTACCTCACCAGTAAGGTCTACTGCCTATCTAAGTAGGCAGCGCAAATCACTCCCCAATGCACCGTTCCCTAATCAGTCGTGAAAGGTCTATTTCATGAGGCGTCATGCGGTGTCTGATGTAAAAACGCCCGGGCACAAGAAAAGTCCTCCCAGGAAATACAAATCAAAGAAACGCCGCCCATGGACGCGTAGGGCCTTCCGTCCTAACTCCAATGAAAATGCTCGCTGATGGTGCGTGTATGTGAAACAAAAAAGCAGATGCGCCACGCCGAATGCAGTCCCAAGTCATGTCGCGTCTGCTTCAAGATGCTGCTGCCGCGCCGACTGTTCAATTTCTCTTTGCGGCTTCTTCGCCAGATCGTTTAGATGCTGGGCCCAACCACTCATCCATTTCTTGCGCCGGAGTCAATGGTTGATATCCGCCGGTCCTCCTCTTTGCAGTAGGTGTTTCTGCCAGATTTTCAGAGCTGCCGTGACGCGATCCCAGAGGTGTCATGTTGTGGCTTGCTGGACGCGAGCCTTGCGAACCAGCACGAGGTCGGACGGTGGGTGAAGGTACCATACCGATCGGCTCATGGCTAGATCTGTCGCCACCGGTCTGCAAGGCGTCGTCACCAGACTTTGATCGACGCTTCGGGTTGGAGAGCTGTACTGCCTTTGAGGGAGTCCTAGCATGCACGCTTTGCGGACGAGCTGGACCGCCAATGGGCGAATACTCTTCGTCCGGCACATTCCTGGACATATCCACGGGCGAGATCGTCAAATCGATGTCTTGGAAGTCTCTCGTGCTCCAGCTAGGCCGATGTGGCCGTGCACCGAATGGTAGGCTTGACCGACTGATGCTGTTGGTACTTGCTGCCCTGCTCCGAGTGATGGGTGATGGCACTTCACTCCGCATCATACTATGTGGGCGTGTAGGTGTGCCGTCGAGCATAGGACGCTGCGAGTTCACCTCCGAACGCAGTTCTGAACTGAAATCGTCGTCCTCGTCTTCAATCTTGGCGATACGTCTGACGTTCTTCATCTCGAAATAAGGTCCTTTGGATTCCTCGAGCTCTGGCGGAGGTGGAGGCAGCTTCTTCGGTTTAGGTTCTGGAGGTAGGTCGTTAACCACGCGGTCAAGATGATTGAAATACTTTTCGCGCGTATTTGCCCATCGTCTCGGCCTGTACTCCTCTCGATTACGTGAGATGGACATATGTGTACTGATAACGCCAACAATGATAGCGATCATAGTGATGATGGTCAGTATGCCTTGGATGACGACAATGACGATTCCGATCGCAGTTGTGGCGATGCGCTGGACATTGAATCGAACATCGAAAGCCGCGGATAATGCCACCGTGGCAATCTTGCTGAAGCTCAAGCAGTAGACAACCAAAATGTTGAGACGACGACCTTCGAAAGGCTTAGCCCACAGAATAAAGACGAAGGCGAGACATTCGATGACGAGCAGCCCAAAGACCTGCACGAGTGGCGAGCCGGAAGCCCCTCCATAGAAGATAGCTCGTAAGAACTCATACACAGCCCAAGCGGAGAAGAACCACCAACGGGACCGGCGGAAGCGTGCAGCCAGCCAACCGTGCTTCATGATATATTGCTCATCGTCGTGAACGTTGTAACCCTGATTAGCTTCAGGCTCCTCGAAGTTCACACTCATAATGCTCCTCATTCGAGCCCATGCGAGCTTCGGTCTCTGCTTGGTCTCTTGCGACTCCGGAACCGGACCGAAAGGTGCTTCGAGATCCTGTCGATCATGATTCCTTCTGACACTATACCACGGCACTTTACCACCCATGAGCTTGGTGCGCTCGACTTGGAAGCGGGATCTCGAGCTGTGCCCGTCATTCTCTCTTGTCTTTTTGGCCAGCACAGCCTGTAGGGTCAAAATAGGTACTCCAATCAGGAAGATGACGAAAACGATGGCAGCAATGGCTTTCACGCCACTCGAAGATGAGTAGGTGAATTGAAAGACGCTTAGGAACATCATCATGAAGAATGCCAGATAGAATGACCGGAGTGCAAGCGAGCGAGTGTAGAGTAGCCAGTGATCGCGGAAGAACTGCAGGCGATCCCGCTTGATAGCCTTAACGCATGCAAGACCTTCCAGCGTCCATTTGAACGAGACGATGGTCGCAAGCAGCAGGACAAAGAGGATCAGGAACCACAAGAGACCAGTCATGAAAGCGTTGCTTGCAGGGATACCCTCTTCTGCAAGTGTCCCCGCGAATCCAGAATAGTTGCCTGGTAGTGGGAGGCCAGCACGAACAGGACCGCCATACCAGTTATAGCCCGAAGATGAATTGGCGAGCTCGCGACTGTGGAGACTTCGCCCGATGGCATTCTTCACTGCACCTCGGTGTGGTACAAGACCAGGTGCACGACCAAAAATGTGTGAGCCTATGCCGCGAATGTGTGAGGTTCTGGCGGCCAGATCCGTGCTGGATGCGAACGCTCGTTTGTAGATCTGGCTAATGTCGACACTACCGCCAAGATTGTCTTGCGTCGAGCCGGCGGCAGCTGCGCCTACTTGTGAGGTGTTGCCCACATTGGCTCCGATCAATTTATCGATACTGCTTTGCATGCTCGAGCTGTAGATCATGCCTCCAGCCCAAGCAAAGTTGCTCCACCATGCGGGTAGCACGGATGGCCAGTTCAAAGATAGTGCGCCGGTGAAGTAAATATGCTGGAAGACGGCGAAGACTACGCCCACCGATAACGAGTGTGCATAGTGTAACCTCATGGTTGGAACCGCCTCGCCATATGCTGCGGTGATGAAGGAGGCGCATAGGGCAACAAAGGTGAAAACACCCAACACACTCCCCACCGACTCTGGCTGACTGAATGAGTTGCCGTTGGTCAGCGCCGCAGAGAAGCAGGCGATCTCACTTTCGGTCTCGTTTGCGTAGATACGGAGAATCGCCTGACCCTCGAAATCCGGAATGCTCAACGCGATGTTCGGGATATTGGCCACATCTGATGGAGACACCGGGATGATGTCGATTGCTTCAATCGGAACACTGCTGTTGGCCGGACATAGACTAGGAATGTTGGCTTGACACGGGTCGACGGTCAATTCGAATCTGCTTTCACCATAGGCAAAGACTGCAATGTACATCATCAGAGCAGCACGTCGCAGGCCGGAGCTTCCCTCCAGGTGAAAGAGCACGGTCATGTTGTCCTTGTAATATGCAGCGTCGAAGCGAGTCAGGTTGATAAGACTGTTTCCGAGACAGTCCCCAAAGCCTTCGGTGTACAAGGCCGGCCGACGGTCATCCTCAAGATATACAGTCGTTGTGCCGTCTGAATATGTTATCCACTGTGTTGCATCTTCAGTGCTATTCTGCGCCAGCGTCGGGCGACTGAGACTCAGGAACGCCAACCCAGCCAGCAGTCCAGGCAATTTCCAAAACATTTTGGAGGTTGACGGAGAGCATGAGCAATGGAAGCTTCTGCGCGTGTGCGGTCAAAGGCACTGTAGAGAGAGAGATAGCGAACGGTAAATCGTGGATAGTGCTCGGCGGTGGAAGGCGGAAGTTCGGGCGCAGGATTGAGGATGTCACTGTCACCGGAACAGGATAACAAGGCGATGTGGTGCTGAGCTGAGTCGTGAACGTCGTGGTCGGTCGAAGCGAGGTCTGTAGTGACTGGACTGAAGGTCAGATGCACATGCAGATACGATAGAGCGTGACTTTTGAGAAGCCGCCGCGGCAAGTCTCAAGCGTATCTGGGAAGTCGCTTGCAAGATCAAGCTTAGGTCATGGCGATCCGTTTCAGGTTACGGAAGCACAAAGAGAATGGGACGCTGTGCAATGCTTCAGTGGAAAAGCTCAAGAGCATGCACACCAATAGATGTATGTACGAGATGGTGAGCAGTCCGGAATAAGCGGAATGGTGGTCTGGTCGTAAGCGCAAGCAAGTCCGCCAATAACGCTGGGCGGGTGGAACTGGTGGCTGGGTGGGGGATGGTGATTCAGTGAAACAGGCTCTTCGCTGGCAGCGTCATTCACTTTGGCGAAGCAGCTCGGTTAAACTCGCATACTGGCCCCAGTCTTTGATTATTTCTTAAACACATGTACTGTACATACAGCATTGCCGCCAGAGTGCATTCCACAGCTGTATTCGCGGCATGCACAATCCCGTTCCTGCTCTGTCTGGTCCCTGCTTACCAGGCTTGCCGATCCACGATCCTTCGCCGTTACGCGGACGCGGCATGAATGTGAGATGGGAGGTGTCTACTTTGACAGCATCATCATTGATACTGTGGTGGCTTTAGCCTCGCATGAACGATGTGCCGCTCGTAAATACTGGGCTGAGCATGCCGGTTGACATACCTCCCAGCCACTTGTCTCATGCCGCTGCGCTTCGACATGCATTTTTCACTCGAATGCACAACTTCACCGACAGTCGGGAAACGCCAGGAAGCTTTCATCCGCAGAGCGCCGCTAGTTTCGTGCCATGTGGCTAATCCAAACTCTACAGCTTAAGTGCTATGTCTCCGTCACAGATCTGAGATCAGCTTTTCAGAAAGAGAATCAATACCTCCCAACGTTACAAATAAACCAAGGACGCCTCTCTATAGGCTATTGCCCACTATCGTTCGGCATCGTGCCCTAATTACTTGTAATTCAAGCGTTTGAGACACTGCAATCAAGGAAGTACTTCGGCCACGTCACGCAAGACGGCAGGTTTTTGCCGGACCTTCCGAAGCATTTACTTCGCAACCCAAGCCATGGCCGTGATTACACCTCAGCCATCTGCATCATACCAAAAGGTTGCTTCTCCGCATCTCTTTTAGTTCTGCGCATGGGATACCTCCACGAGAAAGTAAAGCCAGTGGTCCTTGTACCTCACATACGTCTCCAACGAAGATTGTGGCGCCGGCTGGTCAGAACCGACTCCTTTGACTATGTGGAGATCACTGTTAGGCTGCTGGTATATTCGCAATACATACCTTCCCGTGCCCAGCTTACACTCGGATCATAGAGCGATTCATGTTAAGGGGTGTACTCCGTAAAGAAGAATTTTGAGCCATCCAAAGCCTGTTAGCTCGTCTTGGCTACATCTAGTCGTCAACGATGACATTGCACAAAGATTGTACCGGCTTGCACTCCTGGCGGAGATAAGACAGACGTACTGTAGATAATCGCACATATAAGCATTGCGGCTGCACATGACCTGCATGCATCGACTAGCGACTTCTCGTGAGATGTTGGGTTTAGGTCCATGAATGAACGAGACTTAACGTCGCATACTGCTTGCTGCTTGGGACCTCAAATTATTCGTGCAGGGATTCTTTAGAGCCTCTCTTCATGATCAAAGACAGGTAAATACAGTAAATCCTAACAGACTTAAAGAGCTGATTTACGGGATATGATACCACCGCGCAGTACTCAGCCTGTAGCAAGCTAGTACTTCGTGTTTCTTATCACGATATGATCTGAAGTCAGGCTGTGGTCATAAATGAAATGCATAACATACAGCATACCTTCAGATGCCTTGTTACCTTCTGCAGTCATGTTGCAAGTACAGTACATCTGTCTTGGACCCAGATGTAAACTTCGATCATGACACCAATATATGAATATCATGATCGCGAATTGCGAATATGACAGACCATCATGCCGGATCATGCCTCTCCCATCAGACGTTCGATCTATGCAGTTGAGCAGTCGATGGAGTGTAATGCTTACAGTGTAAAAAGTGCGGCGATATGTGCATGTCTTTTATCACATGTTGATACCAAATTAGAGCGGAAGCATTCCATGCAGCCGGCGCTAAGGATGACCGCAGAGAATGAATGGAACCACACTCGTTCTTCCTGCGAACGCCCAGACATGCCCAGCACTCATGCGTCTTGGCTGCACTGCGCCACTGCATCCTTTGGTTCACCATGGCAGCTGCTACTATGTCTCCTGTGCGCTCTTCACGTTCGCAGACGTATCGAGTCTTTACCTTGTTACTCTTGAACCTACCTTGATCTCTTTTGCACCTGCATCTGTTGCACGATCGCCGGCATCTGTCACTCCAGCCTGGCCCCGCCCTCGTCCCGCCGCCGATCCAACGAACTTCACGAACACCTTCTTTGGACACGCACGCGAGACTGGGGTCATATCATAGGTAGCCACTGAGCAAGAAAGAGCCAACACAACAAGCTTGCTTTGCGCTTAGCAAAAGATTACTCGGGGGCACCCAATACCCAAGACAACGCACAAGTTATGAAGCTATGTCGGCTAGGAAAGAGTGTGATATGCGGCACCATACTGAGCGCACCGTTGGCGAGTGCCATCCAGCTTTCAGTAGATGATCCAAGTATGTCCGGCCACAACTTGTCCTGTTTGGCCAAATGAGCGAAAGTGCTGAGACGAGACAGATTCAATAAAAGCCGCAGCTTTGACCGTCGCAAAGGGCATGCTGAACTACTACCATGGAGACGAGCCAGGAGGAACTCCTGGACTCCTCCCGCAGCCTTACTACTGGTGGGAAGCCGGTGCCATGTTCGGGAACTTAATCGATTACTGGTACTATACAGATGACGACCAATTCAACGACATCACATCTGCCGCCCTGCAGTTTCAAGTAGGTGTGGACAACAGCTTCCAGCCCCAAAACCAGACTCGGTCCCTTGGAAATGACGATCAAGGATTCTGGGGTCTTGCTGCGATGTCTGCTGCAGAAGTCAAATTTCCAAACCCGCCAGCTGATAAACCTCAATGGCTTGCGCTTGCACAAGGTGTGTTTAACTCGCAAGCACCGCGTTGGGAACTCGCGACCTGCAATGGCGGCTTACGGTGGCAAATTTACTCGTTCAATGCTGGCTACGATTACAAGAACTCCATCTCTAATGGCATCTTCTTCAATCTTGGCGCGCGACTCGGCTTCTACACCCAGAATCAGACCTACTTTGACTGGGCAGAGAAGACTTGGGACTGGTCAGCTGCCATTGGACTTCTGAATGGTACTGCTGACAGCCTTGCGGTCTATGACGGAACCGACTCCAGTAACAATTGTAGTGGCATCAACACTCAGCGGTGGACATACAATGCTGGTGTATACCTACTTGGTGCCGCAGTCATGTGGAACCAGGTGAGTTCTATTTACTCTAGCCCCGCGAAATCTACTGACTATCCTACAGACGAGTGGCACGACCCAGCAGAAGTGGGAAACCCGTGTTCGTCGTCTGGTTGCTGGCACACTAGGCCATTTCTTCGATAATGGCATCATGATAGAGGATTGTGAGGCGAGCGTCCAATGCAACACCGATCAGCTTTCATTCAAGGCGTACCTCTCCCGTTGGATGGCTGCTAGCATTAAGGTTGCACCCTTCGTGGAACCGCTCGTAACGTCCGTACTACGGACTTCTGCAGAAGCAGCAGCAGCCAGCTGTAGCGGTGGATCAGACGGAGTGACCTGCGGCACACAGTGGAATAAAAACGGATGGGATGGTACATATGGTGTTGGGCAGCAAATGAGCGCTTTGGAGGTCATTCAAGGTCTGCTGATCGACTCCGTGCCTGGACCTCTCAGCAATGAGACTGGTGGTACCTCGGTTGGTGATCCGACAGCTGGAACAGGTGGAACTGCGGCTATCAGACCGTTGCGTGCCATAACGACGGCAGACCGTGCTGGCGCAGGAATCCTGACCGCGCTGGTTTTGGGAGGATGGCTAGGATGGTGAATATGCCTCATCCTGCTCTTACTATTTTGACGAGAACCCTTTTACTAACTTTTGGCCGCAGTGCATATTGGATGATTTCATAAGATCGGCATTCTCTTCACTTCAGTCTACACGAATTTCGATAGCGGTTCTTTCAGTTTGAGCATACATTGTGCTCGCATCCACCTTTTCAGAGCCTGGTAAGGAACAAGCATTACCACCTCTCTACTTTCTCATAGCACATCTCCACCACCCAACACTCCTCACACCGATCATTCGGAAATCATTGGCCGCGCACCCCAACCTCGATCACGAATCTCCATTCAAACCACATCTTCCCGTCTTCCTTCTCATTTGTCCGCCTTTCCCATCCCCTCTACACAACCTCTTCCTTCCCCCCTCCCCCTCTCACCCAAATATCCCATCATCAAGACAAAAACAAAACGGAACAAAATTGTCACGCCCCACCCAGCTACTCGCATCTCCATAGCGGTCGGCGGCCCTCATTTCTACTACATTTACTGTACCACGTTCCAAGATCGACACTCACGCTGCTAAATTGACTTTGCTTTCTGTGTTTGGGAAAGTCGGTGGGAGGAAGGTCTCATCGCAGCGGGACATTTTTGCTTGGGGTTTGGTTTGGTCTCTGGTGAGTCTTGGGGTTGGAGGTTGGAGGTTGGGAAGTTTGTTGGGTTTGAAAGGGTGGGGAGATGGGGAGCGGATCGCAATACGGCGACTATTCGCGAAATGGAAGAGTTTGCGTCCGTGAGTTAAGAGTAGCAGGTCACTATCATACAATTCGCCAGATGTGTCCCCCACTTACCTGTCAGATAGCCTGTCCTAAAGGTTAGAATATACTTCCACAATTGAAAAATAGTTTAAACAAGCTATAAATCTTGGAGAAGTCTATGCTAGATACAATCCTACTCACCACGACATATTCGAAGAGAATGGAGTGTTCGATTCACAGGTCGACATAGAGTAGCGAGTAAGCTATCACCAGGTGTTTTGAACAGGCGCTTCAGGCTGTCTGGCTCCTAGCCCCTGGTGATGTTCACTGCGGCTGTTATGAAAAGTGTATGACAACGAAGATGTCGAAGATATCGAAAACCTAGGTGGGCGGCGTGAGCTCGGTGCAAGTCTCTATACGGTTGGTCCTTTGCTCTTGAACGATGAGGTAAGGTATGCATGCAAGCGGGCAGGAGCAGGTAGATATAAGGTCAGGCAATACATTCGGCTCGGTCAGACCAGTGGAATGATTCACGCAGGCATTTTGTTTGAACACATACACGCTAAGGAGTAGAAGTGTACATGGAGGAGATGTATTTGTTGCGAACGAGTGGTACGTTATGCATAACAATCGAGGCTGTGCCTTTGGACTCCATACGCAATCTCACATAGGTCCATCTTAGGTGGTGCTCGTCCTATTCTGACATGGAAGAAGGGATGGACACAATGATAACAGCTACGTAGCACCGACGAAGGACAGCACAGATTCAATAGAAAGAGGTCTTTTGTTACAACTGTATGTAGACCTATGTAATCATCCTAGCTTTCGGATGGTTTTCTCTAATCCGACGAACATCTAGTTAGGAAAAGATGTAAGACTCCACAAGCCTCGATGCTTCGAAGTGTCTTACGTTGAGGTGAATGCACTCTAGCTTGTGATACAGCCTGAAGTCCAGTATTCGGACCGATGTTGTATCCGGAGGAGGAAGTCAGGATGTTAGAGCAGTCGGCGACGCGATTTTGCTCAAATGCATAGAGAGAGTCGAGGCCCATTTCCGATCACGTTCCAACCTGATCAGTCAATAGCAATGATCTCGTAATCAGGATCCAAGATCTCAAAGTCATCGTCTTCGTCTTCGTCCACGTCCAGCTCAATGGGTCCCTGACCGCGAGTAGCGAGCCATGCCCTCATCTCGGTGTCGCCAGCGTCTAAGCTCTCATGGATCATAACATACAGGTCTTGCATGGTGGCAGATGGCACGGCGTTACCAATTAGTTCCATCAGCTTTGTTTTGCACACATTGGCGAAGCGATGAAACCATGTGAATCCCGCCAGCTGCGCTATTTCCTGCATGTTGTAGCTGCGGCCATCTGGATGGGTACCAGGTGACGCTGAACAAGTGAAAGCGTGTGGCAGAGGCAGCAATGGGTCATGAGGAGCTCCGCTCATCGGCATGGTAGCCTGCATGTGAGCTTCGATGTCGCGATTGGTGCTTGAGAGGACGTCACGAATAACTGTCCTTGGGCCTGGACGTGAAGGTGCGAAATCAGCGAGAGGCTCACCAGGTGCGCTCGCGAAAATGATCAGGCGCGCCCTCTTCTTCTGCGCACAACCGTGCTTTGCAGAATCAACGATCCGCCATCTCACACTGTACTGCGCATCGGTAAACTCATGAATCTGGGAGCTGAATATTCCTTCGTGCTTGTTACTCATGGCTGTCATACCATCCGTATTCTCGTAGGTTATGTGACGAGCGCGCAGTTTGAGCAGGATGGCCTTGATAGAGTGAATGGCAGCCATGTTTGCTTCGTCGTGCTGGCCCGGCACTGTATGAGCCCACGACCACGGCTTGCATGGGAAAGATATATGAGCAACTACAACTCTGTAATCTTTTCCATCTGCTGTACACCAGTCGTGAATATCCGTTTCGAGGATCTCAGCTTCCGGAAAGTTAAGTCGTAGTATTTTGCAGGCCGCAGCGCAATGATCCAAGCAAAAGCGGACTTCGAAGGTCCTATTGTTCGTGTTCGACTTCGCCATCCTGACACCAGCGGCGACACCACCAGCGCCGGCACAGATGTCACAGTATGTTCGTGTCGGAGCTTCCATTTCATGAAGATGCTGTGGAGGAAAGGCAAGTGGTGCTCTGCCGTACATTGCCAGCTCTCGAAACCAGTAGACTAATGCTGCATCTGGAATGCCTTTGCCGGGATCTGACTCGTGCTCTCGTAGTCTGACCAATGCACCCTCATATGCGTTGTCGCCTTGCTTGCCTGTATATTGTACAGACTTCCACCGAGCAACGAGGACCGCTTGCTCACTCGCAACTTGCTGATTCAGGACGAGCTTGTTGTCGTTCATCATGAAGTATTCGGCTTTCATGTTGTCACGAAAGCTGAGGTCTTCGAACTTTTGAGCTCCGCAGCGGCTGGGAGGGTGCGTCGAGACCCTGTTCGTGAAGATGATTTCACGCAAGTGTGAAATTGACTCCACAGGAACGTCGACCAGATGATTGTCCAGCTTCAGATCCTTGCACTTAGGATCTACCCCTCGTAGCACGATGCATAGCTCATTGAGCGCTCGAGGAAGGAGGTCCCGAAGATGAAGAAGCCGATGTCTTGTGTGACGCTGTAGGAGGATTCCTCGAACAAACGTAGTCCTTGTGAGCCTGTTTCTTACGATCTGCTTGACCCTGAGAAAATCACCATCTTTGAACTCGACATTGGAACCTGGTACGACTAGAAAAGCTCCTTGGACATTGACATGGCTCAGCACACGGTAGGGACCGTTTGTCTGCTCCATGCGGAAGGATGTCGGCTTAGCTTTGTTGGTGATTATGACTGAATGAGGTGAGCTTTCGTTGTTGGTTGCTAGGACTAGAAAACGTGATATTCCAGCTCAGCACTGAAGCACCCAGTAAACCAGATAAGTTTGATATCAACAAGATAATGGGGCACTTGCAGCGATGCGGCTTCGTGTTCTTAGTGCCAGTCGAAGGCCAGACGATGCACTATTGTATCTGCCAGCTGTGTGGCAAATGAACTAAATCGAAGTGAAGGACAGAAGCAGATTTCGAAAATGCGTTAGCAGCAGGCAACAGGAAGCGGGGTACGTTGTACAAAGACCTAGCGCTCACATGTGTTTCTTGTTATAGCATTCACATGTGAAATGTGTTCGAGCTAAGTGATGATGGAAATGTAGCAAACGAAACCTGACAACATACCAAGAGACCTGGGCCTTAGGTGCCTACACGCCAACTCGCAAGCTCCCCAAAGTATCGCCATTCTGAAAGAAGATAGGTAGAGCGTTGATTGAGGCATAAATCACTTGTTGATAGGATTCGGGTTGTACGGTGCGCACGACAACATATGAAGGAGTGCTGTTAGCACTTCTTTCGATCTTCAATCTTGACACTGCCAATCGACGGTGAATGCTAGAGGCCTCCCTGTGCACATGAAGGGACTTGAAGATACGATCAGACTAACACATCATTGCTGTGTATGACTTGTTCTGAATCTGTATACATCCTTCAGAGCATTCGACTTGTTCTGGTAAGATAGCACAAATTCACACAAATTCGCCAACTGATTTCCCATGTATCATCCAAGCTAGATGAGCAGGTCATATTATGCTCAGATGTGTATGTCTTCGCCATCAAGAAGTAAAGCGTCGAGAGAGATTTCAGATACATCACACGAATTGATGGAGTGAAGTCGCTTAGCCACGCGGAAAAAGGCGGATTCCGGTGGATCTCGGCAAATCCGATCGCTTCCGCGCTTCGGCTTATGCTTCAAGATGATTTTTCTTGCCATAACACCCGAGAGTCCACGCTTGGTCGACGATGCACAGATGAGAGGATCGCAACTTGTCCAACATACCTGGACGATAAGCCGTATGGCGTTGAAGTCCCCGTCGTACTTTACTGTTTGATCTCACTCCTCGTTTCTACCTCAAAGGACGCATGTAAGTTTTTTAACTCCGCTCCAACCCAAGCACCATATCGCAAGATGATTCAACAATATTGTTGATGGTAGACTTCGTTATCTTTGTGAACGAGAAAAATCCAAGCTGAACGACCATTCAATCATCTCCAAACCTTCAAGAGCTTTACTCAGCTGGCCAACAACTGACCTATACTTACAGCATTGCGTCCCGAACGTCCCTTTAAAGATGTGCGGGTGAGGCTCTCGACTGGTTCGCTTCAAGGCGAAGAACTGATACTGATGCTGGGATAGTATCATCGCGGTTATCCTGGGTGACCTTGATCTAGATGCCGCCCCAGAAATCCACCAGGTAAGTGTCGAGTTGCACAGCGCATGCGCTCTGCAGTAGCTCACACTCAAACACAGGCGTTGTACTATTTGCAGCATCGAGGACAAGATGCTTGCGGTATTTCCACATGTTCTCGGGGTGGGAGGTTCTTTCAATGTAAAGGCAATGGCCTTGCGGCAAAGGTTTTTCAAGAAGGTCAACGTGTTACAAACTTGCCCGGCTATATGGGTCTTGGGCATCTGCGATACCCAACTGCTGGAAGTAGTGCCAACGCTGAAGCTCAACCATTCTATGTCAACTCGCCCTATGGAATCTGCTTCACCCACAATGGCAATCTAATTAATGCGCCCGAGTTGAGGGAGTACCTCGACAAGTACGCTCACAGACATATCAACACTGAGTCAGACAGCGAGTTGATGCTCAACGTTTTTGCTGATGAACTCAACGAGACTGGGAAAGCCAGAGTCAATGCTCTCGATTGTTTCAAAGCACTGGAGAGAATGTATCAGAGATGCAAAGGAGGTTGGGCATGTACAGCTATGATCGCCGGCTTCGGACTGATCGGCTTCAGAGATAGCTACGGTATCCGGCCGATGGTGATTGGAGAGCGAGAAGCCTCGAGTGGTCATGGCAAAGACTACATGATGGCGTCAGAATCAGTTGCTCTGATCCAGAATGGGTACGGGAACATCAAAGACATTGAGCCAGGCCAAGCTGTTATCATCGAGAAAGGTAAAGAGCCTGTCTATCAGCAAGTTGCTCCACAGGAAGCATATGCCCCTGATATCTTCGAATACGTGTACTTTGCTCGTCCTGAGAGCATTATTGACGGCATTTCTGTCTACCGATCAAGACAACTTATGGGCTATAGATTGGCAGAGACCATTCAACGTCAACTCACACCGGAGCAGCTCAAAGACATCGACTGCGTCATTCCTATCCCAGAAACGTCATTGGTATCTGCCTACGCTGTGAGCAAGCATCTCAAGAAACCCTACTGTCAAGGCTTTGTCAAGAACCGCTACATCTTCCGAACATTCATCATGCCCTCACAAAAGGCACGTCAACGTGGCGTCCGAGCGAAGCTGAATGCCATACCCGTCGAATTCAAGAACAAGAACGTCTTGCTCGTCGACGACAGCATAGTCAGAGGTACCACATCCCGTGAGATCGTCAACATGGCGCGGGAAGCAGGCGCCAGAAAAGTATACTTCAGCAGTTGCGCGCCACCGATTACCAATGCACACATTTACGGCATTGACCTTGCCAGCCCCTCCGAGCTCATTGCGCATCACCGTAACAGCGACGACATTGCCCAACACATCGGCGCCGACTCCGTCATCTACCAAAGCCTTGAAGACTTGCAATCAGCCTGCGCACAAGAAAGCCCTCGCGGAGCTGCCACGCAACGCTTCGAAGTGGGTGTCTTCTGCGGCAAGTATATCACACCTGTTCCAGAGGAATACTTTAGTCATCTCGAGCGCGTACGTGGCGAGGCGAAGAAGAGCAAAGTGATGGAAAAGGCGCGGCAAGCGGTGCTGCACGGAGTCGCGAGCGAGGACGATGTCAAGATGGCTGCTAATGGCGTCGATGTTGACCCGTCTGGCGATGTTGTAGCCAAAGATGGTAGTGGTTCGGATGGCGATGACGGTCAAAGGAACAACCAGAAACGTCCGCACGTCAACGAATCTGCACCTGTCGTCAACGGTCACCTTGCTCATGTTCAGGACGACCACGATGCGCAATCCGCGAAGCGCGCGAGGAGCCGCGATAGCCAGGATATTGCGATTCACAACCTGAATGATGACTGATACGTTTCGCTCTTTCCTCGAAGCGAGAGCAGCATAGAGGGAGTGTGGGAGGGGCCCGGCAGGATGGGAGGGTGGCTGGAACAATGGCATGGTGGATGAATGAATGCAAAAACGAGTCTCATCGACGACTCTCATGACTAAACGGGTCATGTATTGTGGTGCAGGGGGTCGCATTTTCTACCGGCGTTAAGTGGATAGCAAGAAGGATTGATCTCACGATAGCCGCTGGCTCAAATGGGTCTAAGAAGGAACACAAGCTCATCGCTGGTTTCCTTGGAGCTTCGTTATAATATACGTAGATGACGGGAAGTGATACGAGATACTTTGCCTCTCAACGTGCTACGTTTCATGCTAGGCGTCGCAACGGCTAGATATGAAGACTTCCTTTTCCACATGTCAAGGAGTGCTGTGATATCTCACTCATCTGCCGTTGGTGCACTATAGCTTCTTCTTTTCTGCTCGCTTGCAGGCAATCTGACTGCCTGCTCTCTGGCTCTTCTGGGCCCGCCCAATGGCTGTCACCACTAGGCAGTGAGACTTCCAACGTCCATGGCCAGGACACGGAAGGCGTGCACCAAAGGCATACCCAGGAGGGTCGGCAACGCCATTCAATGTTAGGCGGAGGAGACCGGCTTAATTCCGACTGCCTTGAGACATGGAATGTGCGCCTGGGATGCTCAATCTTTTCGAGCTTAAGCCAAAGACTCGCGTAAGGCAATATTATGCCATGAAGCCAGCTAGTCGCCGTGGCGAGTTTTCCTTCTCGCCACATCTAGTGCGAATTGAAAGGGAAATCTCAGGTCTCCCATATTTGATGAAATCGCTCGGGGCGGTGTAGGAACCTCTCTCGCGACACTTCAAGTACCACTGACAGCAAAACTGAGCAGACTGCCAGCCGCCAAGCCAGTGACCAGCGACAACACCATGAACCCGCCCGCCGCTTCGCGCTCCTCGGGCTCGACGTATGCAGCGGCGCCGATCATGCAGTTGGTACTAACGTAGCCATTCGAGAAGCCGAACAGCAGTTGCACGACGACAAGGTAGAAGAAATCGCTCTTGATGACGGCGCCGCGGCCGCCGATATTGCAGAGGTGGTAGAGCCCCACGAACCCAAGACGTGCGATTGCGAGAGCGAAGTTCAGCCGTGGCCAGCGGACGAGGGAGAGAGCTGGGACGGCGGGCAACATGCGGCCGAGCAGGTCTCCGCTGTTCCAGAAGAGGAAGGCGAGAGGGATGAAGCTCGGTGGTTGCAGGAGTGGTGGTTGGTCTATCGAAGGGCGGACCGAGACGATGCGCTGGGTGAACACGGGGAAGAACATAGTAACGCCAAGCGTGATAGCAACGCCGCCGGCCAGCCAGAAGAGCTTGCGGAACAGCACACGCAACGGGACATCCTTCTTCTCCTCCGTGTCGACTGCAGTCTCTGGAGATGAGAGATGATCCACTTTCTTGGACTCCGGATGCCTGGCGGCTAAGTATAGGTAGCCCAAGAGCGCAATGACCGAGATGACAGTGGCCGTCAAGAAGTATGAAAATGCACTCGAAGGCGGAACCGGTGCCGGTCCACCATTCGCATCCATATCGCTGGCTCCACCATCATCCGTCGACACCGAGAGCACCGAGACGATCTGCGCAATACACGGCAGAACTCCCGCAATGCCCTGCCCCGTCATGATCCCCTGCGTATACCGCGCCTCGCCATACCCGGACACGTACGCGAAGATGCCATTCTGACACAGCGCCGTCCCCGCACTCGTCGCGAATATCATGACCATCAAGAACCCAAAGTATGCCTCGGGGCTCACGCCGCGAAACGCAACCGTGCTGATCGCGAGCAGCGTGAAGACCACCATATTGATCACCAGACTCCAGATGATGCGTTTCGGGTACGATGCTCCTTGCTGGAGGCGGGTGAGAACAAGCAGCGAGCCGAGACTCGTGAGGGTCGAGACGGAGATCTCGGCAGCTTGGAAGTGGCCGGAGATCCAGGCGCTGCGGCGGAAGCGGTGCTGGAAGTATGGTCCGGCGACGAGGAACATGTTCCAGGCCCAGAGCATGGAGATGCCGAGCAGGAGGAAGATGGTGTAGTCGATGTAGGAGAAGACATGTTTCGGGACTGCGTGGGAGCTGGAGCGTAGATCATTTTCGTGCTCTTCATCGTTGATCTCGCTTGCGTCGGTGGTGATGGAGGCGGAGAGGGGCGCGTAGGTGTGCTCTTCGCTGGTGCGAAAGAGTCGGCGTATTCGTTCCATGGCAAGGAGACTTGTGTATGAGTCGATCTGAACAATCAAGGCAAAGCAGAGGCGCCAGACAGCTGGTCGATAAGGATGTTCGTTTCCTGGGGATCTCTCATAACAGAGCTTCCAAGCTCATGCTTCTCTTCCACGGTCCTCGTTGGACATTGAAAGGAGTACTACGCGATATGACAAGAACGAAAGGAAACTCCAGAAACAACAAGTCTTCACTCAGCGACAGAAGCGCAGGCTAAGAATGCCTGACTGGTGCCTCGATCGTGTATGAAGGTGGACATGCGTGTCGTTGTCTTACGGGTCCAGCCGCATCATGTAGTCAGCCTTAAGATCATGCCGCGCATGACTCGTGGCGTTGCACCGTCACGTCCCAGCTTCACGTTGGTTTCACTCACAAACAAGCCCTTGATCCAACCGACCTGAGTCTATGTAGATTTGCAAGATCATGTGCAGTATACAAGTCGGCCACTAACAGCACATCGCCCTCACTCGAGACGCGTTCTGGGCAAGCTGTGAAGATACTCAACAGCTTCTTTCCTACACGTAGAACGTCTCTCTTCGCTTCAGATCCATACAATGCACAAACGTTATGACAAGTGACATTGCAAATAGAGCGAGGGGAACAATGCAATGCCTTATTTGAGTTTGGTTTCATGGTAGTCCATTCACTACGTTCGTTGACATCTAATACATCACATGTCCACTTTGCAAAGATTGGGCTTTCGCCATAGGCATCATCGCCACATGCCTTCCGAGCCTTCACGTGGACCATATAATGTTGTCTTACTCATCCTGATGTGCTGTCTCACCACTGATGGCAAAGTGGTGCACCGTGAATGCATGATTGCCAATCAGCCTTTAGCGTGGAGAACGTGTAAGCGCCGGCTGATCGAGCGGTACACAGCCAAGCTGGATCTGGCCAACCACGCTGGTCGGGGAGTGCTTCTACCTTGTCTTACCGTATCTTTCGGTGCGACAACTGCAAAGCCAACTGCGGGATTTCCGGTAGACTGACGGTCCTTCAAGGAGGAGAGAACAAGGATCGGCAAGAGAAATCATCGTGCTCAGCCGCCCTTCCTTTCGGATTCGTCCGCAGGCATAGCCTTGCCCAATGGCGCTTTCGGTCCAATACTGGACTTGCTCTTTTTGTGCCCCTTTCTCGTAGCCTGTTGCCATCCATTTTGCCCGTTTGCGCCTGCTGAATGGGTCGATGCAACAGGACTCTTAGCTGGCTTGCCATACTGAGTTGGGTTGGGAGCACTCCCTTTTCGTTCATGCTTGACTGGCGTAGGGAAGTTCTCGTCTTGCTGTTGGTTTACATTTCTCAGCTTCGATAAGACATGACCATTGGTTTGGATGGGAGATTCCAGTTTGTCGAATGCTCCGAACTGCGTAGGCGATGGCGTGCGCATCTCAGCCACGGGCGACAACAGAGGGGCACTCAGTGGTAGCGGCTCTGCATATCGCTCTGACGCAGCATCCGCATGCCCATTTGATATGATGGCATTGTTCGTCGGCTGGGGGGTCGTACTTGGTGATACAGCTTGCGGCGAGGCTGCCGTGTCTGCACCGTTGATAGATTCTGCACGACCGTTCATACCCGGCTCGCATGTCTTGATAGACAACGACTGTACGCGTGGCAAGTCAGTCTCGGAGACATTCTGTGATCTGTCATGGAGGGGATCCTTTCCGCGTACACCATTGGCGGGATGTGTCGACTCGCTTCCGAACGATGGGTTGGATCCATTGACAATCAACGGGCCTCCAATGTCAATAGGCGGCGGTACTGCCTCAGGTATTGATGTTGGCATATCTGCATCATTCGTGTTCACCACAAGTTGAGACTGTGTCGCTCGTCGCTCTGCCAATGTTGGATAGCTTCGTTGATGGCCAAGTGAGGGCGATCTTGAAGAACGGAACCCATTGCTATGGGATGACGCTAGATCTGGAGTGACGCGTCTCGGACGTTGGGAAGGCGGATCGCGAAGCGACATCGATGGCATAGGTCCCTGACCAGGAATGCCGTACTGAGCCTGTGGTCCAAATTGCGGCGAGTTCCCAACATAATAGCCTAGATATTCTTTCGGCATGGCGTTATCCCGCGACCCTATGCCCGGTATTCCCCCCAGTGGTGATAATGCCAAAGGCATCCCGGGCATGAATCCTTGGGAAGCTCGCAAATGCGGATATTGCGCAGCTATGGCACCTGAGATATCAAATCTCGGGTGCGCCTGTTGGTGCATTGACAGCGGATGCGGCAATGACCTCCCAGGCTGAGACTGTGAACGGGTAGCACCAGGCGAACCATTTGTGATGGATGCCCGGTGACCTTGTCGCCGCACAGCAGGTACTGCTGGGCCCAGTGACGGCGAAGACGGGTTGGTATTTGTGCCTTCCCGTGAACGTGCTTGCGACATGGACGATGGAGGCGGATATCTTGCCGGGAAATGGTATAGATATCCTGGCAGTAGAGGCGCAGTCTGTGGGGCATTTTCGACGTATCTGGGACTTGCCATGCCATTAGCAAATGCTTGTTGACGTTGCGAACTTGCGACATTAGGCGACGCCTGGCCATGACTTTGTCCTTGTTGTTGCTGTTGCGCATGATGAGCGAGTTGCGATCGAAGCGCATCCTGCTGCAACTGCAAGAACTGATATTGCTGGAATAGCTGATCGTGAATGCTGCCTTTGGTCGTCGCAAAGTAATCCGACAGCTGTTGTGCACCAATCACTGGGCTCATGAATCCATGTGGTCCTCTTTGGTTCGTGAACGAGGCCCCACTCGAGGCCCTGCGGCTGTTATTACCGCTCCTGTGCGCGGACTGATTTCTGTTCTTTTTGTTATGTGACCGGCCAGAGCCCTGCTCATGACTCGGCCTTCCCGACTGCGACGCACTCCGCCTGAGGATAGGCGCTGGTTTTGGTGTAGGCCGAACAAAGATTGGTTTCTCCTCTGGTGGAAACTCGAATTCTTCGCAGCATTTCTCCAACTGGCAGCCGTCGGCCAGGAGTTCGAATGCTCGCCGTATCTCACTGTGGATGCCCGACCACGAATAGTCATCGGCAGAGTTGCCAAGATTTCGGCTGATCGTGAAGGGCTCCTCCACGCACAAGCGATTACGTGCTTCCTTGTCGGCATAATTCGTTGTGCTCCAGCCCTTCTGCTTCCTAGACAACAATTGACCTTCTCTGATCGACACCACAAACTCAGAGTAGACAAACTCGTAGCCGTAATGTCGAAAGAACTGAAACAGCAGTTCGGCCAGCGATTCTTTGTTGGCATCACCATATCCCTTTATCGATTCTAGGTCATCCGCAAACGAGGAGGTCTTGCCGTCTTCGGATTTTAATCGGTGGCCGTCCATTTTCTGTAGCGAAGGCAGGATCGGCGGATCTCTCCTCTGTAAGAAGCTGATAATCATGCAAATCCAGGTGTAGGAACTAATGGTACCACCAAAAGCTGAAATACAATTTTAGCACACGATTCCGCGAGGGGTCGGAGACTTGCTCACCAGCATCATTGAGTATCCGCCTCTTAGTCCAGTACTTGATGATCTTTGCGAGCGGTCGTACCCTCGGATCGATCTGCACATACGTCTTGATCATTCGTGTGTTCTCCAGAGCCATTGGGTTGTTGATGTTCATGTCACACGCCAGCCGCAGCTCGGGGTCCCAGATCTTCACAATCGGTACTTTCGCTGAAGCGCGGCACTCAACCTTTTCCATACCATCTGCGTCCGTCAGCAATCGTGTCTCACAGTCTTGGTGCATAAGTTTCCATCAACATACTTTTTGAAAGCAACCTCGCCAGATCATGCATAGACTCCATCTTCTTGTTGCTTGTTGTTATACAAATGTCCACATCCGAATCGCTTGACGCCAATAGATTCCCCGATGAACCAAATACATTGACCGTAATATCGTTCCCTGGCCATTCTTCGTTCAGTATACGACTGAGTTTTTGAATCAACTTCGCCCGTCGTTCTTCGCTTTCATCGGACGGTAGTAACCGATCGTACAATTCGCGCATATCCCCACTCAGCTTCTCATCCTCATCTGGGTCTAGCATCTTCTTCGGCTCTTTCGAGGGTGGCGGTAGTTCGAGATGGCCATCGGCCAGGTAGGGCATCCGCCTCTTTCGAATTTCGGCGCCAGTCTCGAATCTGCAAACCACCGATCCATTATGGGCACGTTGTGCTGGCTTGTAATCGCCAATGCTTTCAGACACGACCGACGCAGGTGATTGGCTGGAGAGTCCTCGATGAGGCGACGGCGAGCGTGAGTGGAAGCGCATATCCCGTGGTCGTTGAAATGGTGTGGATGGGACCGAGCTCGAATGTTGAGACTCCAGCGGCGGGCGAGGAGGATGTTGCTGGCCGAAGCGTTCAGCGGCAATGGAAGCCATGTTTTTAGGGCGCTGCTGCTGTGTCATGAGCACAGTCTCATGGGCAGCAAACACGTCCGCTTTCCCATCTGACTCCACCGTGGCAAACAGTATTCACGAGCGTGGTGACAGGCGGGCAATCTATGGTGAAGATGGTCAAGCACGGCGGAGGGCCAGCCCAAAGCGACCACCAAGATGGTTCGGGAGGATGTGATACGTGCCGTTCCAAGCGGATGCAAGAGTGTCGAATCAATGGCGATGGTGGCGGTTCTGCCGGGCGCGTGCAGGTAATACGTGTTTGCGGGCGTGGATGTTGATTTGTTCTGCGGTTGACAAACGGCCCCTGTCTTCCGTGGGCGTGAGGAAGGTCAGGTAGGGTTCAAAGTATTGGCAGGAACATGCCCGGGTCCGCCACGAGCTGCGGTCAGCAAGCACACCGGAAGTCAGAGCTAAGCTGAAAGCTGAGCGCCTCAAAGGTATATCGCTTTTGGGATAATTGGATCGCGTGTGCGTATTGCAGGAAGATACGAGGTGGGCAATAATAATCAACGGACTCTAGGCGTAACTAACTTAGACGTCGAGTAATAGACGCTTTGGGAATCGCTAGCGGCGGAGAATGAGAAAGGGTAAGGGACCGTAACGAGAATACATGTGATCAGTGGTTCAACACTTTGCTTTGGTTAGTATTGGATAATATTCCGACCCTCTGCTTCTTCACTATTCATGGGATCGTAATGAAGACTCTGCTGTCATATATGAAGATGAGACATTCCTCTGATATGACGAGACCTCACTCATCTTACCTCTTTTTCCATTAACCGTACACATCACATCTAGACGCCGCGGCAATCTCACGGGTCCCTTGCGCGGCATACTATTATTTTCTGGCCTACCTCGATGTCGCCCTTTTCCAAAACATTGTATTGTATCGCAGTGAAAAGTCAACCTGCAGAGCTACTCTGTCTGCCAATAACCGCCCTGGACCGACCAGGAACTGCCCACTCAGCCCGTCAGCTTACTTGCAGCGGGTCCTCCAATTCCATCCGGCGACCTGTCCCATCCGGCTGACAAGTAGGTACTGTCACATATATGATCGGGTGGGGGCCATCAGAGCGGGCATCTCTTCAAGAGACTATGCAGCTTTTGTACCATGCTATACGTACGTGCATCTGCGCAGCCTAAAATTTACACAACGCTTGCAAGCTCTCCTTCGTCTTCGCATTATATTCCTTGACCACGCCTGCAACGGCCTTGAACTCTCCGATCCCAGCATCCCCCATACACTCATAGAGGAAGCTCTCACTACTCGTGACGACTGCACCCTCAGCCCTCAGCCTCGCCAAGGCAATCCCGATCTCCTGCGGATTGCAGCTCGAAACCCCGTCTGCGATGATGTACACCTTGTGTCCCTCACGTAGCAGATCCAGTGTCGTCTGCGTGACGCAGATGTGCGTCTCAATGCCTACGATGACGACCTCTTTCTTCTCCGGGCCAAGCGCGTTCAATGCCTCCCGCACCTCCGGCACAAGCATGGAGAAAGCAGACTTATCCGCGTGCACTCGGGTCGCAATGCCGTCGGCCGCATCGAGGCCCAGCTCCGGACATGTCTCGCCGAGCTTGCTACGTAGTTGCGTTGTAGCAAAGACAGGGATTTTCAAGGCCTGACTGGCTTTCAGCAGTTTCTTGGTCGTCTCGACCACTTTCTGGAACTCGAAGATCGGCCCTCGAAACTTCTCTTGCAGATCGCAGATGCTACGGGTGCCATGTGATCAGTTCGGGGCATGGAGTACACGAATTCGAGTCGAGCAGAACCTACAACAGCACCGGATGGGCTACTACCTGTCAGCCCTCGGTGCAGTGTGGGGTCGTGAGCAGTGGCAGCACTGTACCAAGACGCCGTGTCGGACCAGTCATATCTACTACCGTGATGAGTCGTCCTTCTCAACTGAGCTGTTATGTTGAAATCGCAGTATCTCGCGAACGACGTCCGAGATGAGTCGTAACATCATATGTCACAAGCCGTCGAGCCGCATTTTATGTTTCTGGAACAATTGCCCCGGACCTTCTAGAGCGGGGGATCTGTCTCACGTGACGGCGCGACATTGATCGTGCACAGCCCACACACGCAATACGCGCATAATCAGACTCTGGTTTCATTTCCTTTCACTCTCCTCTTCATCTTACACGAAGCGCCTCCAGCCATGCCGGATTTCTCGCAAGGAACCCGCCGACCAATACCACCGTACCTAATACGCTCACAGCCATCGCTGTGACACCAAGCAATGCCTCTTCCCTGACCCTGCCCAAGTATATCTCCTGCTTCCCTCGCACCACTTCCTTTCCACTCCCGTCCATCTCATAATCATCCAAAGACACTTTCGACAGCAGCTCTTGGTACTCGACCACCGTCCCGCTCCAGTTATTCGTGATGAGCCCAGCATCGTTCTTGTACCAGGAGTTGCAGTTGGCATCGTTGAAGCTCGACGTCTGCAGCCGCTCCTGCACGCGCGCGTTGTAGGCTTCAATCTTTGACTTTTTCGGCGTGACGCTGAGCGACTCGCCCTTACGGCGCGCATCGAGGACACAGCCGATCAGCCCGTTGATGTAGCGTGACTGTGCCTCAATCATCAAGATAATGCTATTGTGTCCAAGATTCGTGTTGGGCCCGTACAGCATGGCGAAGTTCGGCATGTCCTCCACACAGACACCATTGAAGGCCTGGGCGCCCTCGGCCCAGACATCGGATAGTGCGCGACCGTGGCGTCCTTGGAGTTGAATCGGATGCATGAATTGCAAGGTTTTGAAGCCTGTGGCGCAGACTATCAAGTCGTAATCAGACGCGGCATCAACCGGTTCGTCCTGGCTGTTGGTGGAGTCCAGGACCTTGATCGTTGTTGGCGTGATACTATGGATTGGTCTGGTCTCAAGTGTCACGTTAGGCTTGATCAGACTGGGGTAATAGTCATCTGAAGCGATGATACGTTTGCAACCACTAGAGTAAATGCCAGGGTCAGCTTTGAATTCATACGGACAGTGGGTTGTGAAGAATGAAGGTCAATTATACTCACACGCCATACTTCGGTGTCAACGTGTCCCACATGTCTGGGTGGTCTGCCAGTTGTGTATGCATTAATGTGAATGCCATATCCTGGACCATCTTCGCCATTTTCGAATCCGAATCGGCCACGGAATCGTACATCATCTCCCGGATCTTCATCTGAACCGCTCTCTTGGTCCAGCGTACAGGCGGTAGATATCGGTACACTCCACGCATGAAGGGAGACACTGCGGCATCCGCACGAGGAACGATCCAGTTAGGAGTCCGCTGAAATAATGTGACATGTTTTGCGACTTTCTGGACTTCGGGCAAAATCTGTACCGCTGTACAACCTGTGTCTTGTCTTAGTGCGGTACCGAGATATCATTTCAAGGATGTGTTCATACCATTGCCAAGAATAGCAATCTTCTTATCCTTGAGATCATACGACCAATCCCATCTTGCGGAGTGCATCTTCTTGCCTTGGAACTCGTCCAGACCATCGATCGCCGCCCATTTTGGTTGATTGAGCTGGCCCACGGCGCTGACCAAGAAATCCGTCTTGATCACGTACTCGGGAGAGTACTCGCCCTCCTTGCTTCCCGGCGGTGTCGTGACGCGAACATTCCACTTCTTCGCAGCATCATCCCATGTCGCATCTTCGACTGTGCTGTTGAACCGTACATGCTGGTATAAATTATACTCCTGTGCGGTTCGGACGAGATAGGCCAGGATCTCTTCTTGACCAGGATAGAGACGCGTCCAATCTGCATTTTGATAGAAGCTGAACGAGTAGAGTGTCGACCAAACATCGCAGCAGCAGCCAGGGTATTTATTGTCGTGCCTAGGATCATGTCAGCTTGATTGGACGTGATAAACCCAGTTGAAGGGCACTTACCAGGTTCCGCCCACTCCAGCGGATTTCTCCAGTATGACGAAATTCCGAATATTGTTCCTCTTGATCAGATCGATCGCCGTGCAGAGACCGCTAATGCCAGCGCCTATGATCACAACAGCAGCATTGCCGTGGTTTTCGTTGCCCACGGGTACCTCAGGCCAAGGTTTCTCGCCTGGCATCTTTGCCACTGATGGATTGATGAGAGCAGTCGCCGGAGTTAGTGCTCAGAGGAAGATACGGGACAACGAAAAGTTAGGTATAGCAGCAAAAGGAATGAAGACGCAAAAGAAGGAGGGAGACCATATCAGTCTAACTTACGGCTGCAGGACTCGATGCAGTATCATGCATGGAGCGGTTTCCTAGATACGTATAGTATGTCATGCGTTTGTGTTCGCGTGGTGCTGACCTTATTACCGTGAAGGACTCGGTGCCGTTGATCCCCTCAATTGAATGACGACGATCCGCGCACGCCGGCAAGCACTCCGCCGATCGAATTATGCATAGACACGAGTGCACTGCATCGCGGACTTCTAAGCTTAGGTTTACATGTATATCATGTATCTTGGTGAGAGCATAAATTGGGGCTTCTAAGTATTTGTTTGTAGTTGCACTTCCAGCCACTTCTAGAGAGCAAGCATCTACACACTTTTCTGTTCTGAGCTCTCAATCTAAGCCAGACCAGCCAGCCCAATCGATCTGCAGCTCATAGCGCCAATCTATGTTCCATTTCTATCTTCTCTTTCTGATCTGTGTTCACGCGTAGTAGACGCCTCGCACGCAGTACATTGCATGAGATGAGCCTCAGATAGCTAGCACTACTGATGCTAACCAAGCATTAGTCTGAAGGCCATGAAAGCTAGGCGCGAGCGATCGAGGCTGTAGTATTGAGAATCCGCTAGAGCTTGCGTGGTAAAAGCCGAACTATAGCTAGAATGGCACGCGTCGTGGGTAACGCAGTTTCAACTTCTCAAATAACAACTTTGGTAGTCCATCCTCCGAGTGCAAGATCATCGATGACACTGACCCAGTCCTCCTCGCGTAGGCCAAGCAGGATCTCCCAGTCAGCTTCGCCCTCAGAGCCACCACGACGCGGTAGGATGTTGAGAGCACCTTCGGATGCCGACCAAGTCATACGGACATAGCTGGGGACCTTGTTGGCTGCGCCTTGGATGCCGAAATCGAGGTCGGCGCATTGATCCTTCCACGAACTAAAATCAAGTCCATATCCTGGCAAGTCTAGTGCTTTAACGTAATTGTTGTGAAGCTGGGACGGGTCGTGAAAAGTGGCGAACAAGTGAAGGCGATCACGAACGCTGTCCTCTGTGATCCTGTCGACGGCATTGCGTACCTCCAGAGCCCCTGTCAGCATAGCTTGAATTGTGCTGACGCATTCCTGTGGCTTGTTGAAAAGACAATCCTTTGCGTGGAGACGCGCCACTGCGAGCTTGTCGACTTGAACTTGCGCGACCGTGTGGACGATGGCGTTTCCCATAAAGGTAGGCGCGATCACGTTCTTGAGACGAGGACGAATATCGACTGCGATGCCAAGCTTGGCTGTACCCTTGGGATCCAGATCAGCCGCTCGAGCTCGTATGACAAGGACCCAGATGAAAGCGGCGAGACAAGCTTGCTTTGACAGAATGCCTTGCTCATTGCCGTATGCTCTGTTGACTATCGCTTTCAGCTGTTCGACAGTAGTGCTACAGAGTGTGATGACGCGCTTTGTGACAAAAGCTCCTTGCTTCCTCTCGGCTGACTGAAGCTCCTTGATAGCATATTCGGAGAACGCATCGATTGGCTTTGGAGAGCTAGTCGCAGTATAGAATGCCTCAAAGACTTGACGAGCATGGTTGATATCACCTTCGAGGACTGATACGGCGGACGCCGCTTCGTCACCTCGCATGATGCGAGCGAGTTCCTTGATCAGCTTCACGCAGGATGTGCCATCGAAGACACAGTGGTGGAAGTTAAAGCAAAGCAATAAGCCCCCTTTAATGTAGTTCGCGTGCAGGTTAAAGACTGGACAGACGCTGTCAGGCTTTGGGATGTGAGGAGCTGGGTATAGGTCTTCATTGAGGATACAGCTTGGTGGCATGTCGCGGTCGCAAAGCTGCTCGTACGACTGATCGAACGCGTCACGAAGATTGCGAGCTTGAAAGATGTCGAGATGAGTACGCGTTGTGTGAGGGGGAGCGTCGTCTCTCTGATCAAACAAAACCATGTGCTTCTTTGTGGCTTCACTGGTCGAAGAAGACTTGCCCTTAGGTCCAACCAAGTCGAGGATGAAAGGCCATTTCTCACAGAGAACTGCCAAGGCTTGCTCAATCTGAGCGTTGGCCTTGCACTGTAAAGCCTCCTCGTCAGAAAACTCAAATGTGTACACCTTGCGAGTGTAGATCCGTGGTACGGCCTGATCAGTAGGGGAGAGTTTGTAGAAGCGGGTGTCCATTCCAAGGACGAACAAGTCGACCCGATGGCAGTGGAATTGTATTGTATGTGAGTGCGTACGAAATCTCTCTTCTCGAAGGAAGGGTGAGGCGAGGTCTGTCGTGCAGTGGCGAGGATCGTGGTGAATGAGGAGGTTGTGTTGGTGAGAGGAAGGAAATACTGTGGTCGGCTTGCTATTCTGTGCTGTCCCCCGGAGAACCCCGTGGGTAATGTGATGTATGTGAACATCAAACTCCCTACGTTAGACAAGTCCGCGAGTAGTACAGTCAGCGTAAGGCCGCAGACTAAAGGGAATATCAAGCACCGCGGCAGCCATTCAAACATCTGTCTGGACGGCAGTTCCTCACCTTTCCATATCCTTAGGCCCCTAGACGTTACAGCTTTACCACCCTTGGGGAGATGCGACAACAAACCGTAATATGCCTCCTATCGACTTGCTACAGGCTCCGTAGCAAGGATCATGGTAGCTGCAATCGAATATCAAACCTCACGTCTTGTACACAACACATCTCACTCCACTACGCCCTTGAGGGAATGATTAATGCAGTCATATGACCAGCGATGAGCCTGACTGACCGCTCACCCACCTAAGATGGTGCACAGCTCAAAGGTAGGAGATGTAGACGTTGGACGGCGCCAACAAGTCTGGTCCTCGACCTCTACTCCAGTGCATTAGACCGTCTCCCGCGATAAGGTCCATCCCAGCCTGGTGAAGCTTGAAGGTACGGTACCCAAGTCTTCCACGCCTTGCATGAGATCTCACGGCACTCGTGTGACCGGGGCGCACGCGTTACCACACACCTCCTTACCAAGCAGATGTCAAAAGACCCAAGGAATTGACGGATCGAGTTGGGTGGTCCAGTCGAACAACCTGCACCCAGTCTCCAACATCTAAACTCTGCCCCCTGGGACGTTTCTATACAAAGCGATTCGGCATGGTGGGCTGTGATGATCGAGGACACAGATAAGAGACGGGCAGATTCGAGGCCAAAGGTTGGGCAGGAAACGAAGGACTTTGCGAGCTGCAGTGAGATGTACTTGGGTCATGTACAGGACATGGGGTCACGACAACGTGACCGATAAGGTCGCTGATCTGCCACGGTGCCGAGTCCGAGTACTCGGTTGCACCAACTCAGCCTCGCGCGCGTGCGCACTCGATTGTCTCTATCTTGTTGGCCCGTCATCCCAGCATAGCATGTT
The DNA here is from genome assembly GCA_003012245.1 of Microcyclospora tardicrescens. Taxonomy (NCBI): domain Eukaryota; kingdom Fungi; phylum Ascomycota; class Dothideomycetes; order Capnodiales; genus Microcyclospora; species Microcyclospora tardicrescens. The sequence goes on from PXOE01000009.1 coordinate 68,871, forward strand.
CGGCAGTACAGCTAAGTCGGTGTCCATCCGGTTCGCGGCTCCCGGTCTGGTTTGGCAGTGGCAGTGGCAGTGGCAAGGCATTGTTCTTCAAATCCTGAGCTCATTCAAATCTGTGGCATGGATGGTAGTCGAGGCAGTCCTGTGAATCATTCCAGTTCCACTCCGACTCCAGTGGCCAGATGATGGACGAGGGTCTCCGTGATTCCAAGGAGATGATGCGTGTGGTCACGACTGCCAGACGTTGGAAGGAAGTAGAGATGCCGGAAGGCAAGGAGTCAAGTACGTTGACGTAACCGTGATGGGCGGGCCGATGTAGCTCTACACACCCACAACTGGTATACTACACGCATTACTGCAACATAGATTTGAAAATTCATGATAGAACAATATCATTTTAAGATCGTACTGTGACAGATGAGTTTTGTGAATGAGACTTTTGGTACTTAACCTGGTGGGATGCGCGCCTGAGAGAATGTGATTTTCTCATGACCGTAATACTCAAAAAACATGTACGATATAGTATGGAAGATTTCTGGCACAACGATCCGGCCCCAAACGGCGTTGTTCATCAATCCTGGAACAAGTGAAATGCGGCGAGTACTATTACATACATGTACATGGCGTGTCTCACGATATGTAGGTACGAAGACGTTCTCAATTATCCCTACTTTTCCTGACCTCCGGCAGTGTATTCCCAACCCGAACACCAGACGCAATGCTACTAAACAGTTCCGGAAACTCCAAATCATCACCCTTTAGTCATTCCTTCGATAGGTCTCCAGATCCAAACCACATGTCTCCATCCGCTGGAACGAAAACTCGCTATATAGCTTTGTCCACGTCCAGTCCGCGTCTTTGTTTTTCGGGCGCACCTTTACTTTCTCTACCCAGGGGACTTCATATTCCGGTCCCGGCATTTTGGGATCTGAGAACCGGAGATATGCCACATCTGACACAAATGCTGTCCCATTGAAGTGCACTGACTCATGAACTGCCACGTCATGGAGAGTTCCCACGGAGCGGATCAAGGCCGAGGACTCTTCTGACTGGCTCGACGCGAGCTGTAATGGCTCATCAAAGAGACTCGGAAACAGAGTGTCATTATAAGCCGTTTGCATCGAGAGCCGCTCGGAGAGATCTCGGTACAGCTCTTTGTCAGGCTGCAACAGAAGAAGGTCCTCCGAGTGTACTCCATCACCATCTGTGGTATCGAGTAGCATGGCAAAGGGAACGGGCTCAGTGAATGCAAGCACGGCGTCCAAAGGCGTTGCATCCAGGAGCATACCAGGTGTTTCAACACTCAGCACTCGATCCAGATCCGTAAAGGCGAATGCACTCGCCAGCGAATAGACATCGGCCCTTACCCCTTCCTCGCCTTTGACGACCGGGTTGACAGGCCTCAATTCAACAGCATACCGCCGTGCAGCCATGCGCATCAAACGGCGACTGCTGTCAATAAATGGGTCTGTAATGTCGCCCTTGGATGCTTCTTTGCCGTCCGCCCATGCACGTGGAAACAATAAGATCCTCCTCGCTGGACTTTTCAGTCTGTGTAGTTCTGCGAGTACCATAATCGCGCTGCACACATCATGATGACTCCGAGCAATCTGTACATGTGCTAGCCTCTTCCAATCCACACTGGCGCTTGCCTGCTGCTCCGCGCGCATTTGCTGCGTGTATGCGATCTTCTCCTTAGCATTGAATAATCTGCTGGCTCGGACATCGCTGAGGTCCTGAGTATGTTGAGAAGTCAAAGATGACGGCGGAGGCGGCAACCGAGGTCTCAAGGCAGTCTGAAGGGATGTGACGCTGCGTTGTTGTATCGTGTAGCCGAAGAGGAAGAGGAGTGTTGTAAGAAACACGACGATTGTACTGGATAGCGCGACAGAAACTTGAGATTGTGTCAAGAGGATTCGGGTCATGGTTTGATGATTCGGTGGACCATGGAATACATGTTCAGAAACGTGTTATATGTGTCGTGAATGATGTCGTCGTTACTGCTTGCGACATTCGGGGTCCCGGACGACTGCTTTGATGGTTCAGCCACGTGGCTGATTGTTGTCATGGAAACAATCTCTAGTCGCTTAGTCATGCTTGGAGATTCGAGTCTTCCCAAGCTTGACAGACACGATGTGTCAGTCCGGACTGCGAACTCGAGACCGATGGCGCACCAAGCAGACGCAAAACGCGCACTCGACGAGCGAGGATATGTCGGTTCCCTGATCCGAGGTGACAATCCACTCAAGCTGTTCGAAAAGCCCGTGCGAGACAGGATCATCGATTCGTACTATTGGAAAGAGCAATGCTTCGGACTCAACGCTGCAACTCTGCTGGACCGCGCCATTGAACTCACCTTCATCGGTGGTACATATGGAATCGCGCAGAAGCCCACGCCATTTCTTTGTCTGGCATTCAAGCTTTTGCAGCTGACTCCCGACAAAGAGATCATCATGTTTTACCTCGAGCAAGAAGAGTTCAAGTATCTACGTGCACTGGCTGCCTTTTACATCCGACTTGCTTGGGAGAAGGATGAGGACGTTTACACGACGCTGGAGCCATACTTGAGTGATCTGAGGAAGTTGAAAAGGAGAACAAGAGAAGGGTGGGCGCTGACCCATGTGGACGAATTCGTGGACGATCTGTTGGTGAAAGGACGTGTGTGCGCGACCACACTACCTAAGATCAATCCTAGAACATTTCTGGAAGATGAGGATCGGTTGGAGCCAAGGATAAGCGCGTTAGGTGATGAATTGGATGAGTCGGATGGAGAGGATGATAATGAGGGCAGCGAGGGAGAGATTGAGGAGGTGGAAACCAATGGCAACGGCCATGGGGTTCGCGAGGATTCCCACGAGCACGCGGCTGAGCCTGTTGGATACGTGGATGGAGACTGAGCTATCCTAAGGAGTAGGGTCGAGTGTCCACCACACATTTTGCACCAGCAAGGTTATTTTTGGTCCATTTCCGCCAACATGACCACCTGCTGTCCATCTCCAGTCAAGATCGGGATATGGAGCAAAGACCATCCGACCCATCTTCTAGACTTGAATTGGGCTCTGGATCTAGAAAGTCTCAAGTTATCGACGATAGGACGAGGCGAGCTCCCGCGATTTCTGACGCGTAATCTGCTAGTTCTCGGCCCATGAATGCAGGATCCAGAACGCTGGGACCGGGTTTCTAGAATTGCGCAAGCTGGATTCCGCGCAAGACATCTTCCATGCTCAACTACGGGGTCATCTTCTGGACGCCTTCCGCTAGATCCTTGCAGGTAGTGGCGAATCCCCAGGTGTTCGCTGCATTGTACTGGAAGCATTGCTGGGCATAGTCTGGACTCGAAGTCGCCGCACCGTCGTTGAGCAGAATGCAATCATACCCCTTGCTAAAACTGTCCGTCAACGTGCCACCTACGCACTGCAAGATGAGTCAACGTAGGCCGGAAGTGTGCATCACCAGTAGTCATTCTTACCTGGTCCGTGTTGACACCCGTGAAGAACAGAGTCTTGATGCCTTCACGCTCCAAGAACTCCTCGCACGCGCTGCCGCTATTCATCCCGCTCATGCGATTCTTATGGATCCATACGTCTGGCCTACCGTCCAGCTTCGCGCCCTCCTGATACCATTGATCTAGTGGAGAGTACAAGGCTGTATTCCACGCCCCTCGCATCAGCAATTTTCCAGCATCAATCTGATTCCCCGTGTCTGGATCCACGACGATTCCACAATCGGTCCCTAATCCCTTGGAGACCCTCGCTCCTGCGCGTATGGTCCCATGCTTGTCCACCGCCAGCGTGTCTTCGTGACCAACCCCACGACTCGCCTCAAACCCAAAAGCCCGCGTCACAGCCGGCGGCATCTCGTCCACCTCTTGCGGCATCAAACCCCAATTCAGCCACAGCACACGAATGCCTGCTTTCCTCGCCGCTGGAATGGCGTACTGGATCAGCTGCTCGCACGCCGTGTGCCCCGCGCCTTTCTGGCGACCAAATGCCGGGCTGAGAAAGAAATTCTGCATGTCTATCACGACGAGTGCGGATTTGGCAGGATCGACCGTGATCTGACTGGTCGTGGTGCGAAGCGTTAGGGTCGTCGGAGGCGGTGGGGAGTCCAGCGTCGCAGGATGGGTGAGATCGAAGCCCGTCAGTGAGGAGTAGCGCCAGAAGCTGTCAGCGTTGCCAATGATGGCGGTATGCTCGGCGTGGTCATCTCTGGGGTGCTCGGAGGAGGACATGGTGTGGTAATTGCTGAGCTGTGTTCCGTTGTGCTGTGCTGTCAGAAGGTGGTTGTTGACTGTGGTGGCTCAGTTCTAGCTATTCACTTCAACACAGATACTGCTGAAGTGCCTGGTGTGATCGAACGACTTGAGCTGTAGGATTATATATGAGAACCCGATCTGCAATTCGAGCAGAGATACCTACTATAAGTCAGGGCAGCGAAGACATGTATATGCTTATCCCTCGCTTGGTGGGATGTTCACATCGATGTAGATACGATAGATATAAATTGCTGTCGAAACATCACCTATACTGAACATCTGAAGTCCATGAGTCCATCATCTATCCATAATACTTCACATCAATCGAGCGCGGAGTGATATCTGAAGCTCATCACCCAAGTCAGGTATCTTATGCTTAATGAAAAGACGCATAGAAGCTCTAGGAAGGTGTTTTGCCTGCCTGTTCGAGCTAGAAGGTGCATGTGGGTCACGTACCTACATGTACATACCTAAGGTACATGTAGTTGTAGATCTGCCGGGAGGCTGGGGAGACATGTACATTGGTACATGCGCTATACAAAAACTGATGCAGGTCATTTGCTAGGTGGACATTTTGAACAGTTTCTTTTTTCCATTGCTTGCTACAGGACCTTAGCCATAGTTTTCCAGTCCCTTCATATTTGTAGCTCTTGCCTAACAGAGCCAACGGAATACAGGATATCGGGCATGTCACCCTTTGTATGCCCCGTCATTCAACACAAGCAAAACTCCGTGTTCCCATTCCAAGTTTCTTCGCGACATGCTTGGGAACTTCCCCCTCCATATGCGAGCTTTTCCAGGAAGTACATAGCGCGTTTCGCTTTGAAATTCAAAGACAGCTGGAGATGATGGCAGGATTGTGAAGATGAATGATTCACTCGACTCGAGTTCTTTTCGTTCCGTTGTTCGTTTTCTACTTTCACTCCTCATACTTTCCGCCAGGGACATTAGACGCGCGGTTCTCCAGGATGCCCTTGAGGTACTCGTAGACAGCGAAGGTGACGGCCTGGCCGGGCGCGACTCGCATGACACGCGGGGTGATGCCCATCCAGAAGGCGCGGGGACCTTCCTGCTTCAGCATGCTGCTGGCAATGGCGGTGATGCGGCCCATGGCGGTCTGGCCGGGCTCGGCGGGGGTTCGTTGGAGACGAGTCTTGATGGTGTCGATGGGGGCGTTGGTGAAGGGGCCGACGGCGCCGGAGATAAGACCAATCAGGGCGGTCTCGTAGCCGGGCAGGGGGAGGGTGGGATCGGCGCGGTTCTTTTGCCTCCAGCCCTTGATCTCGCTGTAGGCTGTGAAGTTGGCGGCTTGGTTGGTTCCTTGGCGGAGTGCGGTTAGGGAGACACCACGGTAGAGCGCGCCGAAGCCTTCCTCGCGAACAACGGTGAAGAGAGCGTGTGCGGCGTTGCGGTATTTTGGTACGTCCAGTGGGTCAGCCATACTGTGGTGCTGGGCCTGTAGACGAATCTTGACCACCTCCATGGGACACACGACGGCCACGGCCTCGGTGACACCAGCCGCCAGGCCGGCCATGAAGTTTCCGCTGCCCGCGACCTTGCCGTCCTTGTCGGCGAGCATCTGTTTGTACCACTCGTAGCTGGTGAAGCGGATTGCCATCTTTGGGACGATACCAGTCAACACCGCCCCGAGACCTTTGTAGAGACCCAATGGCGTCTCTTTGCGGGCGATGTCCATTCCCGTCGCAATGAAGCCACGACGCTTCGTTCCAGGTGTTCGTCCTCGCCGTGAAAGCTGCATGCGGACTTTGATCGTGTCGAGCGGGTGGCAGACCAGCGCCTCCATCATTCCTGCTCCACCACCAGCTGTATTTCGTTAGCAGGCTACTTCGCGGTCAGAAGCCACTGCAGATTCTAATTACCAATGAGATTCGTCGCCGCCGAAGCTGGCTTCTTCTTGACATCGCCATCTTTTGACGCCATCGTGAGTGATTTCTCGTGGTGGATTGTGTCTCCAACTGCTGCTCAATGCTCACAACGCGGATACACACAATAGCTCACGATTGCTTTGCAACGACCCAGAGAGCACAACACAAGACTCAAATCACAAGAGCAACGAAGTAAGAGGATATGCAGGACACGAAGCAGAAGGAGAAAGACTCAGAGGAAAATTGTCGCATGCGCGCTTCTGCAAACCAAAGAGCTCTGGCTGCCGAGGAAGCATATTGTTGCGTGCCCAGAAATTACGTAGCTTCACTCATAGGCCATGAGCCCGCAGCACGCGCCGTAGCGCAGCATTGATGCGGTTCCTGGGTGAGCGGAGCTTCAACCTCGGGTTCTTGCGGAGCTGGACCGGCCTGTGAACCTTTCAACCCGGGTTGCCAATACTGTCGCCGAGGCGAGCGCAAAGCTAATGTTCGGGACATCACGGTTGGCGCAGTGTCTGTTAGCACTTGTCTTTGGCTCGTGATCTGGGCAAGGATGCTAGGTCCGTGATCGGAGTTGGTCTGATACAGTGTGAAGGATTTAATCTCGCGCACCGTGTGAGAGTGCTTGTGCTTCTCGCTCGTGATTTTGCGGGGTGGAGCTGCTGTCTATAAGCCGAGGTGCGCTGCACGTGGTTACATAAGCTGGAGATATCACATGGCATGCGATGTGTTGGCCTGGATGCCTCATACCGCTGAGTCTACAAAAGTTGAGCTTCGTAGAATCCAAGATTTGTCAGTGTAAGTCCCATACGACTTTTGCGACAATGATGAGTGACCTTTCGTATCACGACGATATCTGCTACCAACAGACAACGCTCAAAGATCCACAGCCCGGGCACGGAGTCATGGATTTGCGCTCGGGTTCACATGAAGCCAAAACGCGTGGACACGTGATTTCGCATTCATAGAAAGTGCTGATACCATATTGCGGAATTGATCGAGATTTGGGAATGAACCTCATGCTCAGAAGCAATACAAACAAAAGCTCGTGATTCACAGGGGATATCATATTGTCACATGGTTTGCTTTCAAGCCTTCTTGCTCGTATCGACACACCATTCCTCCTCACTCCAATTAGGTGGACGCCAGTGGAAGAGGTCGAATGCCTCTCGACTCCATGGGTTAGGAGGACATGGCGGCGGTGCTTCTATCTGCGCTTTAGGTGCCTTTGGAGCCTGAAACGGTCTCTTGAGCATGACGGTCGATGTGCCGTTTGCGGTCGTATCTAACGTGACCGCGTTCTTGCGTGCTTGTTTCGCTTTGCTCTTCATCGCGGTATTCGCGGGACCTTGTAAGACTGGCGCACGCACTTCCGTTAGGTCATTTGCGGCTTTGCTTCCTCCCTGAGCACTCTCAAGCGGGTTTTTTGTTGTTGGTACAGCTGGGGTGAACCTCATAGGAGCACCAGCCTTCCGTCTGGGTCGCGAGTCTTCCAGGGGATTCGGTCCAGGGTCAGCTTCCTGAAGCTGACCCTTCTTGGAAGATGCTCGTTCAGAAGTCGCCCTAGAGCGCTTCTCCTCTATCCTCGCCAAACGTTCTTCGAGCTTCTGACGCTGTCTTCGTACCTGCATCGACACTTCATCTTCTGGCATCATCTCGGCTGACGGCTCCCGCCTGATATCTCTCGGCGGTGAAGATTTTCTTGTCGGCTTAATAGATATGTCACTCTGGCAGACCAGCATCTTCCGCTTGGACGCTGGAGCAGCAAGACGCAATCTTGAGCCCGTGACCAGAGTCTTGTTCGCCAAGTCCTGCACGTTCTGTTGGTGTGGTGGTGTCTCTGATGTCTCTGTATGACGCACCACAGACGTGACATGTGTAGGCTCATAGTTTGTAGTGTTCGTTTGAGAAGCAACATCTCGTCTTGCAGCTCGTGGTCGTATCGACCCTGTTTCCAATGAAAAGCGACCACAATCCGACTTCGAGCGCTGCAAGCTGCGTATTGCTTTTTTGGTCTGTGCTTCTTGCAACCCAAGCTCTGGCGGGCTTGATCGAGGTTGTGCTCGCTCACCACCAGCCACTTGGTCGTTACGGACCGGAGATGACAGAGGCTGCAGTGCATCAGATGAGAATGGTGGCAACAGTACTTCTTCATCATCTCTTAGATCAATGACAACTTTAGGGACATGTCGTTGCATAAGCTGTGGCGAGTGCTTCTCGTTGCGCACAGGTTCTGTTCTTCTCGTACCAGGATCTGGGAAAGCTGGTTCAGAGGCATCAAATCTTCGCCTTTTTGGCGGTCGCTGTTCTCGCCAAGGTTGATTCTCGATTCCGGCGTGCCTATCATTGTACGGCGATTTTGATGGCATGACAGACTTCCCAATCGGTCCCTTGGGTGTACCCAGCAGCGCATTCAACGATCTGTGCTTCATCTGAGCTGGCGCCTGGACCCCAGTTCTGTTCGTCGCCACGAAGCTCGTTGGTCCAATACTTCTCCGAGCAGGAGACTTCGGTGCATCACTTCGGGGCTTCTTCGCGCTCCTTCGCAGCTCCGTGAGGTCTGTTTCTGTCCGCCCAACCTCTTCAGCGACCTGGACCAACACTCCACTCTTTTCTAACGTCATCTCGTCGCCTTCCTGTAGAACTGTCTCCTTCCAGTGCATATCGCCGATGAAGTTGCGCGGCACATCGTAGAGCATGACCCTCTTGTTGAAGGTATGGAAGCGGATAAAACCATCCTGCCATCGCTTCTGCTTCCGCCGAAGATCGTGCGTGTATAGGCAATTGAACTCGAGGACCGGCGCGGTGTTCTGAGTTGGCGGGACAATGAGAGCACTACTCCGAAACACCGCCGCCGTCATGATCGCCAGTTACACTCGGGTTGGGAGTCCGCAGGTGTCGATGTAGTGGGATGACGAAGCCGCATTTTGGTGCATCTGCTTGACTATCGCAAGAACCACTGCCGCGGTCAGATGATGAGCATGAGACAAGATCTCGATGATGTGCCTGAGCAATTCCACTCTGCTATGCCACCATACATTGAATTGTCTATGCGGGGAGACGCGACGGGACGCGTCCACCGAAATGGGGAATTGATGAAGTTCGAACTTCTCATGATGAAACCTCTCCATGCTGCTTGACATGACATTTGAGGCAACAACATTATCCATTTTACCTACCAAGGTCTTACATGGATGCCTAGAGGCAGTCTTGGGCCATAAATTTAAGAATTAGAGCATTTCAACCTTGAGTTTGTATCAGTTTCGTTTTCCATCTCCATTTTGAACACTACATAGGCATCTGTAAAAGCCTATTGATTTTGCCCTCAGGCTTTCATTGAACGTGTTATTGTATCTATCTTACAGGACGATAAGATGTACAAGTATATCTTATCTTTGTTAGGCTTCAAAGACAACATCAGTGTCAGTCCTAATCCACATCCAATACCAAACCCCGCTGTTAGACTACGACTGCGCGATGATAAAATACAGCTCTTTGGATGGCCTCCCCAGGGCTATCTACCTCCAGGGTTTCCAGTTATAGGGAAAGACTGGGGGAGTGAGGGACCGCCCTTTCTGTATATGGAAACAAAGGTACCAGCCTATGTCGGCTACATCATGGGTGACGATTGGAGGTCTCGACTCTCCGAAGACACTAAGCCACTTCATAATGTTGACTATTGCCGGTGTAAGGGAGGGCACGTCATCTTACGCAGGCCACGACCAGTCGGTGAGCCAGAAACGGAAGGACCCACAGAGACGGAGCATGATCTCGTCGAAGATGGAGCACAAGATGAAGCCGAAGAACGTGCTCATTGCCTACGAATGCGCCGATGTCAATCAAATAGTGCACGTTCTGAGCAACAGATGCGCGACTGGGATTTGTTCAAAGAGGAGTATTTCTTGAAAGTACTGTTTGGCTGGCCTGCTGGAGGTGGTGTCTGGGTACTTCGTGATAGATATCCCAATCGCATTGCTGAAGACGTGGGTTGGGAAAGTCCTCGAAAATTAGCTGAGCAGCAAAAGGCAGTCCGTTTCGATCAGGCAGTCAGTATTTTGGGACAACGGGAAACCATGGCAGATCTCTGTCTGATGCTCCAGGAAGCAGGAGGCCAATTCTATGAGAACATCGAAGACTGTCCGGAGGCTCTAGAATTAAGTCTGCACGAGGAGTGAGTTCATTTTGAGATTTTAGTGCTAAGAGCCCTTTCCACGTTCAAAACTCGCAGATATAATGGAGCGAGGAGTCTTCCAGTTGATTTTTATGAGGCGACGCCAGAGGATTCGTCTATTACTCTCACAGCAGCGCCCAACTGCCAGGCTTCTAGGCACGGCTTTCTTATGCACGATTCTGCCAGGTTCTGGATCTAGCATGTTGCTAATTTGGGAGAATGTTTGATCAGCTCGCCACGACCGTCTTTTCAATACCAAGGATTCAGGCAATTCAAGGCAAAAAATGCCTCATTTGATTAAGTTACCACAAGATATGAAGTACAAATATCGCTACAAATTCTCTGGAAGCAAGTTCCAACGCCCCGTCCATGATCAGAGCTGCCTACTCTGGTTCATACAGTTCCCAGCGTGTATCATTGATACTTACGCCCACAAAGACTACCTCCTCAGCTCGTCAAGATGGTGGTATTGCCAGGGCGCCTTGCGTGGAAGCCATGGCATGCGCTCTTTCTCCAATGGTTCCACGTCACTCGCATCAAATGGAGGCACGACTTTGCGAAGCGGTAACATCTTTCCCTCAGGTGTGTAGATATCTTGCCTCAGGGGCCCTGGAGGGGCACGGTTAGATCGTCGGCGACGAGCATTTGAGTCGTCTGCCTTTGTTGGCTCGGCACAGAGCTGTGAATCGGTCGGATTGACGGGATGTTTGCTATACTTGCTTGCGTGCCGCTCTCGTGGAGGTGCGTTTGTGAGTTCATCGAATGGGTTGTCTGCCGCATCGAAGCCCGCTGCCTCGGGCTCCGGCCAATCATCAATGTAGAACCTCGGATTGGACGCTTGATTGGCACAGTGCGCAAGAACAGAGGCAAGTCTGCTTCCAAGCTTCTTGGTCTCGAGCAGCTGATCAGCACGTCTCTCCTTGCACCGTTGCTTGGCAGTAGACAGAACTTCAGCATCCCTGCCTTGGAACTTTGGCTGAGTGTGGGAGCTGGCGGTGGTTTTGCATACTGCTTCAAGTGTATCGAGAAATTTGCTATCGAGACGCATATCTCGCGCAAGTATTGTGTCCACAGTCCATTGTATGCCGCGGACATCTCCCAATGCAGCATACGCTCTGAGAAAGACTGTCATAGCCGCTAGATCCATTGGTTCTTTCTGTGCCCATTCGGATTGATTAATACTTTCCAAAATGCGGATGGCATCCTGTGGACAACCACTTTGAAGGAGTGCGGAGGTGGCAGTGATGGTCACCACATGCTTCACCGGTAATCCAAGTTTCTGATTGAGTGCGTAGTATCGAAGGACAATGTCACGCAATTTACTACCATTTCGTTTCTCCCCAGGAGTGAAATTCTTGATTTGGTGAGTTAGTAAGGGCGCCATGCCGTAGCCAGCATTCATTCCAGCTTTGCGAGCTCCCATTATGATGGCTTCTGCTGGGCCAGTGTCTCCATATAGCTGAAGGCTCGCATTGACAGCAACCTCGACAGAAAGTGGCGAGACTGGTCGACCAGCTCCGTCCAATGATTTGTGGTAAATGTCCAGTACTTGATCATGCTGCTTGAGATGAAATGCAAGAATCATACTCTTCACAGGGTTTGTATCCGTCTTGTGACTTGGACGATCACTCTCGCGGTCAACTGAGCGTCCTGAACTTGGTGGTTTAGACGAAGAGTGGAGGATACCAAAACTCGCCCCCCAGTCGGCCAAAGCTTGATCGCTTTCAGGTTGGTAGCCGTTCACATCAAGTGAAGACTCTTCACTGCTGGTAGCATGTGTCGTGGATAGGACATGGGTTACTGTTGGCGAAGGTGCCTGGTATGGCTGCGGGGCTGTAGACCCTGGGGTGAGCTCAGGAGGTTCTCTTGGTGATACGTAGCTATCTGAGGTGCGCTCAGGTTTCCCAGCCTGCTTGTGAGATCCCATGTCATGCTGCAGTTGCACGGATCCATATTGATGAATCGAGTCCATACCAGGGCGTTCTGATGCATCAAAGTAGCGAGGTCTGTTCTCGCCACGAACAAACGAAGTGGATCGTAGTCTTCCATGTGCTGCGGCTGTCTTTGTACCCGCATGTGGCTGTCCTGAAAACTTCCTTATGTCGAATCCAACGGCCTCTTCGATTAGATTCAGATAGCCTGATCCGGCCAGACATGGTGAATACTTGCACAAGTTTTCACAGGTATGAATGATGAATTGGTGCGGCGGACGATTCTCTCGGTAGAAGCGTGTAAGAAGTTTAACGGCGATGTCAGCATTGAAATCAAAATATAATCCCATAGTGCGCAAATATTTGAGCCAACATGGAATCAAGTTGTATGCCTTGCCTGACACGAATGCACGTAGCAGGATCTCAGTAGTGGCTCGATTTGGGACGAGTTCGTATTCGTGAATCAAGCTTGTGACATAAGACCAGGTCTCCTCGGGAGTGTGGCAATCACTGAATACCGAAATGACGGCATTGAGCTTGGTGATGCTTCGGGGCCCGAATCGAAAGAGTTTTGATTTTTTGGCGAGCTTCAGCAGTTCATCCAGGTGCCTCCATTTGTTCTCCTTTGCCAGCATCAGGGCTGCACGTCCAAGTGTATCGTGATCTGCACCTTCAGACTCGTGGAGCTTGGTCAGCGTCACCCGAGCCATTTCCTGGTCATTTTGACGGATTTGCACGTCAAGCTGGGCTAGCATAACGGCTCGTGCTGCACCTGGATCATCGTTCTTAAGGTCATCCTCGAGCACTCGAAGTCGGTCCATTGTCGAGCTGGGGTCTCGTGAAGTTGCCCAATCTCCCATTACATTTGACAAGGCATGAGACGAAGCGACACGTTGACGCAGTCGCTCCGACAAACGGTGGTAATAACACATAAAGCGGTCTTTGACTTCTTGGTCAGTCAGTGCCGCTGAAGACGATGGTGATGCTTTTGATACGAGGGTTGGGGAGTGAGCTGCTGCCAACGCGAGGACGGGCAGTCCATCGTCGTCGTTCTTTTGGTTCATCAGACCTGGGTCTATCATAGTATGCTCGGCGACGAAGAGTTGTTCCACTAATGAATATTTTTGGGTTTGATCACACGCGCGAAGGAAAGCATCTCGTTTTCGCGCAAAGCCGCTGGCTTTCAGGTTCCAGGCTTCTATACGAAGTAGTACTGCGCAGGTAGAGAGCTCGTATGATGCGAGTGCTCTCTGGAATTTTCGGTCGAGAAGCGCAGCGAGACTGGTAGGAGAACTACCAAGGTCGAGACTGAAGCCGCATGCCGATACGATATCAAGAGCGTCAAGATAACGATCCCGCCTGAGGAGCTTTCGAGCACGTGCGAGCACGAAACTAGACAAAACCAGTTTGTCGGCATCTTGTAACTCTTGGAGAGGCATAACCCCAGGGGCAGTAAGTGGTAATAAATCCGCAGCAAATGACTGAATGTCCGAGAGTCGAGCTTTCGTGAATCTGCCACCAGCGCGCATCACTTTCTTCCCGGTTGTCGTAAACTGTCTCTGCATTATCTTCATAATATGCCTGTACTTCTGGCCCGTAGTTTTGGAAAGATACGACTGTAATGCAAATACTTCTTGGCATACCTTGGTTAGCGCATCGACCGGCATCTGCTCGTGTGTCCTTGCTGATGCCAGAGCAGCCAAAACACTGTTCATATGTACAGCATCTAAGAGATTATTTTCGTCCATGCATCGAGCAAGTTTCACGACTTCTGACCACAAGCCAAGTCCAAGCGCTTTCATTAAGAGATCTTCTGCCGTGTCTATCCAGGTCTGATCTGGAGAGGCAGTCGTACGGGAGCTGTGCCAACCTGTAGGGGATGCTAAAAGAAGATCAATGCCTTTTAAAATATCAGCTGACGCGAGGAGTTCCGACTTGGTGCGTTCAAGATTCGCTTCGCACGTCTCGGAGTGGACCTTACGTGCAGGAAGACTGATTGCCGGGTCGTGTACGATGGGTGTTGTCGGACTTGCTGGACGCGATTTGGGCTGTTCAAAGTGTCCCGGTACCGCGGCCGCTTTCGGCGAACTGTGTTGCTCCTTGTAGTCCTGAATAGGGGGCAGAGCGTTGAGTAGATCATCAAGATGAAGGGATTGGTGTGCTTCGGGCCGCCTAGCTTGCGATCTTATCGACCATCTTTGATGCCTGCCCAAATTTTGTGGAATCAGGGGTTTCTTCGTCCTTGCAGCGGATCGTGCTTGTGTAGTGATCTGCTCGGAGGCCTGCTTTTCATTCCGGGCTCCGTACTGCTGGGGCTTGTCGGTAATTGGTAAAAACCCCTCAGGGGCTGGAGTCACCGGGCTGTTCTGTGGTTCACGTGTCTGAGATCCGCTGAACGGTACGTCACATGTGTATGTGCTAGATTCTTGAGGCCATGGATCTGCTCGGATGTGGTCCTCATTGCGATCCTTCCGCGCTCGCAATCTGCGCTTGGAAGACTGCCCATCTTCCCGGACCCCAATTCGATGATATTCTCTTTCCACTATTGACGGAAGCTCTGGTCCCTGGATATCCTCATGCTCTACCCTTTCCAACCTTCTTTCGATGTCTGGGTGATGTTCCGCCAAGGCAACATTTTGATAATATCGTGGACTTTGTCGTATTCGCTTTGCATTATCTGCAATCCTTTGCACCAGCTGAAGCTGCCTCCTGCGCTCTTCGAGACACAATGTTGCGACGCCAACTGCTGTCCCGGAAGTGATGTAGGCAAGCTGATAGAGGACCTTGAGAGCTGCCTTGGATGGGACAGGGCGTGGTTTGGCCGGAAACATGCTGCGCCATGTTGGAGTTCTAGGACGGTGTAGGCATTGGAGAGGGTTTCTGTTCGAGAGGGATGATTCGACCTCAACGTTGACAAGACGAAGAATGCTCCTTCATGGGATGAAGTCGTTCGCCGTCTCGGATGTGGCATAACACTAGTGCATTTTGCACGATTGCACCGCCACACCTTCATGCTGTATTAGAGCATTTCTCACGAATCGCCCACCGTCCTGCACGCCAAAACGCGTCTCCCGGCGTCCGCCAGGCAGAGAGCCAATCAAGACCGACGCCACTCGCAGACGTTGACTTCATTATATATTTTAGAATCTCAGGGTAGTATCTGGTATATGTGCATACATGTAGTTCTTGACTGCTCCTGCATATTGCTCAGCGGGCTCCAATCATGGCAGAGACAAGATACAATGGCTACAAACCTCCAGACGACGAAGAGGACGAAGAAGAAGAGGAGTCGGACGAGACCGGCTATAAGACTATAAAGGACGCTGTACTCTTTGCTATTGATGTCAACGAAAGTATGCTCACAAAACCTGAGGATATGGACGAGAAGAAGCCGGATGCTGGTTTATCGCCGACACTAGCAGCCTTGAAGTGTGCATATGCATTAATGCAACAACGCATCATAAGCAATCCGAATGATATGATGGGGATACTCCTGTTCGGTACCGAGAAGAGCAGATTTCAGGAGGGTGACGAGAACGGCAACGGCAAGATCCAGTATCCTCACTGCTATCTCTTGACCGATCTTGATGTGCCGGCGGCTGCAGACGTGAAGCAGCTCCGTAACCTGGTCGAGGATGAAGAAGAGGCCGAGAAGTTGTTGCAAGCAAGTGGCGAAGAGGTCAGTATGGCCAACGTGTTGTTCTGCGCCAATCAAATCTTCACAACGAAGGCCCCCAACTTCTCGTCGCGACGTTTATTCCTGGTGACCGACAACGACTACCCGCATGCTACCGATCGAGACGCTCGGAATAGTGCAGCCGTACGAGCTAAAGATCTATACGATCTGGGTGTGACCATCGAGCTTTTCCCGATCTCTCACCCAGACAAAGGTTACACATTTGATCGAAACAAATTCTACAATGACATTGTTTATTCATCAACACCAGCGGATCCTGATGCACCTGCTCCGTTGACGTCCGACATCCAACCAGCGAGTACTGGTGGAGGAGAAGGTATCAGCCTACTGCAGTCACTGCTGTCCTCTGTGGCATCTCGTGCCGCTCCCAAGAGAGCATTGTTCAGTAGCATACCATTCGAGATCGGTCCAGGCCTTCGGATTGGCATCAAAGGATTCATAATAATCAAGCGACAGGAGCCGAAACGAACGACCTATATCTATCTGCCGCCTGACAGCGAGAAGGCACAGCTGGCTGTTGGCAGTACCACTCTTCTTGCAGACGACACGGCAAGAACGGTGGAAAAGCCAGAAATCCGCAAAGCATATAAGTTTGGGGGTGAGACTATCAGCTTCACGGTGGAAGAGCTGTCACAGATTCAGAATTTTGGCGATCCGATCCTGCGCATCATCGGTTTCAAGCCGATGAGTTTCTTGCCGATGTGGGCAAGCACCAGACCATCTACCTTCATCTATCCATCAGAGGAAGATTATATTGGATCCACTCGCGTATTCTCGGCACTGCATCAAAAACTCCTCAAGGACGAGAAGATGGCTCTAGCATGGTATATCGCCCGTCGCAATGCAGCTCCAGTCCTAGCCGCCACCATCCCCGGAGCTGAACAACGTACCGTCCAAGGCGAACAAACCATGCCACCAGGCTTATGGATCAAGCCCCTACCGTTTGCCGACGATATCAGAGAGCCCCCTGAGACCAACCTTGTGCGATCTACAGACGAGCTTACCAATGCCATGCGCACTATAGTCCAACAATTGCAGCTTCCCGGCGCTGTCTACGATCCTCAAAAGTATCCCAATCCAAGCTTGCAGTGGTTCTACAGAATCCTGCAAGCGCTTGCTCTTGACGAAGACTTGCCAGAGAAACCTGAGGACAAGACGACTCCGAAGTGGCGACAAATTCATAAGCGAGCTGGCGGTTTCGTTGTCACTTGGGGTGAGGTACTCGAGGAGAACTTTCAGGAGTGGCAGAAGTCCAACTCCAAACACATCCATTTACAGGTCGGAGGTGGAGCAAAGCGATCAACACCTGCAGCTTCGAATGCTTCAGGTGGAGGACAGACCAAGAAGATCAAGCAGGAAAGCGGCGAGGGAGTCACCGAAGACGAGGTGCGTGATGCCTACGAGAAGAACAAAATCACCAAGTTCAAGGTGGCTGAGCTCAAGGATTTCCTGCACGGTAAAGGCCAGGGCAAAGGATTGAGCAAAAAAGCGGATCTTGTAGATGCTGTAGTACAGTATTTCGAGACCAAGATGGATCTCTCATGATCGGAGCAGGGGTACGGCTCGTACACAAGGGTTTTGATCATGTGCATTTAGTTGCTTTGGCGAGGAGTTTAGGTGAAGGCTTCGACATGGCGATCATAACGCCTGGAGTGAAGGACAGCCTCCGTCTTGCGTGGAGATCCTGAGCCTTTGTATCGAGTGCGTGACTTTCACGTGTCTACGAGATCTTCATCCCCCACCTTTCCATTGTGGTGCCTTCCGACTAGCTCAATGACCCGTTCACGAGCTTGCAAGACATATAGGGTGGCTGGAAGCCCGCAGGACAAACAACAATGTCTGACCCATGACTGCAGCAAACGCCTTGCCGCTACATACCTCTGTCATTTCGATTTGTCGTCTTTGTGTTGCCGCGCGTGCTCTTGCCAGCTGCAAGCAGCAGACACATCCCTCGAAAGGGGCTACCTACAACAATGAGAATCAGACCCAAAACAAAAGTCCCTCGACCACTGCACCCGCCCCCCGGCTTCAATCGACCGCCGTCATGGTACAATCCTTACGCTCCCGAGCCAGGATCGAGGCTGAGGATATCCTGCCATGTGGACGACTTCGAGGCGGAGGACCAGCGCAGCATCACCAGCAGCGATCGCAACGAAGGCTATGGATACGTGACGGGTAGTGATGATGGATTGGAGAAGGAGGACAAGCGCGCGGATCAATCGAGATGGGTGGTTAGGTCGAGGTTGACGAGAACTTTCCGGCGGCCAAGACGGTACAAGGTTCGTCGAAAGGAAGCTCGGCTTGCGGCTGTTCTGTCGAGGCACCGCCTGAGTTCGGTATCCATACCTGCAGCTGATGAGCCGGTATCTGATAGCGGCGACAGTACCCTTGAGCTTTCTGGACAGGATGAAGACTTCGAAGCTGAGGAGAACATGAATCGGTCTACACCTCGGAACATGGACAGGCTTCAGACGCCGGAGCGAGGCTTTGCTCATGACGATCAGAGTCGAGAATCTGTGAAACTCGAAAGACGGGAGGCGTTGGATCGGGGTGCGCTCACTCGAATTGCAGAGAGAGGCTGCTCGTGGCTCGAATGTATAGGACCGAAACGGGATCTGGCAACAGTAGTGGAGACGACCGAGCAATCGACCAGCGACTGCTGCGGGAGAGCGTCGTCATTTACAGACGTTCCAATCAGCGATGAAGACCAAAAGAAGACAGATACTGCTCCTGTTACTGAAGCTGGCTCCCAGACACAGTTAGCATCTTCCGACATGTCGCCACTGACCTGCCTTCCAACACCTCGCTTGACGAACATACCATTGCCATTGGAACGAATGCAGAAACGTATGACATTCGCTGACTTACAGAGAGCACAAAGGATGAGACCACGAATAGAGTCGTCAAGCTCACGACACATTGGAAGTGGCTCGCGAAGACCACAGCTCGCTTTCAGGTCACCAGTGGGACTGACGCACAAGCCTGCAGATGAAAAACTACAGTCTGATGCAGGCCAGGACTGTACCTCGTCAAGGGTTTCCTCGGAACCGCACGACGTGACAGATCCTTCAACAGCAAATACTCTTCGAAGCTCTCAGCGCATTCCCTCATTCACACCTCTCTCACTCGGCGATGCGCTACTCAACACCATTGAGCGTGGTCAAAGAGCCAGTGAAAAGGTAAGTCGAATGAGGAAGCTCATCATTGAGCCTGAATCGCCGAGGAAGAGGATAAAGCTTGCTTCTGTGTCGTCACCAGAGCCGTGGTCAAAGATCTCTGAAGAGGAAACACTGGAGGGGACACTAGCTGCGACCAAGAATAGTGAGTGATTGACATAAATGCCGGTAGGCTATGGATGGAGGAGAAATCAAGGCAGTCACGACTCGACCAAAGAACACGAGCTCATACAATTTCAATCCTTCCAAGATTCTAGTCTCCCACTTTGTGTTCACGCATTCTGCTTGAAGCACAACGTCCTTAGATTTCTGCCCTTCAATTCCAGGATGAAATCCTCCCCGTGATGCTCACAAGCTCATGTAGTACCATTGCAATCTGTGACAGATGTGTGCTTTACCTTCTCAATGTACAACTAGTACCACCATCCCAAGTCGTGAAAGGTGATGTCGTCTCAAACATTTGCCTCCATAGATCAGGCCCAGTTTCCGCGCTAGACTCTTTCGAGCCTTCGCCGCACTCTCCTCCGATGATGAAGTAGTGCTCAGCAAGCAGTGTAGAGTAGACATCTGTAACTGATCTTTGTATCAATTCTGTCTCAGCACTTCCTCGAGCTTTTCAGCCAGCAGTTTTCAGGTTCAGACCACATCTTGTCTTACCGCTACAATCTCAACATACCCAAGATCCCAAACCTACCACATCAGCAACCATGTCCAGCGATCCCAAAACCGCCGTCATGGATCAAGTCCGGCAGCAATCCGCGCTCAACAACGCCCGAGCATTAGTAGAGGTGTGTACATTGCAGCCCCTCGATCATTCTATGACACACCCTACCGCCTCCCAGCCCTGAATGCAATCTAATGTCTCCGGTCTCCATCTAGAAACTCAACGAACATTGCTTCGAGCGCTGCGTGCCACGACCCGGTGCCTCGCTGTCGTCTGGCGAGCAGACGTGCTACACGGCGTGCATGGAGAAGTACATGGCGGCGTGGAACACCGTCAGCCGGCAGTACATCTCGCATGTGCAGAGGGGCGTGGGGTCGGGAGGGCCGGCGGCGAGTGCGTTGGGACTTTAGAGAGAAGGGGCGTAAGGATTGGGGTTTGGTGAAGACAGTGGGAGCGCCTGAGAGGAGGGATTATGGGCTAGCGAAAAGCTACGGCGAGTGGGCAGAGGAGGAGTGAAGAAAGATGAATGAGTTATGTGTACAATTATTGGCATCGAAAATGGCGTTTGACGGAAGAGATGGGGTTTGGACCATGTACGCTGAAAATGCAACCGAGTGTAAGATCATGTTTGCGAAGTTCAGGATGCTGTTTGAAGACTGTATAAGACTATGCTTTGCGATACGCCAAATTTCCAGAAATACTGAACACTCCGTGAATGCAAGATAGAAATGATTCGCGGAAATTTCATGCCTCCACGCAGGCGGGTATTGCTCTAGATGTCCAAACACTCTCGCTCCTCGCCTCACGAGCCGAGCAGCCTATCTCAGTCTTTCTCAGTACTGGAATTGCAGGACCACTCGTAGTTGTGCTAGCCAGTGACTCTTTTGATCGGTGGCGGGCCCATCATCGTCTTCTGGCGCTCAGCATATTCCTTGATGATGACCGAGCAACTAATCTCCTTGCAAAGACTCTTCCGACGTGCAGGCGGTAACAACCCAGCAAATTCCAGTCCACTTGCTCGTTCGATAGCTTCAATCGGCACTTCGAAGTCCTGCAATGGCTTGTCGTTTGGTATCTTGTCGTTCGGCAGCACGAATGCACCTAACGAGACGTTTCCACCCACCTTGCCATCCTCGGCGAAGATGACCTTGTAGAAATGTGTAGGCACGGCAATATTGGGCGGATGGCCAATGACTTCATAGCTGACCTTCCACTTCCCGTCCACATCACGTTTCGGGAGGTACAGAGGACCTGTGACAATACGGACGGAAGGATAATACGAAGTCAGGCGCCGGCAAAAGTCCTCAAAGTGTGCCCAGTAGTCTCGGTTGAAGCCATCGCCGACCTGCGGACACATATTGCTCAGCGCAAACGTTGCATTCATCGCCTCTTGACTCCATTTTGCATCGGCGGCTGGGACCTGATGCCCGCGATCGTAGCCGCTGCGGAAGTAGTCCTTGAGCTTGCCGCGGAACTTCTCGGGGATGGAGAGGTCTTCTTCAAACACGGAGTGCCGGCGATCGCCTTCTCGCATGAGCAAGGAAGCGGGTGTGATGTGTTCGGCTACCCAGTGGGGGTTACGAGTGCGTCGGTCGAAGGAAGATGTCAGGGATGGTGCGGAGCGGAGATCGTTGATGGGGCCGGGGAAGCCATATTGGAAAAGTCCTGATGGGTCGACTGGTGGGATCGTGAGGGACGACGGACTGTTACGAGGAACAGGTAGTGGAGGTGGAGGACCTGTCCGAGTCGCTGTTGGACCTGCGATTGTGGTTGTGGTCGTCGTTGTTGCAACGCTAGGGACAGTATCTTTGCGCGAGCTCCCCAGGCCGTATATCGCTACCGTTGCTGCAGCGCCGACTGCTGCAGAGGCGCCAGCTACAGCGGCGAGCGTGAACTTTGACATGACTGCTAAGAATGATTTGGACGAGGGAAGACGACAGGTCAGACTCCTGTATAAGTCTGCCTACTCTAGCAACACCTGCTCGCTCGTGAGCCCGTCATGTGGCCTAGTGGGAGTGTAGTCATTTATAGCGGTGTTTCACGCGCGCTTCTGGAGGGAGACGCGCCAGCCAACCAATTCTGTCGCCCTGCAGACTCCAACTAGAGATCGGCCCGTTCATAGCGCATTCCGTTGATGTTAAGGATATCAGAATCACTACTCTTGTATAGGGAGCCGAAGTTTATGTCACTTCTCATACTTACTGCAAGCTGCTTGCCCGACGAGGATCTTCTGTGTCTTCTGGATCTTGTGGTACACGCCGTTCATGAGTAGCGTCGCACATTGTGCTATGGCCTTCGTCGTGTAAGAACCGAAAGATTGATCATTGTTGATAACAGAAAATAAAAGGCTACGTCCTGCCTCTCACAGGAACTACCGGTCAACACGCGGCCACTTCGAATGCTATGCTTAAATCTTTTGGTACGAAGGGATGGTTACAATCATACTAAAGGCTCGGCAGCTCATCGACTCCAACTAAGGTAAGCGAGCTGTAAGTGACTCGTCTCGAGAATATGTTGACATCGCTAAAGCATGAATGGACATGATCAGCGCCATCGCATCCTGGACATTAAGTAGATATCGTAGGTAGGGTATTATGTCAACCAGAGACCACTATAGACATTGATGTATCTGTGGTGAGCATAGAGCAGCCGGCGATTGGCGGAGTTAGACGACGACGCTACTGCACAGCGCCGCCACCACGACAGCTGCTCCCCCACCAAACGCAGCTCCACCTGACTAAGACGTGGTGCTGCCTTGACGCAGACAAACAACTTTCAAGGACAAAGACACCTACTACTTCAACGTCTACGTCTCTGTCATCTCCTCACCTCATCACCCACGGCCTACAGTCTGAAAGTCAAACCTCACCATATCGGTCGAGAGCCCGTCATCACCTTGCCATTGCCAGTGCCACGCCCCGCTGCGACTCAGTTTCCACAGGCAGCTTGACCTCCTACTGACACTCCGTCCGAAGTCGTTCTTTAACAGGGTCCTTCACCCAGAGATCGGCAACATGCAGAACCTCATCCACTCTTTCATCGATCCCATCCGCGATCGCCTCGCACCTGTCTCGAACGTCTCCACCTTCCGTGCCACTGGACAGCTCACCCCGGAAGAGTTCGTCGAAGCGGGTGATTTCCTCGTCAACAAGTTCCCAACTTGGGGCTGGGCCGATGCCACCACCCCAGCACAGCGTGTCAACTATCTTCCTGCGGGAAAGCAGTATCTCGTCACCCGAGGTGTGCCGTGCAAGACGCGTGTGAAGGATGAGCGCTTTGCGGGATCAGCGGACGGTGAAGATCAGCTGGTGTTCGACATGCTTTCTGGTCCCAGTGATGAGACTGGTGGCGAAGATGATGGCTGGTTGAAAGCAGGAAATAACGCTGAGAAGCTCGCTAAGGACAACGATAAGCACCGCACCTCGGAAGTGAGAACTTTGGAGGATGACGGGAAGATGGGCGAGAAGCTGGAGGACGAAGAGGACATCCCAGACATGGAGGACGAGGAGGATGACGAAGAGGCTATTATCCGCGACAAGAAGACTGGTGGTGTAGATTCTGGGTAAGTGACTTTGAGATCGTGTGAAGCGCAGTTCTAACTCGTTATGCAGGCTTCGCCTTTACACCCTCTACATCACCTACACTCCATACTACAAGACCCCTCGTCTCTATCTTCTCGGATACGACGCCACTACCAACACCCCGCTGCCCCCGCTCAGCATGATGGAGGACATTGTTGGAGACTACAAGGACAAGACTGTCACTCTCGAAGACTTCTACTTCACTAGTCCAACCATCAAGACCGCCTCGATCCATCCTTGCAAGCATGCATCTGTGATGAAAGTCCTGCTTGATCGCGCCGATGCTGGGCTCAAGCTCCGCATGGACCGTATCCGCTCCGGGGAGAAGCCGTCAAGCTCCGGTATGGAAGGCTTGGTTGAGCAAACTTCGACCCTCCACCTAGACAAGGGGAAGCAGCCTATCCCGCCCACGAAATCGCCGCATGGTGGTGACGGCGAATGGGAGGAAGTCGAGAACGAGGAAGTGGCCATTCGTGTTGATCAGTACTTGATCGTTTTCCTCAAGTTCATGGCTTCTGTCACTCCTGGTATCGAGCACGACTTCACGATGGGTGTCTGACTACGCTCGGGTCCTACAAACAACGACTCGGCTCTGTATAGCCGTCTGATCCAAATGCAAGCAAAGCAAGCATGGGAGGCACGCATGAAAAAAGAATGGGTCCGCTTACACCCTGGCGTGGACTATCCACGAGAAATGGACTGGTTGGAGGTTAAGAAGCTCTTTGGTGGAGCAATCATGGCTGTGGGAATGCAGTGAGCGAACAATCATTCCACACATTGATGAGTAATGAGCGTGCTGGGCTCAGGCCTAGTCACAATGATATCGCAATCGCATCAACTGGTGCTAAAGAGGAAATGGCGTTGGTTATGCAGCGAGGGGGATTTTCTCAGTACTGGATCTGAGACTTTGAACAGAGGGTTCATCCATGGCGGAGGTCTGTCGATGGTATTTTGGCGGACCACTTCCGTTTATACCCCAGTAACCGAACGAAATTGTATTTGCAGAACTGCATTGCCTGCAATCCTTGAAACAGGCGTATATACATATATATGTTCCTGTGATGTGTTGTCAATGTTGTTGATAACCCTGCTCACGCTGAAGTCATGTCAAGCCCCACGTCACCTGAGGCGTCTACCTGAGCTTCATGTTTCCCAATATCTCCACACCCCATCATAGAGTTCAACTCTACATACTTTGCGACTACGGGCATAATTCTGGAGCTTGGTTTGAGACGACACCATGGCGGACGACATGAATCCTACGAACTCGCTCGTCACCAGCAAGGCGCCAGATGCTCCCATCAACGTCCAGCTCCACCCACTTGTCCTCCTCACGATCTCGGACTATATCACACGACACACGCTTCGTTCCCAAGAAGGACCTATCATTGGTGCCATCATCGGGCAGCAGAATGGGCGGAACTTTACCCTCGAGCATGCTTTTGAATGCAAGCTCGCGCAGCAAGATGGGGAGGTAGTGGTTGATGCCGAATGGTTCAGTGAACGACTGGAACAATACCGCGATGTCCACAAAGCTCCCGCCTTGGATCTGGTGGCCATGTTCACGATGGGGCCGCAACAAGGTCCTCAGTCAGCACATCTGGCGGTTGTAAGACAGGTGCAGCAGCTCACAGGCACAGACGGTATCATGCTTTTACTATTCCATGGCGCGCTGGTGAATCAGCTGCAAGGAGGCAAGCTGCCAATCAGCCTGTGGGAGTCCATACGAGAGCAGGAAGATGAGGAGGTGCAGCTGCGATTCCGCGAGCTGAGTTTCGAGGTCGAGACAGGCGAGGCAGAGATGATTGGGGTGGATTTCGTGGCCAAGGGAGGAGGAAATGCCACTGCAGTGAGCAGCAGGACCGGTCCTGTCGCAGCCGCAGCTTTGTCGAGTACGGGTGAGACTTCTAAGGGTTCTTCCAAGAAAGGCAAAGGCAAGGCAAAGGAGAAGGAGGGTGAGGAGACAGACACACAGGCGATTACCGCTGTCCTCTCACCTGAAGATGAAGAACTGGTCGCTTCCCTGACCGCCAAAGCCAACGCCATCAAGATGCTGAACGAGCGTCTGGCCCTGATACGAATGTATCTGTCATCACTACCTCCCAGCTATCTCACCGATGCAACATCCACCACTCCCCCGCCGCCAGAAACCACCAACTACAATGTCTTGCGAAGCATTAACGCCATGCTCTCGCGCCTCCCCCTTCTTGCCTCGCCAACGACAGCTTCCAACACGGCCGAACCGAGCCGAAACCAGACCAGTCCATCTCTAGATTCACCAGGCGAGAAGGAGAAACAAGATGTGCATCTCACATCGCTCCTCGCCACTCTGACCCGGAGTATCCACGAGGCACAGTCTATGGGCACCAAGTTCGCCGTGGTACAAAAGGAGAAATCCACGAAAGACCGCATTTCCGGTTTCGGTGGTGGTAGGGGTGGCAACATGGGTCCGATGCGGCCTCTACCAACGGATGATTTTGACTCGCTGACCGCTGGGGATCGGAGTCCTTATTGAAAGTCTTTTCAGCATACAAGGGGAGGATCTACGTCACAGGTAGATCTCTCTTTTTGCGAATGACTGCCTGCGTGGCATCCGACTTATTCCAGCACGCCACGAAATCGATGGGGATGTAATGGTGCCTACAAGAACCTTGCTGACGACCTGAGGTCTGCTCGAACCGATAGAGCGAAGTATCTCAACGGTTCACGAAGAACACGACTTCGACGACACCAAACACTACAGATCATAAACGCGCCATCACGCATGCGTGGGACTTTAGCTGACCGCACAAGGCCGCTACCAATGACGCCTACAACGTCCATCCGCGGACGAGTGCCTGTGTCTAGGCGAGCGTATGCTCGCTTCATGCCCAGGAGACAGCATGGCTTGCGTCCGCATGAGATAGACTGGCATAACACTAGAAGCATCCAGAGCTTAAGTAGGTATATTTATGCTGTGACGAAAAATAATGATT
>PXOE01000011.1:0-268443 GCA_003012245.1 Microcyclospora tardicrescens
CCCCCACCATCACCCTGCTCGCGGCCATTATCCACGCCCCTCCACCACGCACCGTCCACCTCCGCCGCCGCCACCCGCCGACCACAAAGCAGATCCTCGAGCTGCTGCTCGGCGACGAGACGCGCGCCAACTTCTCCGTTACGTTCTGGTTCCCTGCTGCGGAATACGAAGCGCAGCCACCGCCTGCGAAACGACAACGGCAGGGTCTTGCTGCGACCGCGACAGCGCACGGGATGCGAAGGGAGGAACTCAGACTGGAGACGGAGCGTCTGCGCGGCAAAGTTGCTGGTCTGAGGCCGGGCGATGTGGTGCTTATGCAGAATATCGCGCTGCGGGAGTGGAGGGGCGTGGTGTATGGGGCGAGTCTGGAGGGACGGGTGGGGAGATGTCGGTCGAAGGTTAGGGTGTTTGGGGAGGAGGTGGGGGATCAAGAGGGTTCGCTACCGAATGCGGTGCGTAGCAAGCTGATGAGGGTAAGAAGGTGGCGAGATGAGTTTGTGGGCCGAGGGCATGTCACGGGAGCGATCGAGGATGCAAATGAAGGGATGGATGGCGACAGGACAGTTGGGGAGGATCTACCAGTTGACGAGACGCAGATGGAGCAGATGTGAGTGAAGCTTGTATGCGAAAGAAGAGGTACGCGGCAAAAATTTGACTTGGTTCCATGCACGGCACGACCGTATGGAGAATGCTCGATGCTGAGACTTGGAAGCCTCGGACCTGCATGAAAGTGCAACAGAGACGACTTTTCCCAGTGCTCCCGCTTAAACGACCCGAGTCAGCAGTGCCTGGAAATCACGTATTCACAGTCCCTCTTCCCAGCTCATCGGTTCACAATGAGTACCACCATTGCTACCACCACCGCTGCTGCTGCTGCTGCTGCTACGATGCCACACAGAGAATGCTGAGTATCACCTGATGATTGCTGTCATTGACAAACGATTGACCCCTTGATTCACGTCTCCTCGTATGCCAAGCATCCGATCTTCTCAAGAAGCATCCATACTTGACTGCTACGGTCGTGCTTACGCCACTCCATCTCCGTCGCCAGGGTGGCGCGGTTTTGTCCCCACTGCCAGGCGGCGCTTCTTTGTTGCACGCTCAACGCAGAGAGACGCTCGTGCGAGCATGTGCAGGCGAGGATGCGGTCGATGATCGATTGAGGCAGGCTGCGGCTATTCCTGCATGCCATTTCAGACTCAGCATCCGTGACAGCGGCAAGGCGCTGCTTCTGGTAATCTAGAAATCGTCCGGGTTTAGTGTCCCGAAGATTCAGCGCGCTGAGATTCTCATCGACGCCTTTGCGATGCGGCCTGAACACCATCTTCGGCGTGGTGGGTCTATTAGTCACTTCGTCTATGGTGCGAGTGGAGTCGGTGGTGGCTGGATTTGGATTCACAACCAGCGTCCTTGCATAGGATCCACTACCGTGACGAGGAGAGGATGCGGCTCTCAAATCGTCGTTGGCGCACTGTGAGGTCTTTAGTGATGCTAAGCCTTCGAACGGTGCTGACGATGCGGGTTCGGTCTGCTGCGGAGGTGACGCGAAGCCTGAAGCGGCCCCATCACACAGCATGAAGCAGTCGAAGAAGCGCGAACAGGCGACAGTCGCCAAGGCGGCATGCCACAACTCGACACTTCGGACGCCGTCATGGTCGATCACATGTCGCTGAAGCTTCCTGCGAAGGCTCTCGAGTTCGGTTATCTCATGTTCGCCACCATCGTTAGTGCGTATCGATCTGATGCTACCTGTTCGGTCGCGAACCTTCACGTGAGGAAGTCTTTGCATGTGCTCAAAAGACTGCTTCCGATTCAGAACTGAATCTTGCCTCCTGGAACATTCCTCGTCATCGAAGAGTGAATCAGCGCACTCGCTCTGCTCCTCCAGCATGATTCTATACCGCAGAGCTTCGGTCTTCTTCAGCAACATCCGCGCATCTTTCCCCATGGTAGACGCAACAGGTCCTTCCCAGGATAACCCTGTAATGCCATGGTCCTGCTGGTATGTTGGAATGGCTGACGCTGCTGTTGTTGCATTGAGTCCGTCGATGAGCTGAGTGGGATAATAGTGATCTTGTACAATATACGAAAGCCAGAGAGCACCAGAACCATCCAGACCAATGTTCGTCAACTCGATATATGGGACTGAGCGTATGCCGCGCCGGTTCTTGAGAAGCTGACCCCTTGAAAGACCACCCACGGAGCAAGAATCTCGGTCCAGCTCCGTGACATCTCTATGCAGTGCTTCACTGCCAGCCTCTGTGGGGAGTGATAGTACAGAAGCAGACCAGTCGGCAGGAATTGGGTCAATTTTGCGCTCGCGGGTGTGGAGTCGGGCTAGTATCTCCATAGCTCTTGATCCGAGTTCAACATTGTCTCTGAGATCCAGCCTTCGTAGCCTGAAGCATCCACTGAATGACTCTATGAACTTCTCCCACTGAGTGGCCTCCTCATCGGTCTCCACCTTGATGTTGTTATTTGCAAGGTTGAGCGTTTTCAAGTCGTGCTTGGCCAAGCTGATGACAGGAGCAAGGCGTGCTAGCGAGGCGGTGGTGAGCTGGTTGCCAGACAGATTGAGGTCTTCGATTGCCAAGCGCGTGCCACTGTTCAACGCAGCTTCTAGACCATCTGCCAACGCACAGAGGCCATCATTTCCAAGGTCTTTGTCCGGTGCCTGCAGGTCGACAATATGGAGGTGAACAGTGTCGTCACTGGTGTTGGTGCTACTGCCACAGCTACGCTTGCGGGACTTCTCGAGCTCCTTCTCGGCGGCCTTCTGCAGCTTGACGGCCTCCTTCTCTAAAGCATTTCCGATGATCTGTCCAAGCTTCGAGCCGGTCGAGCTTCGGTTGCTGTAGTCGAATTTGTTGGACTTGCCGCCCATCTTGGTCTTACGCGTGTCAGAGGTGGCGTGACGCAGGTATCGACCTGACTGCGATGGTAGGAGCTGCGAGGGTAGCTCGAGATGGACTACTTCGAAATCTTCACCGTTCTCGTCGTCAATGCCAGAGGCGCGTGTCTGGTGCTGAGGAAGGGTGCAGCGAGTTGGTAGTGTCCAGTCCCTTGCTTTCTTGACAATGTCCAGAAAGCTGGGCGGGCGGTGCATTGCGTTGTGGAGGATAAAGAATCTTGTGAGGTTGGAGGTTCGCTTGCGTGGAGGGTAGATGTTTGAGCAGGCACGGGTAGCTGCGCCAGAGTGGAACGTGGTTTGTGACAAGTTCGAGGGGGCAATCGAAGGATGTGGAATCTTCAAGACCGCGATGTTTGTACAAGTGAAGATGTTAAGACTAGTGCGTCAGGAACAGAAAATGGAGGTGCATGTGGGCATCTGCAATCATTGTGAATTCCTCGCGTGGCACATCAGATTTGCATGTGACAGAGGCAACGTTTGGACATCAACCTGCATGGTGGGCGACGTACATGATTCTGACACCTTGGATACATGTACTCTACCATTGATATGTCAGATATCATGCGGTGTAATCTCGAAGCATGGAATGACAGTGAGGAGGATTCCTCTACTTCCTTGCATGATCGAGAGCAAGACGCCACTTGGTCTCTGGACTGGACCAATGTCTCGAAGTCAACCAGCGCAGGTACGCCGTCGGTCACAATGCTGCTCCCCAAAGCAAGTCTCACTCAGCCCTTCCACGGTGTGCTGGATCATGCCAAAGACATGTCTAGGTGGAGGAACCAACTGGCCAACGATCAATTCTCAGCGATTGTTCTGTGCTCGGTCTACCAATTCGGAAATCTGGCTGCTATCTCATCCGCATGATGACCCAATGGCCACCAACCTACGACATTAATGAATATACTTCCATTGCTGAGAGGAATTCATGGCGCCGCAGATGGAAACCGGCAGGACAAGCCACCGTACATTTAAACGATGTGAGATCAGGTCGTCAAGCAGTAGCAATTCCCGCAGAAGCATGCCTGTAGTATCACTGCCTGTTGTCATGCTGAGGACATCGAGAGGCTGATAACAGGATCAGAAAACTGCTCTAAGGCCACGATAGTTGGAGATGAAGTCCGAGCAAACAGTCGATAGACTTTAGTCCAGTCCTGGCGTACCTGGGCGGCATCTGACGGCAATGGACATACAATACAGTATTGCCTTCTACCCTTCTTATCGGTGACGTAGTCACAGTAGGATCAAAGATGTTTTTGGACCTTAGAAGCAGCGATATGGTATGAGAAACAAAGATCACCACCACAAACTGAAGCACGTTAATGCGAGACAGGCTGTGCATACGACCACCTCATTACATCAAGAACGTGGGACTGTTCTTTACAGCCTCTATCCTCGTCTCCATCCTCGCTCTGGTAGCCACAAACATAATGCCTCGTCGTAGCGCTCGTGCTGCCTCGCCAGACGAATACACGACTACCACACTTCCCGCCACCGAGATCCAACCTCCATCCACCTTTACCGATGGCCTTCCTCTCCCACGCATGATCGTCTTTGATCTCGATTACACACTCTGGCCGTTCTGGGTCGATACTCATGTCTCGTCGCCTCTGAGGGCCTCAAAACATGCTCCCGGACTGAAAGTCACAGACGCGCACGGCGGTCACTACGGCTTCTACTCCGATGTTGCAGGCATCCTGATGAATATCAAAGAGCACAACATTGTACTAGGAGCTGCAAGCAGAACATCTGCGCCAACGCTTGCCCGCAGAATGCTCGATCTTCTGACCATTCCTGCCTCATCAGGGGAGGCGGCAGAGACCAGTCGCAAGGCTGTGAACTTGTTCGACCATATGGAGATTTACCCTGGATCGAAAATCGCGCATTTCAAGAGTTTGGCGAAGAAGTCGGGGCTGCCATATGACGAGATGCTGTTCTTTGATGATGAGAGCCGGAACAAGAACGTGGAGGAGCTGGGCGTGGTGATGCATTTGATCAGGGACGGCGTGACGCGAGAAGAGATCGATCGAGGAGTCGAAAGTTGGAGGAAGAGGAAGGGAAGGACGGGCAAGAGGCTTGAGGACAGTTAATGAAGCACATTTACCATGGTTGTACAGATAAGGACAATTTCTGCTCACTTGTCAGAGATAATGGCCGATGTTCATCTGGGCCGCGACGCTCACACAACTACTGCAGCTGGTACATCTCTTCTTCCGCCATCCCCCAAAAAATCCTCGCATGCCGTCATCGAAAGCATCAAGGCACATATGAAAGCGACGCTAGCATGCGGCCAACACGGAAAACACAGTCGTATTCGCCCGGACCTCCTGCAACCTCCTAAGGAAGACTCTACGCGCTATGCTGGAGACGCTCTGCGAAGCATAGCGCTCCCAGCATCCATTCCCAAACATCGGATCTAGCGGAATGCTAACATTACATAGCGGAGTGGTTAACGCGCTGCCCTGCTAAGGCGGTTCCTTCGGGGCGTGTGTTCATGTTGACAACCGGAGAGTATGACCTTTGACCTGGCAACTGGCAAGGGATGAGACTGTCGATGCAAGCTTTAAGAGAAGTCGGTACAAGGAGTGCAAAGTGCTAGCAAGCAGCACTCACTGGATAGAGACCTGCGGTCAGTATAAAACCCAGCTTCAAGATTATGTATGCATCTTAGCATTTGACAACGACTTCACGTCAATTGAAAATCTTTATCTTTCACTACAGTGTCAAAGTACATGTTGTAAGATTGAAATGGCTCTGAATGGACACAGCCGACGGCTGTGTCCAATTCGAGCGGGCGTAAAAGGATGGTCTCATGTTCGACAGGTGAGGCAGGAACGCCAAAAAGGTTGTAAAGACTGACATCTCAGAAATAAAAAGGAAACCTCGACACCTGTGTGATTCGAACACACGCTCCCGAAGGAACTGCCTTAGCAGGGCAGCGCGTTAACCACTCCGCCAAAGTGCCTCGATGAAATTCTGTGACAAATACCGTCTATAATGTCTGGAATTTTTGACACAAGCTGGGCACGAGCCGGCGCGCTTAGCCGCCGCAACTCCATGTCTTTCGCTTCGTGTTGCTACAAGAACATTCGCCTCATCGAGGTTGGGTTTTGGCAACAGCTGCCTGAGAACGAGGCGCAGTCACGTACTCTATATGCGCCTGTTTCACCTGATTTTGGTCTGCAAAGAGAGCATCTTCACATATATGAACGCCAGACTATCAAGACCTTAAGATCTATCGTGTTGCACTATACTTGTGAATGAAAATCCTCCAAATTACAACTTGAGCAAGTCAATTAGGGTAGGATGAATTCTACGGTCTCAAATTGCGCGTACTTCTAAATATCTTGCCCAGCTTCTACTTGACTTTAACTTGCCTATACAATTTCCATGAATCAACTTCACTCATCTCTGAATTGCTTATACTGAAAATACTCGTTAGGGTATGATAGTGATGAGACAACGTTCGCGCAAGAGACAGATGTCTCGTGATGCAGAACCTGGTAACACGCCCGAGGAAAATGTCGAAATCAGTTGCGGCCTTTGCAAAGCAAACGCGCCCGTCAAACAGGATCTGCTCCCAATATAGTGCCGAGCCACGGACAGTTACTTGGTAAGAACCCAAAGCTGCCATAACTGTCCAGTGTCCGGAGCACTGCCAGGAACCAAGCACGCGTGCGACAGGGAAAAGCTGTAGACAGCACACTTAACAGCTTCAGAATCCCTTTCCAATGCTAATATACTCGGTTCTGATTCAGATGTACGCATTGCGAATTCCAGAGAAGTAACCTCTAAGACTGGTCTACCAATGTCTAATTCTGCTTCAATGTTGTCAATTACCATTCTACAGCTAGAATACCAAAGGAATGTGACTTTCTATGTTTGTAGTGTGCCAAGCGGCATTTCACTCGACTCCATTTTATCCTACCGATGGGAGACCTAAGCATCGAATTGCTAACCTTTCCACCACGAGCGGCGATGTGAAAGTAGAAACTCGGTTGACTGGTCGGATCCCTCTTGACAGGTATGAGAGAAGTCGTATCGTCCTGACATGACGCTGCGGTGCCGGCGTGCTCTGGGAATGTTGACTGACATGAATCGTCTTCTCCTTCGTACAGTATTCCTCGACTGGTAGCTTAATCGTATGCCAGAGCATTTCTCTAAGTCACAACATCCATACCCATTCTTGGTCAGTCCCAGCGCAGAGATATATAGGACTCACGAGGGAGGTCGTCAAATAGGATGGGTGTTTGGAACAATCTCCTTCCTCATCACCAAGACATACAACACTGCACACTCCTCCTTCTCGTACACTATTTTACACGACGATGCCCATCGCCTGCCTATACCCAGCGAGCGCATCGGCACCACCAAAGCCTAGCATACCGCTTCCTAGGCCTCCCTCCATGTCGACATCTTCGTCGTATGCCATATGCCCAGCAGCATATCCTTCGATTTCTCTAGCGACCTCATCGCACACCCTGCCCATCTCGAGCATCGCCACTCTTTGCACCAACGTTGCCGTGCCCACGCCCGCGGTCTGCATGTTAGCCAAACCCTTCCTTAAATTCCTGACTGCTGTCTCGCCCTCGCGTCCGCGTTTCTGTGTAGTATTCAGAGACACCAATCGTAGAAAGTCGTTGTATACGCCCGCGCCGCTCTGCCATCCTTGCACGATCTTGGCCTTGGTCGTAAAGAGTTGGAGCAAGCTTCTCAAGTTCTTGTAGCTCTTGGAGATGATGGCGTCGGGACCGACAACCGTGCAGACGATCTCTTGAGCCTCGGTGTCATAGCCAAAGTTCGGCTTGGCTTGTTCTGCCTGCAGAAGATAGTAGACTTGCCTCGCTTCATCGCCCAGAGATTTGGCCAGTGGTGCACGCGCCGCAAAAATCATGTGCTCCGGGATATGCAAATCTTGGGTGAGCACCGAAAACACACCGAAGTCGCTGTCGGTGGGTTCGGTGTCAGCATCAGGAGTGGCGATGCGGTCAGCTTGACGCTGGAGAAGACCATTGATGGCAGCAGATCGTGATTCGACATTTTGGAGGTGAAGCAGGACCCACGCAGCCATGGTGATGTTCCCAGCGTTCTCCAATTCTGCTGCGAGTGCAAGTGTCAAGGTGTCTATTTCGGCATCCGCCAGGCTGCAGATGTTCTTCACCTG
This sequence comes from Microcyclospora tardicrescens, assembly GCA_003012245.1. Classification (NCBI taxonomy): domain Eukaryota; kingdom Fungi; phylum Ascomycota; class Dothideomycetes; order Capnodiales; genus Microcyclospora; species Microcyclospora tardicrescens. The sequence goes on from PXOE01000011.1 coordinate 8,076, forward strand.
AAGCCGGGTTGCCATCTGCCATGTAAGTCGTGAGTTGAGTGCAGAGCCAGATACAACGAGAGGTTCAAACAGTTCCGCAGCGACATTCTCCTCGTTGATGTATAGTCGAAGCAGGGACATTAGTGTATCTTCCTTGTCGGCAAAGATGTTTGTGTCTTCTGTGTTGTCGACCGAGTCCCAGAGCGTAGTAGGATAGACATTTTCACGGTCGGCATCCAGGTCATCTGCATAGGCTGTGATTGCATCCTCGAGAGTAGCATGGCCACCGTAGAAGACGCGCAGCCCAAAGCTCTGCTGCCAAGTGAGGTTGAAACGTCGGGCGATGCAGAACTCGGTTGCCTTGTCTTCAGCAGCTCCTGCTTGTCCTTGAACTGTGCAGACCTCACCGGCGAGGATGGAATACAGTGTACGGACAGCATCGCTCATCTCACTCCAGTCTTTCCGCTCACGCCAGGTTTTGATCTGCTGGCTCATGATCTTGCGCCTGCCTTCGCCTGCTCCAGCAAGCTGGGAGACCATCATGGCAAGTTTGAAGTTCTTCGCGGCGCTCAGCGCTTCACACGCGGCCACAGTATTGTTGCATGTCAGATGGACAAAGGCCTTCTCCTCGCCGCTTTTGGCATGCTGCAAACTGCTCGCAATGTTGGAGGCAACGAGCTCGGCCCAATACTCAGCAAAAGCATCGAGCTGCACGCGGGGCTTCAGCTGTTCGATTCGATCATCCGGAACACCTGCGAGGAGGTGGGAGCCAACGATGTTGAGATCGTCATACAATATACTGCAAAGACGCCAGATGGACAGTTCTTGCTTGTTCAGCGCAGAACCATCAGGGGCTGTGCGTGTCTTGTCTGCAAGGAGTGCAAAATCTAGCTCTGGAGTGCCTACAGAAGGAGTCTCATACTCTTCGGGGAATATTTCTGATCGTTCGTAGTGCAGCAGTAGGGCTGAAGCGTTGAGATCTTTTGCCGTGACGAATGCAGCAAAACGGACGTCCTTGTGCTCGCCGACGAGTGAGCGCAGGGCAGGTTTCATCCCTTCGGAGACCTGGCGTTGCGACCCTGGAGCGGAGTACACTATAACCCCGCTGGTGGTGAATGACGGTTTCATGGTGTCGTGGAAGGCGATGTCATTTTCATTGAAGTCTTCGGGATTGGAATGGCGGGACTTCTTCGCATATGGGTACTATATTATTTTTCAGCTATTTACTCTTACGTTGGGTTATCATGCTCGGGGAAGGGGTGTGTTGTGCTGTGCTATACGAGATCGAAGGGGGATCATTGCTGTGAAAGTGGAACGTCAAAATGCATGTGAGTTATCTCCTCCGCCGCAGCCAAGTGCTGATCGTCTCAGCGATATAAGTCGACGGACGCACGCAGAAATGGCAGTGTAGGGTAAATATAGGTCAACTCATACCTCGAAAGCTTTAGCACTGGCCGATACCTTCCTGTCGATCTTGTCATTTTCCCATAGCGAGTTCATGATGTCCATAGACGTTCGGAAAGCGTCACTCTTCTTGGTGCGGAGAAGGCTGTCACCAAGTCTGCCTTTCTTTGCACTCTTCTGAGCTAGGTAGCTCTGGTTCAGCACGCTCTGGCCAAGCACTGACTGCTTGAAAGGACTCTCGATGGCGTTCTCTTGCATCAGAGGCTTCCAGGAGTCCTGCTGCATGTCTTTCAAGGCTTGGCGATCGCGTTTCCTAGGGCTCAGAGTGCGCTGCAGTTGCTCTTCCCAGGCTTCGGTGGCTAATTTCTCTGGCGAAGCAAAAGCGGAGAGGCCTATACTTGGCTTGAGGATGGAGCGAGGCATCTTCGGTTCTTCAATAAAAGATCCGGGCATGTCTGGGTCCCCATCGTCCTGCTCTTCGTCAAGGTCCAAGTCTGGATCATCCTGGTGAAGCGTCAACGCTGATGAAGAAACTCCTTGCACAGGACCACCAGAGGAAGCCAGATCGTGCTCTTGCTCATCCATGTGGTCAGGCGATGCATCCTCCTCATCGATCCCTGCCTCTTCATCTGGCATCTCCTCGTCTGCACTGGGGTCATCATAGTCAAATGAGATACCATATCCTCCAGGAGGCTGTGTCTGTCTTTGATCAAGCTTGAACTCGAAGGTATCGTCAACATCGCCCGCGCCAAGCTCGATGCTTTGTATGGTAGTCTCACCTTCAGGCGGCGAGGTTTCTGGTGCTTCGCTCAACTCACTAGAGTCCACCTCGTGGGGAAGCTCTTCGTCGTCGTCATCAAGACCGTATGTGGTGAAATGCTCGACTTGAAACTTCCAAATACCAGAGGTAGAGTCGTAATCAATGAACTTTGTGTCTCCAATCCTCTTCAAGTGGTTGACGTGGTTGCGGTAGCCTTCGCTTGTGGTGTCCCCAACCTTGTGTTTCATAGGTCCCTTGCGCGGCCATGACTTCTCCAGTGAGATGGTGGCAGGTACGTTCAAGCCTCGACCAACATTCGGCTTCGTGGCGATGTCTGGGTAGACCGTCGCGGCCCGGGTCTCTAACTGGACGATCTCTCCACAAATTTGATCAAGTAAGATGGAGCTGAGATCGCAAGGCCCAAACTCAATCTTGCCAACATTCTCGCGACCAACAGTCAACCCTCCCATCTTTTGTAGTTGCTGCCTCGACATCTTCTTCAGTTGGTCCAATGAGGGCTTGGTGTAGTATGCACCAGGCTCAGAGTTCTTGGTGCTGGAAGGCTTGGCACGACGTGCGGAGAGATCACCTGAGGCTGGGTTCGTAGCCTTTTCCTTCACCTGCTCCATCTCTGGACGCTTCTCGCCATTTGTTTGCGGGGATGTTTCCTCAGTCTCATCCACTTCGGTTCTAACAAGCGCATTCGAGGCGGATGGTTTCGCTGTAGACTCTTCAGGTTTATCGGCAGTACTGTCGAATACAACCTTGCGAGCGGTGCTCCCTTCCTCTACTGGCTTTGGTGTCTCAGACTGTTTCGGTGTACCAAAGAAGTCTTCACGTAGGGTGCGATCGATGTTGAGCTTGCGCATGCTACCCGAACCATAGGCGCGCCCGTTACCAGGGTTCAGCATGCTAGGCCGTAGCAAGCTGTTCTGATTGGGTGTCCCGTCGCGGAGGTCGTTGGTGCTCATACTCTTAGTCAACCTGCTGGCCAAACCACTACTCAAACTTCCTGACGGCTTGAGCATGGAGCTAGCGCCAGGGGTGAGACTCAGCGAATACGCAGATCCCGGAGTACCATATGCAGAGCTACTCAGACCGTATGTGTTTTTACGACCAAGTGAGCTGCCACGAGGAGTCCAAACAGGTGTACTCATTCTTACGCTAGCCAGTAAGCTCTGTGTCTTCTTCGGTGTGGCCCTAGCATTCGCGAGTGGTGTCACGAGTGGACCAAGTGGTGGCGACGGACTACTGAGAGAGCTGAAGAGGTGGTCATTCCCGTATGCCGATGAGGTCAGCGCAGCGTGGAGCTGGCTGCCTTGCTGACCTTGGTTATTGCCGAACATCGATGCACCGGATGCGTTGTTTTGGCTGCCAAACAACGAGCTACCGGAGTTGTTCTGATTCTGGTTGGCATTGTTGCTGCCGAAGAGTGAAAGACCTCCCGAGTTATTGGTCGTCGTGTTCGTGTTATTGCCGAACAAGCTCGCACCAGCGGGGCGATTCTGATTATTGTTGTTGCCGAACAACGATGACGTGCCTGCATTATTGGCATTGTTGTTTGCATTGCCAAACAAGCTACCACCAGATGCTGCGTTGTTGTTGCCAAACAGACTTCCACCAGTATTTGAGGCAGTGTTGCCAGAGCCAAACAGGCCACCTCCAGCAGGCTTGTTTTGGTTGTTGGCATTGCCGAACAACCCTCCTCCGGATGCATTGTTTGCGGTGTTCCCAAAAAGGCTGGTACCTGTATTGGCGTTGGCGTTGTTGTTGGCGTTGCCGAACAATCCACCACTACTGGCAGTGTTCGAGGCTGCGCCAAACCCACCAAATGCCGGCTTAGCTTGCTGATTGTTTGCATTGTTAGCTGCACCAAACAGACCGCCGGTAGTGTTGTTGTTGGCAGCGCCAAATCCGCCTGTGCTGTTGTTGTTATTGTTGTTGCCAAACAGGCTTCCACCTGTCGCGTTGTTGTTGTTCGTCCCCCCGAACAGGTTCGTGGTGGCAGGCTTCGATTGGTCATTGTTCCCGAAGATGCCTCCTCCAGTGTTGTTGTTGCTTGCACCGAACCCGCCACCAGTATTGTTGGCTGTGCTGCCAAAAAGTCCACCTGTACTTGTGGAGCCAAAGCCCCCAGTAGTATTGGTGGCGTTGTTACTGCCGAACAAACCCCCAGTAGTGTTCGAAGTGCTTCCAAAGCCTCCAGTAGTGGCACCTGAGGTAGCAGCACCGCCGCCGAATAGACCACCTGCAGGCTTTGCGCCGAACAGCCCGCCACCAGCACTGGCTCCAAAACCACTTGTGGTGTTGTTGTTTGTAGCATTATTGCTTCCAAAGCCACCAAACCCGCCAGTCCCAGTCGCAGCGGTGTTGTTGTTGTTGCTGGCGCCAAATAGACCACCAGTATTTGAGGTATTGTTGCTTGCTCCAAAACCGCCAAATCCTGTGCTCTGTCCGAAACTTCCTGCCTGACCATTGCTGTTTCCAAAACGTCTGCCCTGCAAATAGTCTTGTGTTCGCAACTCCTCAAAGCTTTGATTCTTGTAGGGCTCTTGGAATGCAAGCGACTGGTAGGACGAAGTGCCGTTGGTCGCGCCGTCCTTCTCACTGAATGCCTGAAACGGCACAGCCGCAGAGCCTTGGTTGCTCATCGGTGCAGTCGTTGATGCGCCGAACGCACCACCGCTACCAAAGCCTCCACCAGTACTAGAGGCACCAAAAGCGCTCGTGGTATTTGCTGAAGACGCGCCAAAGGGGTTACTGGAGTTGGCTGCACTGCCAAAGCCGCCGCCACTCGCGTTGTTGTTATTGTTTCCGCCAAAGAGCGACCCTCCTGTAGCGGTTGAGCCAAAGCCGGTCGCTGGCTTGCTTGCGCCGAAGAGACCTTCACCAATATCAGTTAGTCTCACAACTCCTGCCTCAAGACGATCTCTTGACCTACCTCCGGTGTTGCTTGCTCCAAAGCCAGTGGTCGCGGCAGTGTTTCCAAAACCGCTTCCACCAAAGCCGCCGGTCGTAGTGGTGTTGTTATTGGTGCTGCCAAAAAGACCACCGCTCGAGGATGTTGCTGGGGCACCGAAACCGCCTGTGAATTTAGCACCTAACGTGTCGTTTGTAGTGTTACTCGGGGTGGACCCACCAAAGCCGCCGCCACCTGATGTTGCAGTGTTACCCCCAAACAATGATGCACCGGTTGATGCATTGTTGTTGTTGGTTCCGAACCCGCCAAATCCTCCTCCAGTGTTCGAAGAGCCGAACCCCGTGGAGTTGTTGTTGCCAAAGCCGCCGAACGACATGCTGGGCTGTCAAGGCAGTTGAACCGGAGTCGCTGGACACGCGCGCCGGTGCGCTGTGGGGGTTATCAACGTGCGCAGGAAGTCAGACAGCGATGCTGTAGACTATTGCGAAGGTCGTAAAGCTTCTGAATAACGAATTTCTTAGCTTCAATTCAGCACGTCGCGTGAACACAGGCCTCGAATGCTTTGAGCGAGTTTTGCAGTGGGTCACAGAACAGTCTGCTTGAGACCTTATTTGAGTGCCAGATCCAAAACAGGCTCGTCACTGCAATAGGGGTTCTGATGTGGTTGATTGATAGGGAGCTGGACGATGTTCTCACCAGGACTGAACGGCCACGCGCCGTGGAGGTTCTGAGGGCGAACTCACGCGCATGCGAAATGCCAGTCGGTATGGACGTGTAGAATCGCGTCTACCATCGACTGTACGGAGATCGAGGATGGAAGTAAAGGAGAAACGCGAGAAAGAAAGCTTGCGATTGTGTGTGGGAAAAGGCGTAGTAGTGATAATTTGTATGGGCGACGTCGAGGAGGAGTTAGCTGTGTTGGCCAATCATGGCGCATCGTAGCTCCAAGGCAGCTATGAGGCAGCAACAGGCTTCAGTAGGCAGGACAAGATCTCGACTACAATCGACCATTGGTTGCTTCGTGCCTACATACGAAGACGATGTTTCTTCACAAAACATAATTATTTGCCAGTATTTGTTCACCAAGGCCTCCATGCGCGTAAAAGCTACGATTTCCCATTGTGCAACATAAGCGTGACGATAATGATACTCAGGTCTGCCACCACAGCAGAGAGTGTGCGAGTGGTGTACGGGCCCCTTTCTGAAACACCCCGGACAGCCCTCTGCTTGCCTAGGCATTCGCTCCTATGTCTATGCGCTACGTTACAAAGTATGCAGTGAGACGAATGTTAATCAGATCTCCATATGGTCGATCACAAGCTGCTCGAATGAAAGACAGTGGTTGGCTATGATTAAGAATTAAACCTGCATAACTGATGCCTGAGGGCTATTCTGGCAGGACCCCCTTGCACTACATATCTAAGACTCCACGGTCATGCGGGGAATGTCCATCCTCCACATGGAACGCATAATAGTTCAGTTGGTCTGGTCACGCACCTTGTCCCGAGCAAAAGTCTGAGATAGACCACAAAGATTCTCTTTCAGGGGCTGTCTGGGACAAAACGTAAACATAAAGCTTAGAGACCATGCGGCATCAGACACTCTCAGACATCGCAGGGTGAAGGCCAGTTCGAGTAATACCTCTTTGAACAGAAAAAATCATCCCAGCCACTGTCAAGAATGATGCTGCCCAACCAGCAACACAGTGGAGGAGTCTTTTCCAAGATCAATCGTACAGCTATACCCAGTCGGTCATTACAAGAACTCCGTCGCTGCAATCAGATGGCTTGCGCCAACACCATCAATGATAAGCTTTCGCATGTACTGCACTATAAAGGCACCCAAGAACCAATGCTCAGAACTTGGGAATGAACATGGGTGTGTTCTTCTTCCATTCCTGGTAGTCCTTACGATCTCCATAGCGCTTGTCGTATTTGCTTTCACTCATTGGCACACCAGAGACCTATATTCGTTGTCAATAAACATTCGAGGAAGATTCTGAACCGGAGCAAGATACATACCTTCAACAGAAGGAAGGTGACAAAGGCTGGGCTCACAGCAGCCATGGCTACTGCTCCAAGTCTGGCCACGGCGCTTCCACTAAAGCCCATGCCACTTTGACCTACATTGCTCAACATCACACCACCCGCGGCAGTCGCAATGCCTGTCCACAAGGTGCTCTCCCCAAAGTAGTTGGGATGTCTGCTCTTGCTCCACAGACCACGAGTGAGGAAGTCCTCGTTGTGGCGTTTGTCCTTCTTCTCCTTCATCCATTGGCTCTTCTCCCGATCTGCCAAAGCTTCAAAGCTGATGCCTCCCACGAAAAGTGACAGACCAATAATGTCCGTCAGCGTTACCAAAGGCAAGGCGGCGAGAGTTGTAGCAGGGATACTGTTGATGGCGAGGACGGGCATGAGACAGAGTGAGACCCACGTAGCTTGCGCAGCGAATGCACCAAAGAACTTTGGTGGGGAACCACGAATGCTCTCAAATCGTGAATCCTTGCCGTCCTCTGAAGTGATTCTCGCGAATAAGAAGCTCCCCAGTCGTGCTGCCCATATCGTCACGGCGGCACTCAGCACGACCTGCCTCCAGTTCCAAGCGCTCACTCCTCCTTTGCTGGTCAAGCTGGCGAGGAGACTAGGCCATGAGGGAGCCGTCCCTGACGTCGATGCTGCATATCTTGCGCGTAGTGTCGGGAGGTAGAGTGATAATGCCGTGCATGAAATGTATGTCAACGAGCCAGAGAGGTCGTAGAATCGTTCTGTTTGAGCTAGGATTGACGGGACTGCGACAGCAGCTTGTATGCCATATGCCAGCCCAATGGAAGGTATGAGAGTGCGAAGGAAAGGATTGCGGAAGTTGGTACTGTTCAGGAGGGCGTGAAGAAGTGAAGACATTGTGAGTGGATAGAGCTGGAGTACAACGTAAGAAGTCCACCAAGATCTTACATATATGTGTTCTTCCTACATGTGCGGTGCGACTGTTGATGCTGTCGCAAAAGAATGGTGAGGTCATAGGACAGGCCTGCGAACGCCGGTCCACGGCCGACGGGCATTGGATTGACCCGAGCGCAGCTCATGATACTTGAACAACTTTGCACCCTCCCGACCCTGATTCGTGGAATGAAGGCACGTAGTATCAAAATAGGCACTACGGTAGCATCTGTTGTTTTGAGTACAATCTCGGCTGATTCAGGTCCTAAGTGTTTGCATTGTAGTCCAATATCTGCCTTCAGAGGCGTACATTCCATACCAGATGTATGCATGAAGTCATCCGTGTCTGTAAACGCCTGTGCTCCATATGAACATCTTATTCGTCTACATCTACGCCACCCTGTCTGATCTCCTGCTTTCCCATCATCAATTATCGAGATCTGGATGCACGGCCTGCAGAAGTCCGATTTTACAATCTGCGCTCGCTGTTTGCGTGCCAGAGCGTCAGATTTGACACCATTAAAACGAACTTCGCCACGGGGATTCAGACAGGGAATTCGTTCTTATACCTCAGATGCTGCTACTGACAAAGAGTCTGCTCAAGATGCCGCGCAGACCAGAGCTCCGAGGGATGGAGAAGATGATCGAGGTGCCATGTCACGACGTTTGGCAGCGATGAGCGAAGATTCCTTGGAGAGTGGCGGATCTAGTGCCCGAAAGGCTGTTCAAGAAGCTGGGTTCAGTGATGATCTCAAACGTCAACTTGAAGAGCGCATTGCCAGCGCCTCATTCCGAAGCGAGAATGCTAGTGCCTTTGCACAAGCAAATCTGTCTAATGCGGCAGGGAAGGGCACGCGGGATATTGCTGGTGCTGCAGCTTGGACAGGCGAGGAGAGTGTCGAAGATGCAACATTACGGATGCTCACCGATGCTCATAAGCCTATTCGCACCCCAGCAAAGATCCCAGGAATTCGTGCTCCAACACGGGTTGATACTGGACGCTCAAATGTCAAGACTGGCAGTGGCGCTCGGCTCGCATCTGCACGAGACAAAACTTCGGTGTACGCCTATTTGAAAGACCCCAATATGACGGAGGAAGAACGAGAAAAATATCGGGCGGAGCTCAAAGCACGTTTCCAACCAGCAGCGCGAGCTACGCCTGCAACTATCCGAGGCTTGGCGTCGCTTGCCAATGAACGTATTGAGGATGCTATCGCGCGAGGACAGTTCAAGAACCTCCCTCGCGGCAAGGTAATCGAGCGCGACTATACAGCTTCGTCTCCGTTCATCAATACGACCGAGTACTTCATGAACAAGATTATCCAGAAGCAGGAGATCGTACCTCCGTGGATAGAAGCGCAGCAGGAGGTAGTGTCTCTGATCACCAAGTTTCGTGGCCGACTACGTACGTTCTCTTGTTCCAAGTTTAGAACGATGCGCTGATATTTTAGCTAGGTAATGATTGGAAGCGACATGTTGCCAGAACAATCTCAAGCAGGGGTGGCACTCTGGAGCAGCAAACGCATTTGGCTGATGAGTACGCCTTCGCGGAGAGTCTGAACAATCCTGTCAAGAGGAAAGTGGAAGAATTCAATACAATCAATGATGATGGCCAGCTTTCCCAAATCACGCTTACAGGTGAGCTGAAGCCGTCGTCGAATACTTCAACCACAGGTGATGCAGAAATTGAGGTCGTCCAGCAAGCGGTCAATGATGATGGGAGCTTAGGACCGCCTGAGCAGAAGATAAAAGTGACAGCAGACTCAGACACAAGTACTCCAGTCCAGCCACGGCCAGCCCAACGACGGCCTACAGTCCCTAGCTTTCGAGACACAGTATGGGAAAACAGCGAGCGTTCATATCTGAAGGCAGCTGTCGATCACATCAACTCAAAGACCCGGTCTTACAACTTGATGGCCCCTGATCTGGCTAAAAAGCCGTACTTCTCCCTGGAGCGCGAGCTGAACTCCTGCTATGCAGACGTTGCGCCTCAGGTCGCAAGTGCCATTCGAGAGCGTGCTCTTGCTCCCAAGATCAAGAACGTGGAAGTCATTGGCCATAAGCCAGGTAGTGTCTTGGAGAAGTTCTCTATGGATCACGCGACGCAAGTATATGACGAACGGAATCCTCAATACGGCTTCAAGGAATTCTGGAGAGACCTTTTCTCGCAGAAGTCGTCTTAGCAACATACGGCACTTCGGATGCATGGCATATGTTACAAACCATTCTTGGTCTACATACTGTATGAACACTGGACGTTATGCTTGAGTAGATGAACAAAGCAGAATACAAACGAGTGGTGTCACTCGCGCTTTCCGTACCTGCCTGACCCTCGCAGTGAACGCTCGCCTAGCCATTGCGCACCGGGTCCCAGAAGTAGCTTGTTCTTCTGGCAGTTGGAACATCTGCTTGCCGGTCAGCGTCAATAGCTCAGCATGGATCAAGGGCTTCGTATTGAAAGCGTTACCTGCTCTTAGCTCTCCAGGATCGACACGAATACCCTCACCAGCCTTCTTCTGCTGAGCCTGGAGTTGGATCTCGATGTAACGAGATACGTGCCACATCATCCACCTGATAATCCAATTCTCGACGTTATAGGAATCGGTATAATGGCCAAGATCATAGATCTTCCTGGTCTCTGGACGCGCCAAATCGTAAATGCGAAGGATCTCGCGATGCTTGGTTGTCTCGTTGGCAAGGGCAGGGTTGTAGGGAGCCAAGAGACGTGTCCTGCCCTTGGCAAGAGCCCGATGATCAGCTTCCATTCGTCGACAACCCATCAGTATCTCTTCCTACAGACTCACGTTCAGCATCACTGTGTCGAGTAACGCTTGAGTGGTGGGTAAGGAAGCAGCTTACTCTCATCATGTCGTACAACTCTTCGTCCCTCCTGTTGCCTGGCACTAAGTTTAGGCGACGGAACAACTTTTGCTTCGACTCGCTCTTCGCCAGAGCGGCAACTAAAGGGGCCATGATCGAAGTCCCACGGCCTGTGGAAGGGCCCCTTGACGGAATCCCAGGAATTTGGCACAAGGTGATATACCGTACAAAATCAAAATGAGGTCGCTTGACCTTGGGGTGGGGTTTCAAGCGGCCCTGTATGCACCATGCGATGGCATATCAATGATGATTGCCGATAGGGCTGTAAGCTTGCCACGTTGGATGGACAGCATACAGTCCCCTCGTCTGTCAAGCGGTATCAAGCTCGGTCCAGTGAGCATCGGAACCGGCACACCACTCTACACCTTTCCCGGCACTATGAACTACTGGTGTGGGGAATCGTAGTGCAACCACATACATATGCTGGCTACAAATTCTCTTTTCGCTGTTTTTACATACAGTATTGACCCGCCTAACTTCTGCCAATCACGGAGAAGACATACAGCGGCCCGGGATCGAATGCTCATGCACTCATAGCTTCCGGTAAGTCACAGGCAGTACGGCCGATGATATATGCCATAGGCGAAGCGGATTTCGAGTAAGACTGTTGGAGACACGATACCGATCGATCTGAACGCCCCGAAAAGCGCGGGCCGAATAATACCCATGTCACTCACTCTGGGTTATGCTGCTCGTGCCAATGGATCACGACTTCAGGCGTCGAAAACTCCATGGATTAGACCTTTAGTGGAAACTTACGACGTACAACCTCCCAGGACAATGCCGTGGTTATCCATGCAGTAGCTATTCCGATGACGAAACACTAGGCTCTTTATTCACCGGGGTCGGGCGTTCAGTACACAATCTTGTGCCGGGCAATTACGGGAACCAATCGATCACGACTTCATATGATGGGTACAAGCGGCTCATACAGTAGGGCCTGCTACTTCACCTTTAAATGCTTATATCGGATCTTCCAATACTTGCAATGTTCACGAGGAATGGCGGAAGTCTGCCCAGTAGATGGATACTATCACCGCGAACACGATTGGGAAATCCACTTGTTCTACCCTTCCGTTGAAGTCGGCTACAATTCGGGTGGCTAAGTTGGATGACATCTACTTGGGACCACCTCTAGCAAGAGCATCACACGGAGCTAAACAGAAGCACTGCTCGGCCGTGTATACTCCTCCGAGTATCTCCGGCGACATCGATCCAGGTTACATGCTAAGATTGCTTTGGAAGAAGTTGGATGGCGAGCTGATGTTCGCACAAGTGATGTCACTCCCTGCTCGGCTAGGGCGCCGACAGAGCTGATATGCGAAGCCGAGCCGACATTTCGGCTTCCAACACTCCGTATGCCGTATCTTGTACAGATACATGGCTCATATCTCTGGCCTGACCCCACGCTCCAATTTCCAAGTGCCCAAAGACTAGTATCAACCCTCGCGAAGCTGCTCATAAGCTGCCTGGTCATGTCGGAACCACATCTAGACCGAGATGTGCTGCTCAGATCCCAAACACTCTGCCCCTAATGCTCGGAACGCGGAGCATATCTGCGTAGAAAAGTGTGGACCAGGATCTAAAGGAGTGCCGTGGTTGGTAGCACGTGCGAACCATCCGATCAACTGAGACCTTCCGGATGCGGACCCAAAGAGGGTCCACTCTGTAAGCCTTATCGGACTTTCCTCCGAAGCTCATGACTGCAAGAGATGACGAGCAATGTTTGGCGAGCAAGTCCTCAAGGTACCTACACTCCTACCGTTCCATTTTCTGGTCTCTTCGTCCATCAACAAGATACATCACTACTGTTTTCGAACCTCCGAGAACCGGGTGATGTTGAATGATAACAATATCCCTTCACGTCTATTCCAATTTTCTTACTCAAGTTGGATAGCTGCATCCGAGCAGGATCTTATCACAGTATACTGAGCGAGAAATATGACCGAACAGTCGACTCAGTTCTTCAAGTTGGCATGGAAAGTAAAATGTGTGCATAGATACACTACGAGAATGACTATATGTATCAGCTGTTGGCTAGAGGTACAGCTCCATTGAGATTTGACCGTGTATCGTGATCCCCGACATTCGCGCTTCCACTTTTCCACAAGCCGTGAAGGGTCTTCAGGGACATCACACCGTTCAGATTGTGTTGTAGATCACAACATGCTTGTCTGAACGTTAAGCGGTGCGAGGGAGCTGCCACACAAAGAACAGTATGCTTGTCGGAGTGAATCTCCAAGCACTCTCATTAACCCAATCTCCTGTAAGACTTCGTTCTCTGCTGACTGCTACATGTCCTGGGATGCAATTGTCTAACCGTGCTATTTTTATGGTTCTCATAGATTAAAACTGATGAAGGGAGGTAGATACTTTGACGACCGTCGCTGCCAATACGATGTGTAACGCGACTGTAGCTCTCAAGTGCCTGGCAACCACGGCACGAGTCTCCGACTTTCAATGCATTCAGCAATTGCTCACGAGCGCTTTCGACATCTCATCGCAGCATGACTTACATGAACGTTTGCAGTATGACATTTTCAGATTCTCACCACAAGAAGATTGCCAAAGAACCTGAGAGCCCAGAATCTCCCTATTTCACTCACTCCATACCTTTCAAAACATGCACGAACAGCATATATCCAATCCTTCTCCGGACCTTCCCCACAAGATAAACGCACGGAAACCCATCTCATCCACGGAAGAATTTCATAGCCATTCAACGACAGATCCCTGCACAGAGAACGCAACACACCATCCACCATGTCTACAAGCGGAGAGGAACAGGCATCTATGCGCAGTTACTGGAAATGATAGCGCCGGTATCGTGACGACGGATACTCTTTCAGCTGCGTCCTCGAACTTGCCTCGAGGCGCGGATCACAGGGAGCACGAGATCTCAGCCTACGGTAGTGGAGAATTAGGGAATGGACAACGTATCTGGACAAACCATACGGCTCGTGTGGACAACACATTCTTCTCAAGTTACCGATCAAGCGAGGAGGATCCGAAGCCGCCGCCGCCGCGTGCAGCTATACCGCCCTTCGCGCCTCCGGAACGGATGAAGACGCCGACTGGTGTCCCACGGTGGCCTTGTGATCCACCTTCAGCTCGAGAGAGCATGATCTCAGAACGAACTGCAGTATTCGACCTCCGTCGCTGTTCACCACCGGCGGAAGTAGTAGCGGCCAGCGGCGCCAATCCTGGAAGTACCCTTGATTCGCACCATGCTGCTGGTTCAGGGCATGTGTGGAGACCACCTGTGAGTGGCCATTCGACTCAAAGGTTTGCGGATTTGAACGATCACCCGTTCATCTCGAGGCTAGATACTCAAGGTCGCTCAGATGCGCGTGATGGCGTGGACCATTCAACACGTAGGCCTGACTGCCAAGATGGTTCATCTTTTCGCAGTGGAACCTGGTTACGTCGTTGTCTAACGAACTTGCGGAAGCTCGGTGGCATTTCGCATGTTCCGCTGGCGATGCTGCCTGGAACAACTGATGCTGATCGAGACCGAGCTCTGAGCCCCTCACAAGCTGCGCTGCAAGCGCTGTCGAGCAATGCAATTCCAGTCCACAATCCGCGACCAGTACCACGTACAGCACCCATCCCCAAGGTCCGCATCGTCTCGCCCCAGTTCTCAGAAGCGTCAAGTAGTTCGACCGGTGCTTATACAACATGCACAGACGATCTCATCCGTCGGTTCCCAGATGTACCTTCAACCTCCTTCGAAGAACGTGGAGGCTACGCTGGTCATCGTGAAAGTCTTAGCAGTAAAACGGACAGAGGTTCGCATCGCTGCAATACCGATCTTTCTCCACCACATGGGCCTCGCTTATCAAGGAGCATCAATAATACACTAATGACTCGAAGGCTTGCAGATAGAAGTACGAGACTGCCGGGAGTCATCGTGTGGGAGACACCGTCAGAGATGATGAGACAGCGAGCAAGAGCGCTCCTGACTCGACAAACCAACATCGCAACGTTGAGTAAGAGTAGGTACATCTATAGTCCACCTCAAGCACGTTCGAGCACCTCAACAACTCGGGCCTGGTCTGATTCTGGTACACATGTACTTGAAGATATGACAACCTGGCTAGGACGTTCACATACGTGGTGGCACAACTCCAAGTCGTCTAACAAGCGCATGTAGGGTGTGCGACTTCATGGACGCAACGGCCGTCCATCAGAGCGCCGCGGCCTCGCCACAGCCAGGCTTCCTCTGGGGCGACTGGAAGCGGACACACCTTTCAATGTCGCGAGCCAAAGAAGAGCAAGGCTGCGCGCTAGAATGGCATCACTGAAGTGTCTGAGAAAGCCTCTCGCTTTAGCTCAGAGAATTGTAGTTGCCTCGAGACGCAACCAAAGGTCGGGAAACCTTGCCCAGGAGAGTGCAGGCAATCCCGTAGAATCATCCAATGAACTGGTGAGGTCTATCCACCTAGCTGGAGGATCGAGACAAGTTGTTAGCAATTGTCAGACAACAAGCACAAGTCGTGGCGATGGGAACGGTATCTTCACTGTTCCCTCGACCTTCGTTCCAGTCACAGTGACATCTGTCGGACGGTCACGTGCCCTAGATGTCTGCAAACATGGTCGACCTCGTACGCTGGCACCAGTACCTCCTGCGGCAATCAATTTTGACGGCCCTCCTCCTTCCGCTGTCTCCACGCAGAACGACACCAGTTCACGTGGGGCGAAGTCAGCTTCACTGGCCCAGCAGGGTATGTTGAGAGGTCTCACGTGGCGCACGCGAATGTCGCGAGTCAAGTGCTGGAGATGCGAAATGGAAAGCACCGGGAGCAAGGGACTGGGCTTAGCGAAGGAAATGCTGGGCTGGACGTGCTTCTGTCGGTACAAAGGCTACGATCTGGAGAGCGATAGTGAAACCGAGCGAGAGCTGGAGATGCATCGCAGACAGGAGGAAGAGAGCCAGGCAAGACGCGAACGCGATCCTGCTAATTAGAGTCATTTTTTCACCTACCACTCCTCTGAACAACACGACGAATCGAATTCTTTCCGTATTTCGCGCGACCGAAGTTTCTCTTGTAGAATGCGGATGATTTGACATCTTCTGAATTGTCCTGGAGAGGTTCTAGAAAGTGTTATGAAGATGGAATGCCCAACCACCACACCATGATATCGTGAATTTCTTCCTGGAAACGCCTGTGAATGCCGCTCGTCCGTAGTTTGGACTATCCCATGCCGTAGTGTACAAAGCGTCGATGAAATCCATATATTACACAGCGTCTGCTCACTTTTTCCGCTTGTGAGGTCCAATCATCTGTGGATAGAAGCGTCCAAGATGGTAATTGATATTGCTCTTCTTGTTCGCGGCAGGTTTCTGTTCCATCACACATTAGCTCCTTATCTCCAATGATGGCCTCGATCTCTTTACGTACTCTTGCATCCATGCACGCCCGCAGACTTTGTTCCAATGCTGCGCAGCCTTGCGCGCTATATCCTTGTGATGCCCAGCATCCTATTTTCCGTTAGCAGACTTCCGTGTGAATCTTGCGATATCCTTCAGCACTTGTAGAGACACGCGTACCCAATACTGAAGACATCACGCCAATGCATGGGTTGGTCTCGACTGTGTCCGGTCGTCGTACTCGTAGTTTCGGGAGAGGAGGCAGTTTCGGGGTAGGGGTGATGGCAGTGCGAGCCAGCGCTTGGGGGTTTGTCTTACCCACGACCATGTTGGGTAATGAACGTGGAAAAGTCCAGCAAACTGGCAATGATCGAGTATCCAATTCAATGATCACTTACAATGTCGGTAGAACTATTGGTGGTCTCCATGAAGTGTCTCAAAATATTGGGCCGAAGTTTACCCGATGTGTTTACTTTCGCGATGATGCGCTCGCCAAAACACGCGACCAGAATTCCACACTCTCTTCGCGAATAGACGCACGATTATCTTCTACACCTTCCTTGTCTTGACAGTATGTTTGCTTGACCATGATATCTGGGTAAGCACAACAATGAACTCTTAGTATTGTTATAATTTGACTATTCCTCGACAATCACCTCACCGTCACACGCAATGGAAGGCGCATTACACTGGCACGAGGCCGATACTGCCCACCTCCAACCCACCAATCTACCTATTCCAAAAGTACATCGAGCATGGGATCGAAAAGCCCTTTCACCTTTCGCTCGTAGGAAGTCTCGCCGAGGAGGAGTCGCAAAGGCCGGCAATGCGAATCTGCGCGTATCTCATCCAGCAAAGGCAATGCGTGAGTCGGCCCATGGATCTTCTGCTTCACCAATGAAGCCTGTGAAAAAGCTTTGCATGGAATCTTCGTTTGGCGTCGCGCCCAGCGTTTCGCAGTGGGAAGGCAGAGGTAGTCCGGATCGCAAGATCGTCACTCGAGCTGGTGCCGAGGGGCAGGAGCTGATCGCATTGAACGAAGAGCTGGATGATGTGGAGGCTGCCGAGGGAAATGTTAGCATCGAGATTGTGGAGGAAGATGGTACAACAAGGCTGGTGGATATTGAAGAGGCTGAATTGGATCAAAGCTGGGAAGACGAGGAAGACGAGGAAGTGTTCGATGATACGATGATGCACCTTATTGATGTGCCAGGGCATGATTCTGGGATGGAAAGCAACTTGCATGGTAGCGAAAAAGATCTAGCGTCGCAACAACCATTATTGGAAGACACAACGCCTCAAGCGACGGATCCTTCACTCCTGCGAGTGCCGGAGCAAGATGCAACACCCCTCCTCGATTCCTGTGTGGACATCTTACAAGATCCTGTGGCGGCCCCGGTCCCTGACTTCTCCATAAGAGCCATCATACGCACTGGAATACCGGAAGGCTTCGTGTCTCCGGTGAAACAACGGCGCAAACTTGGTCCCCGGTCGCTGAAGCCTCTGAAAGATGGAAGACGTCAAACTCTTCCGAATCAATTCGCTCCGCTTGCGCTTTCACCCGTAAATGGCGTATCTCAGGCATCGGAAGAAGTGATTCGCGAAGCCTCTCTGCCATTGAATACCGAGCAGGATCCGGTCACAAGTCTTGATCACGAGTCGGATTGGGAGGATGTACAAGTTGCAGAAGGTCCAGCCAATGCACAAGAAGAACTTTCAACAACATCCGTGCATGAAAGTCCCGCCGAAGAATGTGAGACTGTTTCTGATCTCGTGGGTAGTGAGACTGATGGCGATTCGGTGCGTCGAGGCGCAGACTCTCCGCAGGTGACAACAGAGCTACTTGCGCCTGACGTAGATGTCGTTGCTTTGCGATTCAGTCCTCGTTCGCATCGCTCACAATACCGCAAGTCGTCCAGTCCTCTGAAGCGCAGCACAGCCTTAGGCATGGACCGGCCGCACCACGTTGCTTTCACCCCTGTCAAAGTCCCGAGATCTTGGCTCGAGCACAATAGTGATACCGTGTCTGCAAGTCCCGCAGCGTCTGAGAAGAGCTCACCGCGAACATCAGGCGACCAAACGCAAAGCCAATCAACCGATGACATGCATCTTGACCTCCCGGCTGTGCTTGAACGCGCTACCTCTGCTCCACCAGAAGAAGCCAAGATGTCTCCACATAAGCCTCTTAAGCCACGCCTCTCGGACGATACCGCGTTATTGCAATCTTTCCTGAAGCGTGCGGAAGAAAGCAAAAGCTCAAGGAGACTTTCAGTAAGCGATAAAGAAAGTCTAACAAATCGAAGAGATTCGGATACTGTCCGGCGTGCTCTTGCGAGCCCAGCTAAGCTCGACGTCCTCGCTGACCTGGACCCTAACAGCCCATCTGTGCGAGGACCATCGTCCTCTGTGGACCGTAGTGCAGCCAGTCCAGAGGTTCCAGTAGCAACCGAGAAAGAGACTGCTCTTGCTCAGGAGGAGGTTATGGCTTCTTCGCAGATGACGCGACGCAGTGGACGAGGCAGGCACAAGCCACAGGTACTAGCACCTACGACATACTCCGCGCCCAGCAAGATTTCAATTCGAGGGAACGCTAATGTGGATTTGAAGAGGTCCGACGCGCAGGAAAAGGCTATCTTGACAAAGACCAATACACGGAAGAATAAGTTTGGCTCTGTCGGTCGTAGAATCAGACTAACGCAACTTAATGCTGATAACACTACGGAAGAGTCGTTACAGATTGCCGTAGGGGAAATAAGCATCAGGATCCGATGGGCCGAGACTTTGGCAGTGTATTCAGAGGCACCAGAACCAGACTACAGCCACTTGAGCGAGGAGTCCAGTGAGCTCGTCAATTCTGCTTCCGTTGATGAGACACCTCTCGACATAAGCAATGACGATGATACGGCATCCATTCCGATTGCTCCAGTAGACACCCCAAGTAAGCCAAAAGCAAAACAAAGACGGCTACCTCCCCGTGATGCCTCCACAACTGCGGACGGGAGCATCACAATTGCACCAACCGAAAGCGTTGAGGAACCGGCATCTACAACCCATGATGAAGTCCCGGCGGTCGCAACCCGATCAAAGCGTACCTCTGCACAAAAGCAGTCTCGTATCGCCACCCCTGCCAAAGCGTTGAAAGGAATCAACACCCTGCTTCCAGTGTCAGAGGACGTTGTTGCTACTGTGCCGGCAGGAAGGAAAACAGCCGTACCTAAGAAGAAAGCCATCTCCAAACTGCCCGCGCCGTCAAGCTCATCGCTCGCAGTCACTGGTGACAAGGAGAACAATAGCAGTCTAATGCTCGCATCCCCAGCAAAGAAGAAGAGTGCACCTGCTGGGGCTGTTGCATCGAGTCGCAGTGTACCTACAGCAAAGTCATTCGCACCTAAGCTCGACTTTGGCAGCTCTCTACGACTGGATGCTCCAAGCCCTGACTTTGGAGTCGCGGGGCTAGCGAGCCCGGCGAAGAAAAGCAGAGGTCGCTCAAGCGTTTTTGCAGCTAGTGCATTGGAGAGAGTCTCGGCTGAGATTAGGGAGAGTGAGCAAGGCGGTCGCATTGGGCTGACCAGCAGTCCAGCTAAGAAGCGCACGAGACGGTAGATCTTGATGTAAAGGCGCTCTTTGTACTTAATTTTTTTGGTAGCTAGGAGCATGCCCAGCTCACGATTTCACGATAATGGCTCCATACTATGTTTCCTGTCATCCGTGCTGTGCATTATGATCAGTATATCGCACGTCAGGCGAGAGAATGATGTACGATCTTCACGACCGAGCCGCACACTCGGTCGAATAAGCAGTGAAGTGGGGAGAGTGACTGGTACGCGATTGCTTGTATGGTATTCGAATAGATCGGGGCTTGAAGGTATACCACGCAGCATAGCCTGACTTGCCAGCTTTTCAAGCCACATCTGCAGCTGCGCCTATGAGGGGCGTTGGAGATACTGGACTGGGAGTGATACGGTGGTTCCATATATAGTTATCTGTCCACGGATGCCACGTATGTAAATGTAACTCGACGTACATGTAGTTCGCTTGGGCATGCCGGTGTGAGTGCAAGGGATCCTATGATGATAGGCTAGGCTTGCGTGAGTGGCTTCCTACCTTATCTACGTAAGGTATTTTGTTGTCAACCCCAGGTTCGCTTGCAAGCGTCAAGGCTCTTCTTCCTTGCCACTTCATCTTACAGTGTACATGGGGCGGTGCTTGTCAGATCCGTACCTCTACCGCAGTGGTCGTGTTTGGTCTCGTTGACCTTGGTTGTCATAATGGAAAAGGGCCAAGATTTGTACTCGCGAGAACTGCTGGTGCTGGCGGTACGAGTGTCGCAGTACCAGGTACATATCGTAGAACGATGCCGCATGCCACCCAGTCGCAGCCTTGTTTTCTGCTCAGCCTCAGCCTTGTGAACGTATTGCCTGGATTATCTCGGTCAATAGATCAATTGTAAGTTACCATACAAATATGAGGACTTGTGTCGCCACAGCCGCTGGTCAGCGCACTTCTCGGCCTCTGCACAATCCCCAACATGCCTTGCAACGGGGAATGCTTCTGGCAGCCAGCTTACGAAGGTCTCGGAGTCCACCGCGAACGAGGTGGCAGCGAAGTGCAGCAGGGCGAGAGGCAGTTCGAGGCTCGGCAGAACGAGAAGCAGTATGAGCCAGTACAAATTGGACGCCCCGAGAATGACCAAAAAATCTATGCTCCACTCCTCCCATGGCAGACTCGAATACTCCGTTTGCAACCTGGTCGCGGACAATTACGCGCAGATCTGGTCATTGTCAACCTCCTGAACTACGAAGGCGTCAACATTCACGGCACAACACACACCATTGGCTACAGAGCACTATCCTATGTGTGGGGATCTACCAGTGTCGATCAGCACCATCATACGCTGATATGCGAGGACACTGCTCTGACCATCTCCCATAACTTGGCCAAAGCACTGCAAGCCCTTCGCCATCCGACCGAGTTCGTTCATCTCTGGATTGACGCAATATGTATCAACCAAAGCGATAACGTTGAAAAGGCGCAGCAGGTTGCTATGATGCTTACCATTTACAAGAAAGCCGAGTCAGTCCGCGCATGGTTGGGAGAATCGGATCAAAACACGCCTCTGGCCTTCGCCTACCTTCGTGGTTCTGCTAGGGTGGGGCCGAAACTGCAGAGCACTGATAGGACTATCTCTCATTCTGCAAAATGCCTGGATCGCCTGCATATCATCTATTCTTCACTAATGGACTTATATGAGCGACCTTATCTCAAACGACAATGGATCCGCCAGGAGATCTACGCCGCCAGAAAAACCATGGTACGTTGTGGAGGATATGAGCTCCCATGGGAAGACTATATTCATGCCGCGCTCCACACTCAGGCGATGAGAAAACTGCTGGTGGACACCCACAATGTGCCATGGAGCCGACAAGCAAGACTCGATCCCCGGATAGAAGAAGCCCAGGCGAATTCTGTTCTTCCTGTAGCTGGCGTCAAGCCATTGCGCGAGTTCAGAGAGGTTCTTTCTATATCTGCTCACTTCGATGTGACTGACGAAAGAGACACGATCTACGCCGTTCTAGGCATATGCGGCATTAGCGCGACTATGGATCACGGTGAGGCTGATGACAGCGCGATTGTCGTGGACTACTCCAAAACACTTGTTGAGGTTTATCTTGACGCAAGTCAATATCTGGTCCGTAGACGGCAGTTCAAAGACCTGGCCCACATTTGCAACTCCCACAAAGCGTCCTCTCTTCACTCCCAAGGCCTCGCATCATGGGCAGTCGATTGGCGATCTGGACTGTTAGATGATGCAACCATCTCAGCTGAAACCGAAAAAGTCTGGATCCCACTCTGCATAGGCGAAAAAAAGCTGCCCAAACAGCACAAGCCACGCGAGCCTGGCCTTGACTGGCACTGGCCAGAGTTGCACCCTTCTGTTCCCAGTGTCCTTATATTGAAGGCCAGAGCCATCAACTACATCGCATATGTTTCGGAGTACACATGCCCACCAGATATCTTCCTCAAGTCCCACGGCTTGTGCAGCGACGTACTAGGGTCTGCAGGTCATACGATTCATGCTCGAAGCAAGCCGCATAAGTTTACTTACATATTTCGACGGATTCCACGTTCATGGACCCGCTTCACGAAAAATCAGGACGACTGGCGCGTAGCCGTCCTAGGGGTTGGGCATGGCGACCAGATTGTCCTGGTTCCTGCAGCCACACAAAAGGGAGATCTGGTGGTAACAGCTACCCCTCAACTTCTACCAATCATCATACATCCCATGCAGACTGATCTCGGTACCGCTTGCAGGTTGTTCGAGACTCACGATGCGTATGAGAGCGTGGTGGCTCCCAGCCCTCGAACGATTACAATTTTTCACGTGTGTGTAGTCCTGGTCTGGCCATTTAGGACGCATGACGGCCCGTCTTGGGTTGAGTTCCTTTCCGCTATAACACCTACAATATTCATCTACATTCGGATTGGCACCTTTACATCGGCTGCACTCGCTGTTGCATCAGCAAAGAGAAAGCTTCTTGATGGCACCGACGCCGCACAAACCAATATCAATATAGTGTTTCGAACCCTGTGCATAGCCCACATCATCATCACTATGCGCTGGCCCATTGTAGTATACTTCTATGATCGTGCTCTTCGCGACCTGGCCCTGCCATGGTGGGCTCGTGTGGTTGCGACATCCATCGACCTAATCGGTCTAGTTCCTGGTGGAATACTTCTTCACACGCTATATACCTTCATTGCAGAACAACATACCTTCGGGATTGGAACACGGTCTGACCCTTCCGTGGATGTGGTATTCGCTATGCTCTATGTCATAAGCATTGGAATCAAGGTATCCTGTTTCATGGGAACTCCAATTTTGAACGCCTTCCATCTCCATGCAAGATCCGCTCAACAGCATAAGGTTTTCAGAAAACTGGATAATGCATCACAGAGCATCAAAGAACATTGGAGATTCCGTGGACCTCTTGTTGGTCAAGAGCCAGAGCATGATGAGAACGTATGGAAACGGCCAATTCAAACTTTTCAGCTGCTTTAGAATAGTCAGAATATGCACGATCTGTTTACTGATATCCACTTTATTCTTAGTTGTCTTCTTCTACGCGGGCGACCTTGGTCCACATGCTGGTAGGCACAAGATGGAGCTCAAACTGTCGCTCTAGCATCTTCTCTGTAACTCCTAGTAATGTCCCGTCGAAGTGATTCTATCACAGCGAGGCCGCTCTACAGAGTCTAGTGGTGTACAGCCATTTCCTTCGAGATCTATGTGCTGTCTGAGATGAACACAGCGATCAGGCACGTAGCACATCTTGTAATGTGCCATCTCGGGCACCTTCCAGGATAGGATGGGTCATTGTCCCGACCAAAGTCAAAGATCCTGCTGTATACCCGGGAGGGAACCATTCCGGCAGGACACCACGGTACCTCGTTTTTTGACATTGCCTGACATTTGGATCGCTCTGACGATACCTACTCTAACTCGGTAGGTGAAGGTGGAACAAATCCTGTAAAGGCGTGAACTCATAGCGTGCGCCAACGGCGCTTTTCGTTGTCAATCTTCGGAAGCTGAGAGCATGTCTGGTCGCGTGATGCTAGCTTCATAAGTTTCGTTCCACCTTTTCTCATTGAGCTTGGTAATATCTGTATCGAGCACTTTCAGCCTGCCAGATCACTCGAGACAAACTCAAGCTAGCTCCCTGCTGTATGAAGTGTGATCCTCATTCCATGCCTCGTTCTTCCCAAGGTGTCGGCAGGATATGACTGCCCGGTAAAGCGCCACGGTCGAGCTCTTCTTCCTCCCTCAACCGACGGATCTCACGCTTCTCGTCCTTCCTGCGCTGTCGCTTGGCGGACTTCGCATTGAGAGCCCTTCTCTGCGCCACCTTCTCCAGCTTAGCCAGATCCCTCTGCCTCTCTGCAGCATCAAAGTCGTCGCGTTCCCCTTGCGTGAGGACCCAAGGCCACGCGAGTTTCTCCCACGACCACGCCACCGTTTGCCGCCACGCCGCCGCTTCCTCATTCGTGTCCCGCACCACGGCTGCGAGCTTGAGCTCGACTTGCCGGATTTCACGAAACGTGGAGATCGTGCCCTTGACCCGGATCACGTCGCCAATGGCGATCGCGCGGCCGAAGATCAGCACTGTCGGTAGGCCAAAAGCGATGAGCACGTCGACATGGTCGCAAGTCGTGTTGCTCGGATACACGCTTTCATCGCCTGGATAGATGCGGCGGCGCGTGATCTTCACTACAATACTGGCGCCGCTGCCATCGTCTAGAGTGACTAGGGTATAGCGGCCATCGCAGTTAGGAGCCAATTCAATGTCAACGACTAAGCCCACGAGCCGGACGTATTGGATTGGCCAATTTAGATGAAACAGAATATTTTGTCCTTCGAAGCCGGCAACATTGCGCAGGTTGTGCAGGTGGCGGATCGTCAGGCGATTCCAGGCCCACCAGGTTGGTGCCAGGGAGAAGTATTTCTTCGGATAAATGGGCCAGGGTGGTAATGTTGTGGAAGGGGGCATGTCATGGCTCCTAAGGTCTCACCGCTGGATGGAATGGTGTTGAGATCCGAAATTGATGGTGTAAATCAAGACGAGATGGTGCCCGAGAAGGGCTGATGGCGGTTGTCACGATGGTAACGCGATATCACGTGGGGAGCTTCGGCTGCGATAAGGATGGACGGGAGCTAATGCAAGCACTTTGCGGAACTTCGAGCTCTAAGTTTAGTCTTCATGACAACACCTGCGTCCAACTGTACTGCACATTGCTATGGCAAATCGTGTCTGCTCAATCCATTCCTCAGTTCATAATGCAAGCAGCGATCAACGGCCTGGTCAAAGAGTCTCAAGAACGAAATGTGATGCGATAACAGCCGATCGCGGCTCATTGGGGCCATGATTGAGATTGGGTTCCTGGCAGCCGGGCAACGCGGGTTGCGGGACATGCAGCTTGATATGATGATTCAAGATATGCCGTCCCCAAGTCCCCAGCCCTGCGCTTTCAACATGTTCCTCTTTCTGCAGCTGTTGACAGCCGCTTACTCTGTCCTGCATGAACCACTCTTCTCATGGCAAGATCAAAAGTGATACCTCGACTGGTGCCTCTATACCTCGCCGCCGTTCGATCCGTCCTGGCCCAGCAGACCTACTACTTCTCCGGCGCCGTGACAGTCTACCCAGTAGGTTCCGGAGCCGGTACTGCTGCGGTACAAGCCCAATGTCCCGCCAGCGACCCTGTGAGCTGTAGCTCCATCTCGGAGCCTGGTTTGTACGACTTCCTCGAGCCCTCTCACTTATACAACCACCTTCTTGAGCTGTTCTAATCATCCGGTGTCCTTATAGCTGCTGCCCCGCGAACAACTACTGCGCCTGGTCCAACAGCATCGTGGCCTGCTGTCCAGTAGGTCAAACCTGCACAGGTGCCGTTGCCGGCCAAGGCGGCTATGAGCCTACGACGTGGTATCCCTCGACCACGACCTGGAACACTCCTCAAGTGACCACGACAATCTACACGGGCGGCGGTGCCGTCGTCCCCGTTGGCTATCCGACTACTGTCACTACGGTCCCATACACGACTGCGACCGACACAACGATCGTGAACAACGGTGTCTATTGCTCGACACAGGTCGCCGTCGGGCCTGGGCTGCCTACAACCGCGGCAGGTGGATGCGGGACGATCTTGATTGTCGCTGCCGCGGCAGAAAAAAGCTTGCAGATCGGTTGGCTGCAGTCGCTGGTGTTCATGTTAGGACTACATGCGGTAGGCGGTGGACTTCTGTTCTGGCGGGAATGATTGATTCAGTGATGGCGGATTAATGATTGTAACGACGTGATACCATTACGACTTTAAAGCAACGATTCATGAGTGCAGACCTGGGACAACTAAGCCCAGGCAGGTGTGGTGGAGTGTGTTCACGAGCAGGGCGTTAGTGTACGGTGGTGACGGCAACGTTTTTGAACTTAGCCGGAATGATGTTGTAATCCTTATGGCCTAGCGAGATTATCAGTCTGTTGGAGGCAATGTCTGATGATTACAACTTGACAATATCGCATCCATACTCGCTGTTCACGCTGACAAAGTTCGTTAACTGATTGGCTCTCTTTTGCACATATGTGATGTATGTACATTTATATACTGAGGGGATCATAGAATTCCACTTGCAGTAACACTCATGTAGGTTAAATAGGTATTGAAACAAATGCGCCACGCTATGCCATGCTATGAATATGCCATGCTCGCTTTCCACAATCCACTCATCTATTGGTCTTCAAACTCTGACGCAATCAATCATCATCCTCATCATCTTTATCTTTATCCTTCTCGTTATCCTCATTCTTCTTCCGACCCTTACGCAACGCCTCTTTGACCTTCTCATCGCCTTCATCGTTCGCCTCGTCCCATTCGACATCATACTCGTCCGCGATGAGTTTGACCTCGCGACGCAACCGGTTGCCTTCCTCGATCAGCCCCTCCCAATGCACGAGGTTAAGCCCCTTGGCTTGGTACAGCTGGTTCTGACGGCGGGAGACGGTGACATGCATAGCGGACTTGTAGCTGACTTCTTTGTTGTGCCAGAGGAACCAGGTATAACCGCCGATCAGGCCGGAAAGGCCGACGAGGTAGGTGACCGGCTCCATTACATCCCAGCCCAGATCGGTGCGGAACGTCAGGTAGTAGACCACCGCCCACCAGCCGAGCAGCCCGCCGAAACCCATCTGCGCCATGCGCTTGGCGCCTCGGTGCGCGAGCTCGTCGCATTGTTGCTTTACATCTGCGAGCTCGGAGATCTTACGGCCGGTCTTGCGGAGTCGCATGCGAAGGTAGTAGGTGCGGTCGGCGAAGGATGGCACGCCGACGTAGATTGGTTCGGAGCTGCCTTCGATGTCGACGGCGAATTCTTTGCCGTGAGCCGCGTCACGAATAAAGTCGCCGATTTCTGTAGAAGGCGACCATCGCACGAAATTGGGCCGTTCGTTACTTTTTCCTTCTTGAGAACCTTCGGAAGGAGTCTTGTGACCGTGTGCTGGGAGACTTTCATCGATCTTTTGTGCTGCCGAGTCCGGGTCCTTTTTGTGGCTACCAATTTTACCGGTACGCTCCTTTTTCCCATCGACCATGATTTCGTCGGCATCTTCGGCGAGGTCGTCGTTTGATTCTGCGCCGTCATCTTCTTTCAGCTCCTGCACCGCAGATTTTTTGCTCCCGACATTCTCCTCCATTGAGTCTTCTGCCCGGAAGATGATATTGGGAGGCTTGCCACTCTCTTCTAACGCTGGCAGTTCGCTTTGAATCAGACGCTCGAGATAACTGAGCGGTTGTTGCGGGTGTACCAGCAACGCCAATGGCTCCACATCCTTCCGGTCCTTGTTGAAATCGTGCGTTGTCAGTGGTAGGATCAGCTTCAGCATCCTGCTCGGGGTGGTGAGCAGTTTGCCCTTGACCATGGCACCAGCACTGCGATTCCGCGCGACAGGCGGTAGATCGCTCCCCTCTCTTGTCCATGGCGACCGGAGTTGTTTCTCTTTACTGTCTTGTTCTACGCGCTTGAAGTGGTCTTTCTCTTCCGAGCTGATGTCTTGAGACACATTGCCTGCCGGTTGCGAGTAGGAGCTATCCTCACCGCCTTTGGTAAACGCTTGCTCGTCCTTGACCTTGACGTATCGACTTGGTGTCGTGGTGAACGCTCGTTGAGCCCTGCGGGAGGTCGCGTGGTGTCTTTGAATGGGCACGCGACAGGATGCTGTGAAGCACGGAGCTATTAAAGGAGTGCCGGCGATTGGAACAGCACGAATGCTCGGGCGTGCTAATGCGGTCTTCATGTTATAGAATCGCGAGTTATTTTACAGCATCGCTGAGCTGGATCGTACTGAAACTGTCATTTGATCGCGACGCTCAGAATCTAGGTAGATGTTGAGAATGAGATCTTGGTGCCCAGCCTTTGCAACCAGGTGACTGGAGATACAAGAAACGCGCTGGCGCGACGTCATTGCTGCCATGCCCGCGACATATTTGCTTACATAAGATCACTTTGGAGATATCAGCAACCTGAACTCAACAAACTCACGAGATACTGAGCATTGTGTGGAGAGCGGATAGTAAAGTTCGGTTCTGGAAGGCATTGAAGTGAACAATACTGACCGCCGCAAAAGCACTTGACATTTGCCAACGGACAGTAAGATGGCGAGACCGCTGCTTTCCATTCTAGATCTCGTAGCCGCCTGTGACAAGTCAGTCCAGCCTCCCCTACACAACATGGCTGTTTCTGACTCGGACTCAGCTTTCCCTACGATGGTCCGGGAGAGTATTACCAGCTCTTCCTGCACGATGACCCTCGACCACATGGCTATATGCTTCCGGATGTAGTCGAAAAGATGCCGTGGACAGAAGCGTTCACCATTGACTCCCAAGCTCAAGCCATTACCTTGAAGTCACCGCCTGGAGGGTCTGATCTCTCCAAGCATGCCAACGACGCTTTCGCCGAAGTCATTAATACCGCAATCGACCGCGACATCTTCTCCATCCTGCATGGCGAGCATAGTGAGATGTTCTCCATCATTGGCGCTAGACATCCCACCCGCCTGGAGCGTTTCGCATCCTCGCTGTTCGGCATCACTGGCCGCGGTGCTCATCTAACCATGTATACGCGGACCAATGCTGGCGACCTCAAGATCTGGGTGCCGAGACGTAGCCCGACGATGTTCACATACCCGAACAAGCTCGACACGAGCGTTGCAGGTGGTGTACCTGCCCACCAGACGCCGTTCGAGAACTTAGTGCAGGAGGCAGATGAAGAGGCCTCGCTCTCAGCAGACCTGATCAAGTCATCGGCAAAGGCAGGTGGCGTACTAACGTATCTCCACCGTGGCCGTGCTGGGCTTGTGTCTGGTGATTGTGTGTACGTGTACGATCTCGAGGTGGGCGCGGAGACGACCCCGGTGCCTAAGGACGGTGAAGTGAAGGAGTTCTACCTGATGAGTGTCGACGAGGTCAAAGATGCAATGGCTAAAGGCGAATTCAAAACCAACAGCGCGGTCGTGATGCTGGATTTCTTCGTCCGCCATGGCATTCTGACTGCGGACAATGAGCCGGATTATGTAGAGATCGTGTCGCGGATGCATAGGAAGCTGCCATTCCCTACGTCGGCAAGTCAAATATGAGAATAATTGATGAATTGAATCAGGAAAGCAATTGAGCTTGCGGTGCCAGCACAGCGAGTGCTCTGAATGTTAGGTCGAAATTGTACGTGCCTCAGGAAAAGGCTAGAATACGTGTAGCATTGATAGCTGGAGGGCTCGAACTATGGCAGATGAACTTACCACGAGCGCTGCAGAAGTGGAAATTTTTGAGAAGCGGTCATTACTCAAGTTGTCTTAGATGACTTTCAATAGGCACCATTGAGGGCTATGCTTCACCTACGATCCACATCATGCAGGTGGAAGAAACGCCGCATATAGGCCTCCTTGCACAATTGCGTACCCAGCCATGGTTCGAACGAGCAACTCCGGCTTCACCTCGAATGGCAGTCTTACATGTCTCCCCAGCACTCGCGACGCTTTCGTGGATGATTCGCTGCTACAGATTTGTACAGCAATGAAAAAGTACCAGATCGGGTAGCCCGAGGAGATCCGGTTGATGATCTGGACGTGAAAATTCGTGGCAGCCAGAACGGCAAGGATGAGCTGTGGTAGTGCGAAGCGTGGGAGCAAGTACTGGAATACTTTGTCTTCTGCGATCGACGGATTATGTTGCCCTCTATCGGTTTTGCTGGTGTTAGCCGGATTGGACTCGCCTCGGGCTGTAAGCGTTATGGTGCGAGTGTTCAGAAGCGCTGACAGGGCAGAGTCGAGCATAACCCAGCCAAGAGGGACAGCGAGCGCGAAGAGGGGCAGGTTGGAGAGAGTCCAGTATCGTAGAAAGCCGACGTTCCAGTAGTGCGCTTGTACGAACGAGTAGATACTGGGAGGGATAGCCGAACACCATGGTCTTGGTACAGAAGCGGTACAGTACTCGAGATATGCCACGATCTGAGGCGCAGCAAACCCAACAGCAAGAATCAGACCGGCAAGAAATGTCGGTGCGATCCTGAAAATATCCTCGAGACTGCGAATCATCTTGGGCAAGGCAGGAATATAAGCAATTGCATCCCAAGCGAACACAATTCCACTTAGCAACCCGTTTCCTCGGATCGTCGATGACAAGGCGAAACATATGCCGGCGATAACGGTCCATGATGCTTCTTGCATGCGAGCGTGCCGAGGAACTCGAGCATGCTGTGCAGTCGAGAATTTGGCTTGAACCGCGAAGCAATAACTAAGCATTCCAGCGAAATTGAAGAGGGCAAATGTGCTCTCACCGTATGGGGCACTTAGAAAGACGCCAGCAGGTGAGATGATATGAAGAGCTGCGGTTGTGAAAGCGAGCAAACGTTTGCGGGCAGGTGTGGCTGGGACGAGTTCATAGATCAAGCGATAGAGCACTAAGATGGCAAGGAGATGCGATACCGTCGAGATCAAGATCCCCGCCAGGGCATTCTTGACATCTAGGGGGACTGAAAGAGGCGAGAATAAGACTGGATGAGAAGTACTTAGCCTAGTGTCGGGGATGATCCCTCAAGGCCATCTACTACGATCACTCACCTGTGGCAACCAAGGATGTGAACTTGGAGAGCGCATAGCTGAATGCCCATTCTTGCTCATATAGTTTGCCACGTGAAGCAGCGGAGGTGAAGTATATTCCATCCCATCGTGTCAGTCTCATGGCCAGATGCTCAAGCCAGCTTGCGGGAGACCAAGGGTTGTCAGGGACCCGAGGAATGGAGGAGCTGCCATCGAAGAATATCTGTGTTGAAGTGTCGTAGCCAGGCCCAGGACTTAGACAGGCTGTGATGCATAAAACGAGCTTCCAACCAAAGAACAATGGGATCAGTTGGCGACTGCTGGTGGTCTGCCGTTGTTGCGCAGCCTTGCCTTTGGGCGCAGCAGGACCGCCAAGCCTTGTTGAAGGACTGAAGTAAGTCCCCAGCACCTCCATGCGGATCGAGCGGCGATGAGGGTCCCAACGCCAATGGCACTCCGAATTTATCAGCAGAGCTGCCGATGTACTGGGGATGGATTGTGGTCTACTAGAAGATACGGCTTGTTCGATGCCGTCTGCTCGGGCTTGCAGCCGTGCACATCATGCCACGTGATGCCTGCCACGTTTTCTACACGACATGCATGCATGTTTCATCCTGTACCTTACATGTCTTAATCGATGAAAACCGGGAACTTCATCAATCTGTCCCCGCTTACATCGCTATATCATCGCGTGTAAGTGTATGCGGCATCATACGGACACCAATGCAGCACCGTGTCCTGCCTAGCCGCACCAGACATGGCCTGGCCAGAGACAACCGCACAAAGTCCATTTGAACACCTCCACTGTTGTACCGATCTGCGAGAACCCAGATATATCTAGTGCTAGCACCCTGTCAACACCGTGCAACGTCCTTCTTAGCTTCACCCGGCTTCCTTCATCATAGGCCATGCCCGCGGCTGAGGACGATGAAGGAATCGCGATTTGCAAACCGGCATTGAGCATTTACCAATCTGGATAGGACCCATTCCACTCAGCCTCATTGGCCTATTTTCATCTCTTGCTCTTTCAAGAGTTCGCTCCAAGGGTGATAATGGAGAGGACCATGAATAGTAGGCTAGAGGTAGGTCGTGTGTGTTTATTTTCCATTTTGTTCAACTGCGTTGCATTGCCTCACTGGTTGCTTTCCTTCGTGTTGCTGCTCCTCTCCTACGAACATTTCGTGATAATACCAACCACTCACCCATATTCTACTCGACCGTCTATCAAATCCCTTGATTCCACACCTTCTTCTGCTACTATTCCCCAACTTCGACCTCGCCCAACAATCCATCTCGACCAACCAACCGCGGACAGGCCTGCGCTACAATGAGCTCCACATCCTCAGACGCAGGCTCCTCAACAACGAGCGGGCTCGCCGACATCCCCACCACGACAAACGCGATGACCGCCATCTGGACGCCGCCGGCCTCGTGTGCCTCGCACTGGACGTACGAAGCGCAAGACGCCAACAGCGTAGCCGGCGGCCTGCTGATCCAAAACGCACAAGTCCAGCTGGGCGACTCCGCCTGCCAACCGCCAGGCTTCATCGGTTGGGGACGCGCGCCGTCGACAATCCAGGTCTTCAGCCCGGGCGTGTGTCCGTCGGGCTACACGACGGCCAACCAAGCGTTTCAGGGTGCGGCGACGACGGCCGTGTGTTGTCCGAGGTGAGTGGGATTTTCGCGGGTTTCTTCGCCGTGCGGAGTTTCCGACGTGCAGACAGGCGGAGGCAGGGAGAAGTACAGGAGCTGACGAGCAGACAGCGATTTTGCGTATACGAGTCAATTGAGCAGCGTCAACGCGGGAGACAAGACGGCCGACTACTACGGTTGCACGAGCACATTCGCGGCTGGTGCGGGCTACACAACTGCGTTCCATGAGACGGGGCAAACCGGCGGTTTCTCGTCGACGCTCGACGGCACAACGTCTGTCTTCACCACCGTCACTGGGCCTATTACCATGTGGGCGCAACCGATCACCGTTGCCTTCCAGCAGGACGACCTGACTGTATTCGGGCTCGCAGCCACCTCTGCCACAGCTTCCACCACATCATCCTCCGGCTCAAGTACAGCCACGAGCACCAGCCGCACTTCTTCGGCTTCCGCCACCAACACCTCAACAAGCAAAAGCTCCAGCTTCTCCAGCGGCGCGATAGCCGGCATCGCCATCGGCGCCGTGGCCATCATTGGCCTCTTAATCGGCGCAGTCATCTTCCTCCGCCGCCGACAGCGAAGAGCCGCAGAACTCCACCGCCTTGAGACGACTAATTTCGACGGCAGCTATTCAACAGACAAGAGCCCTGTGCTCTTCGGCGCACATGCAGGCTACACCCAGGCCCCCAATGACGTGCCACACGTGGACCCATACGCCGACAACACATATCCGCAAGGTCCGGCGGAGCTGCCCCATGAGCCGAGTAGACACGTTGCGGAGCTGTCGAGCCATGACGAGGAGCGGTATGAGCTTTCATGACCCCTTGTGAGGGAATGAGGCGTTGCGCCGTCGGAGTTTTGTTTTAGCTGTACATAGCGTCCTGTCTGCATTCGGGAAAGCGTTGGCGTTTGTTCAGCATCGGCG
Source organism: Microcyclospora tardicrescens (assembly GCA_003012245.1). Taxonomy (NCBI): domain Eukaryota; kingdom Fungi; phylum Ascomycota; class Dothideomycetes; order Capnodiales; genus Microcyclospora; species Microcyclospora tardicrescens. The sequence continues at coordinate 41,543 of PXOE01000011.1, forward strand.
GAGTTTATACGGACCTTGTGAAAGCGCTGGATAACAAAATCAGGGTTAGGACCCCTTCAGTAGGTCTGTACAGCTGTTTTTCGAGTTCCACTCATGTGGGAGCAGCAATTCAAAGATATCAGATAATGTACCGAAATGATTGCTTTTTCATTCAAGCTTGGAATAATACTCGGATGAGCTAACTTGGCGCGGTGGATAAGTCGAATCATGTCGGCGAGCCCGCGATCCGCAATGGATGGGCTTCAGTGTTGAAGACCCACGTATTCCTGGACCCAGTACGACTGTCCTGGACATGGAAGGGTGTGTTGTCATCCTGCCAGTATCGCGCACGTCAGTATCTAGGTGAAAGGGACAGTGAGCAGGCTCTCACTAATGCTTACCTCGCGATGGATCAAATAGACATATTTCATCACCTCGGCGAACACGAAGCTCTCCTGGACGTCGGTCTTGCCACCACCGTCAACGGCGTTGACGTCGGAGATGGCACTGAAGCCCGTCGCCGTGCGGCAGTGCTTGTTGATGGCCACGAACGCCGCCCATGCCCACTCGCGGTATTTCGGGTTGCGCGTCGCGCGGTACGCGTGGTACCACGTCTCGAGCACTTCGGGGCGCAGGCGGTATTTGCCGTCGGCGATTTGGATGGATTTCGTGGGGTCGCAGTTGCTATCATCAGTGGAAAGGGAGGTGTCGTCGCAGTCGATCGTCCAAGTTACGAACTCTGGGCCCAGCCCTGTCGCAGTCATGGCGTAGATGGCACCGGCGGCGTCGGCGATGGAGAGGCCGTAGTCGACGAGCGTTTGGTTGTCTGTCACCATGCCGCCGAGGATGAAGTTGCCGCCGGCGAACCAGGAGAGCGACTCCATGGACTGGTGAAGCGTGTCGCCGTCCCAGGAGGAGAGGAGTGTCCATTCCGGGTGGCCATATGGGTGCGAGCCTATGTATTTTATTGTCGAGTCGGCGGCGGCGAGCCATCGTTCGAGGTAGAAGCCATACCGGTTGCGGTCGTAGATATATGCTTTGACAAGGTATTCGTAGTATGCTGCGGAGAGTCAGTTTGGCTCCATTGGTAGTTGATAGAAAAAAAACGTACAATCGGAAAAAGCACCCCAGCTACCTCTGGAGTCCATGAGTGCCCCATCACGCGCGCTTACAAAAGACCCGATAAGACCAGGATATGGCTCGTGAGTAGATGGCTTCGGGTTCAATAGATAGTTCTCCGCTCGTTCGGCCAACTGGACATATGTCTTGTTTTTCGTGATGTCGGATAATCTTGCAAATTCGAGGATGATCGTTCCCACACCCGCGATGGTATTGGAAGAACCTCCATCGGTCTCACCAGTCGCCGGATCCAGCCAGCCAAGTGGTATACCGCTTGGGGTGTTGAAGGAGTGACTCAAAATATCGCCGAGACTGACCATTTGATCGTAGAGACCCTGCCGCAAGACTGGGTCTTTAGCTAGATGCTTGAAAGGGTCATTGAGTAGATCCCAAGCAGAGATCATGCCAGCGAAATGTCGAATGGCGACCTCGAAGACTTGGATCCGGGTGCCACTTTTGACGATCCTGAAGTCTAGATCATTGGTGATGTAGTTCAGGATTTGCAACACGGCGCCTTCTTTCTCAAACATGATCGCCGTCGGTAGAGAGTCAATGGCCGTCGCGCCATAGCCGCCAAAGTCATCCTCACACGTGTTGCTGACGGGGTGAAGGGTGTCACGGCCAAAGCAGTATTCCGCATAACCCTCCCAGGCGTGTTGGAAGGCATCGATGATTTCAGCCTGTCGAGATTTTTGCAAGGGAGTTATACGCTCTGGAGCTGGATGTTGTTAATTTCGTGCTGATGCGAGGTCCTGGAACGTCATACCTTTGCCCTTGTATTTACCAGTATTAGATGGTGGTGGAACTATGCGCCATTAATTCCATGTTTGATTGGCTTGCCTCTCCGATACATACCTTTGCCAGTTCCTTTGCCGGTGTTATGCGCTAATGGCGATGGAGTTGTAGTAGAGCGAAGAGAGTAGAAGATGCCTACCAGGAAGAGAACACAGACAGTGATGATGATTTTCCGATTCATGCGTTTCATCTCAAGCATTGAACCCAGACTCGCCGGGATTTGTAAGGATTGGTCGAAGTTAGTGGCGCCCGAACTCACAGCCGTGTGAGTTGACTAATGAACGTGGTGGATGTAAGATCATGTAAGAGAGATATTGAGATTGTTGTATATGTGGCAGAAGACATGGACGCCGCAGTCTAACAGGTGCGGCGGTTAAAGAGGACAGATGGGGATGTGTGAAACATAACGTGCAGCAAGGCGTGCATTGGGCCTAGCTGGGCTGAGTGCAGGGTTCATTTCGAATGATATTTGCAGAGGTAAGGCGTCTATACTTCTTCTTGACTCTCTTCTACAATTCAGCGTGCGACGGAAGTATGTTGAATAACTCATAGACTCGAACAGTGTGTCTTGCAATGCGATGTGAGGTTGAAGTAACTCCGGCCTCACAGATACAGTTGGTAGCCAGGAGTCTTTCACATTGGCCGAGTCGAAGCACTGCCTCCAGTAGTAGTAGACTGACATACACACGATGCACCACGGAAGAGTCTGCTTTCAGATACAGGACTATAAGTATCGCAACACATCTTGCACTGCCGCCGACAGCCTCGTGAGGGATATACTGTACTGCACACCGCCGGAGACATGGATAACGCTGAGATGGCGCTCGTTCGTGTGTATGCTGATTCATTCGTGGCGGCTGTTCCTCCAGACCCTGCCGAGCATAACGAAGGATCCAGCTGATGCCGCTTCCGGGTTGGCATGACCGAATGCGCAGTACATGAGTGGTTTTCCTCTTCATTCGTCTGCCTGGACTGGACAATACAATACGGTGTACGCGCATACCAAGTACGAGTGTAGGAATGCATCTTGGCATCGCGATCTGGAGGCGGTGACAGCAGGAGGATGAACTTACTGCTCTGTTCCTGTTGTTTGTTATGACAAGATCGTGTCTTATATGGCAAGACTTGGCTTAACGACGCCCGGCTGAACCCAGCAACCACGGTTTCATCTCGCCGCAGTCCTTCTCACCTAAGCGAACAGATATAACAACAGCCGCCGGATATGGAGTCAATCTCAGCCTCCGTCCGGTGACATGGTGCTGCACAGCTGATGGTATATGCTATACTGTACATACTGTACTTCCGTAGCGTGCATACTTGTGTTTTATTCGCCGACTCAACGACGAAATGATGATGCCTGGTCGGGGTTCGGAAGCACGCGGCGGCCGAGTGCTGAAACCGAAGCTGTCGAGGAACAAAGTGTCAAGACATCGAACCATGAGCGGACTACTAGAACTAATGTACTACATCATCTACTCCGGAATTCCACCCCGATTCCCCCCCTCCCTTCCCCTAAATAAAACCACGAGATCGACATACGCACCACACATCTACACATCCACCATCCTCTGTACCTCTCAATCCTGAACCACCAACACAAAACCCTCGTACTCGTCACTCTCCCCCCGATCATCCCTCCTTCTTTCGTCCTTTACCGCGACATTTCCAGCACCGACTGCGCCACGGCCAAGATCGACACTGCATGCGCATATACGTCCATGTATGTACTCCGACGGAAGTGGTGCCATCACCAGACTACCGCGTGTTGAAATTATTATAAACACACCGTCCATCCCTCGCCCGAGATTATCGAGCAGAAGCGTTGTGCGCCACGCATCGACTTCCCTTTGCAGCAGTACGACCTACTTTGTACTGTGCGCGTCCCGACTGATGGTCTGATTATTCTGGGGGACTATCCGCACCGAGGGCCTTCCCTTGCCTTGACCCCCCCGGCTCACCTGAGCTTTAATATCATTGCGCGGCCTTCACTTACTGCAGTATTACCTACATTACTCTCGTTGCAGCCTCGCATGCCATCCAGTGTATGTGCTGCTTGAGCGGTCTGGTCTGGTGTTTCCAGATCCACCACTCCCCACCATAGCGTCGGTCAACATGGCAGCGACCACCCTCTCCCGGTGGACGCCCACCTTTCCTACCGGCGTCATCAACATGCTCAATCCGTTTGCGAGCGAAGGAAGTAATCCGGCGATTTCCCGACAGTCGACACCAGACTCCTCCAGCAAGAAACGGGCGGTCATGTCCAATGGCACCACTGCCGCGGCCGCACCGCCTTCACCCTCACGAAGTTCGAGCTCGGTCATGTTCGCCGAACCCGATAGTCGCAATAACAGCGAGACCGGCTCACGGCCAGGAAGCAGTGCAGGGGGCGCGAACAAACGCAGCAATCGACCAAAGACCCGGTTTAGTGTGTGCCACCCTCCCCCAACTTCAAGTACGAGACAACGTCTGCATCGACGGCCGCGATCACTTCTGCAGCTACATGTCCTCTCCGCCGACGCACGCCCGCGACCTGCCTTTGATGTGATTCATGCCGCCAACTTCTCCGTCAAACTCACCCGCGCAGTGACCAAGGTCTTCAAAGCACGACACAGCCTCTGTCCGAATGATCTGGTGGTGATGCGCGCGGAGAAGTATGAGATGGAGGAGGACGATGATGAGCAAGAGATGAGGGATGTGATTGGGCTGATTTGCAAGGGGAAGAAGGAGGAGGGCGGGGTTGCGGGCAAGGCCAAGATCTGTCTGGCGTCAGGGATGGAGTGGGAGGCTGGTCAGTTGCCGAATGGTGGGTATGAGTTTCTCAGTACGGACGACCATGGGTTGGGGTTGACGGTGCGGTGGGTGCCGAAGAGAATCAAGGAGGGCAGCAAATGCAAGGACAAGCGATTCAACTTCAGCACAATCTCGCCAAACACGCGACGCCATCCTGTTATTGCGAGTCTGACGAAGACGAGCCTGGAGATCAATGATCGGTACAAGATGCCGGACCCTTCCCTGACGACCCCTCTGTCGACGCCGAAGCAAAACTCAACCATCCTGACAGATGCGATGGAAGAGGATGAAGCGGGTGGGTGTGAACAGCACGAAACCGACGATCTTCTGCGGGAGATCATCACCATGACCGGGATCTGGGTGACGTTCAAAGAAGGCTGGTCTCCAACCTTCAAATACGACGACAAAGACAAAGACCCGTCCGGCCCGCAACGCACCAACAGCATCTCCGTGTCTCTCGCCAGCCCAATGGACGCTCCAGGCTCACCAGGCAAACCTGGCATGGACAAGCGCAACTCGATCAAAAGCGTCAGCTCCAGCATCTTCCGCCGCAGCAGCATGATGAGCAAAGCCCAGCGCGTCTCCGTCTCAACCATCACCGTTAACGGCGGGGGCCCCGACCACCCCCAGTACGAGTCGCCCAGCCGCAACAACAGCATCCGCCAAACCGGGCGTCCGCGCGGCGACTCGACCGCCACTGTCCTCGTCCACCGCGCCGCCAGCAACCGGCAGCAGAAGAAAAACCTCCACCACCAGCAGTCCAGCTGGCAGGCCGATTTCCTCGCCGCCAACGACACTCTACCGGAACACGTCAGCGGCTCGTCCGCCCACGACACCCCGAGTCGGAAATCCTCCAGCCAACCGCCTCGAGACGCAAAGTCCGAGAGCGAAAGTGACGAGGATGATGAGGAAGCCGATGAGGCAGATTCCCCACCAGCCGCTACAACTGCACATCTGTCCACAAATGCAGATATGCCGACTTCCACCAACGGCTTGAATGGCACGAATGCACAATCAGCGCAAGTCCGAAACGGCCACGATCGGTCGAGTCCGTTGAAACCTTCCGCCAATGGCAACAGCAGTAGCAACGGCAAGAGCGTGCGGAAGAAGCGCAGTGCGTGGCGCTCGTTGCTGTGTGGTGCTCGCTCACGCGATGAGTAGAGGTTTTTCTTTCCCTGGGCCTTTGTAAATAAAGGGAGACAGCCTGATGGTGTGAATGCCGCGAGTTGTGAGCGTGGAGGTGTAGGTGAATGGTTAGGTGGATGGACGGGTAGATGTAACATGATGTAAATGTAGGACAAGTAACACGATCCCTACCTAACACACCCTTTCCACACATTGCAAGTGTGTCTGTCTCTTGCGCTGAGACTGGCATAGATAGTTACTCATCCCCGTACTCAATCGGGGACACAAGAGATGATAGAACGTTAAGGTTAATTCGTCAAGAGCGTAATTCATTCCCCCTATCCCCAATTCTTCTAATACACCTGCTTCATAAGTTCCCTAACCTCTACTCCCCTCTCCTCTCCACCCTGACAACACAATACCGCCCCTCATGCCCCAGCGGACCCGCTTCATACCCACCGCTATGCACCATGCCCGTGCCATCGACGAGCGTCGTGCGGAAGCCGCGCCAGATGGCCGCCATGATGGCTTTCATGTCGTACATGGCGAGGTTGGAGCCGACGCACCTTGCGTTTTTGAGTTAGTATGACTTGTCGTGGAGGAGGAGGCGCAGTAGCAGGATAGCGATAGAAGTAATTCAAGGGAGAATAAAGGGTCTGAATGATTCACTGAGGAAAGTTGGATAATAAGGGGCAAACTTACATTCTCCCTCCGCTGCCAAATGCCCAGAACCATCGCGCCATCTCGCGCTTCTGCGCCTCGGAAGCTTCGAGCCAACGTTCCGGCCGCCAGGCCTCAGGATCCGGAAACACGGCGGGGTTGCGGTGCAGGCTCCATGCTTGGGCTTGAACGCGAAGGCCGGAGGGTAAGTTGGGAAAGGAGCCGAGAGTCGCATTTGTGGGGCTCATGCGTGGCTGATTACCCGGGATGGCGGCGTGGAGGCGGAGGGATTCCATGAGGATGGCGTGGAGGATAGGCAAGGCGTCGAGGGATTTGGCGTCGAGTGGAGTCGAGGCAGGGACGGTGAGCAATTCGGCGTGTAGTTCATCCTGCCAGGAGGCATTGTGCGGTTGGCTGAGTTCCCAGGCGAGGAAGGTTAGTGTGATGGATGAGGTATCGAAGCCAGCAAGGACGTGGTCGAGCAGTTCTGAGGCGACGGTCAGGCGTTGTTGGGTAGGGTTGAACGTCTCGTCGGCCTTATTTGCCTTGATCATGGCGTTGCGGGTCTGCAGATAGACTGTCGCGTGGTCTTCGGGCTTTATCTCCTGATTTCTGTCATCGCCAGCCTTACTGCTTGTCTGCTCGGCTTTGTCACACATGGCCATCAACCAGTCCTCGATGGCTCTATTCGCTTTGCCGACCCACTGAGGTACTACCAGCCATTTAAGTCCGAAAAGTCCAAGGAAAGCAGTAACTTTCGGTGCATCTTGCGGCCAAAACTGGTAGTTCTGTCGAGCCTTGTAGTCACGGAAGAACTTCTGTCCCAACGTTGGGTCTATGAGGAAATTCGAGCTGTTCTTCAACCCAAACACATACGCCGAGACCACATCCATCGTCGCCGCACAGAAAATGTCGTAGAACTCCATCGTCTGCTGAGGAGACTTGCTACCTCTCTCGAGACATGCCACCAATCGATCACCGAGGATGATATCGGTCATGGCCGTCAACGACGCCGAGTTCTGCAGCGTCGATTTGGCATAGATGTTGCTGACCATGCGCTTCCGCTGGGCATGAGCATGGTGCGAGGCCATGGCGAACATCGGTTCGACGTCGTAGTTCGTGAAGGCATTGAGATACCAGTCGCCCTTCTCCCATCCGCCAGAGTAGACGGTGCGGATCCCGCCATCAACGCTGTTGACGGAGATGCAGTCCGGACCAAGGAGAATTATCGGCCCCAGCTTTTCGTGTGCAGCGTGCACGATGAATGTTTCTATTGAGCGCGAGCGATAGTATTGGATCCATAGATTGGAGAACCGGGCAGACCAGTGGGCAGTAGGAATCTTGCGCAGCGGGGAGAAGAACAGAGGATAGATGACATATCTGTATATAACAAATAGCAAAAGGGATGTGATGAGAATGAACGGTTTAGCAGATATCTGGAAATTCATGATGAGAGATGGAAGACGTAGGAGAGGATTGTAGGAAAGCAAGTTGTAGCAATGACAAGCTGATAGAGATGTCTTGTGTCACCACGTAGGATTAGGTAGAAGATGGAGAGCTTTCGTAGAGTTCATCAGGTGTATCAGCGTTTCCAATGGAGTCCGCGGATACCGTGGATCATGTTGTTGCAATAGATTGATAACATGTAACCGTCCTCACTATCGAGTACAGTCATTCCGGCATGTCAATTTGGTCATTGCAAACAGGCGCTGCGGTCACTTCGGTGCCCCACATTGTACGATAAGCGTCTCGGACTCATCCCTAGCGAGATGCACGACTGCATGAGTAACGATTGACTCTGCAAGCTACATCTCATTCGGCCTGTGACTCGGACTGGAATCGAGAAGTCAAAAAGTGCAGGGTTCCATTGGCTCTTTCGCATGTTTCTCCAATAAGACGATTTTGCCTAACTCCAACTCATCAAAACTAGAATATGCCACCAACAACCATCTCTGATTTGCCACCTGAACTCATCGACCACATCACTTCCTACTTGCCTACTGCCGGATCTCTCGCTCAGTTTAGCAGCACCAACAAATACATTCACAAATGTGTTGAAGCTGATGGATGGTCGACGTTCAGCCGCATCCATTTTCCATCACTATGTCCACCACCAATTCCATCGTTCAAAGACGTTGCCAGAACTCTGACGGCTTCATCTCGTGCATGGGATCGCAGAGCTTTCATCGCTAGAACTTTGCAACCCAGCGGCCACATCACAGCATATCCTGGATCGAACCGAATCGAGAGATGGAAACCACCTCGAGGACAGACCATTGGCTTTACACCACAAATAGATGTCATTGAGGATGTTGGGCCAACTTGGCGGCAGCGTCGAGAAACGCTCGCTTACAGTGCCGGCGCTGAGCTGTGTATCCGAGAGAAGACAGGCAAAACTGTCAAGTGGCTAACCTACAAACCAGCAAGTGCGTATGAGGGGAGGGACGACATCACGACGCTGCATCTGCTGCGGAACCACGAGCGAAAGGCGTCTGGTGGGCAGCAGGTCCTCGTGGGTACTGCGAATGGCGATCTCAAGTTGCTGAAGCTTCCAGATGCAGATAGCAAAGACATAGGTGTATCCTATTATGTTACCCAAGGTCAGCCCGTCCGCTCGAGTAGCATCTTGGATCGTGCGAATGCGGATTCAATCCTTGCTGCATCCATGGGCGACTCCAGAATCTCCCTCTATCCCATCTCACCCGATTCGTCCAAGACTGTGCCTTCAAGCTCGATTGATGTCTTCCCGACACAAAATGGGACGATCGCTGCAAAGAATCAGAGAGTCTGGTCAACGACGTTCATTTCATCGCGATACCTCGCCGTCGGACTTGGACCAAGCGATCATCCTTTACACATCTACGATCCGACTGCCATGTCTAGCACGCCAATCCGGAAATTCAGCCTTCCGAGCAGTATTGTCGAGCTTGTTGACATTCCCTGGAAGCCTATTATCTCTTCGGTTTACCCGATCGTACCACTACCGCCATCTTCCATAGCTAGTGGTCATGGAAATGTGTTTCTGTCCGGAGCATATGATGGGATCGTTCGACTGCACGATCTACGGTCGTCTGCCCAGGTCGAGCAGGTCTGTATGGATCGTACCGACGATAGCGCCATATACAGCCTTCTTCCTCGCGGACAAGAAACTCTCTTGGTGGGCACTGCCCGGCATAGTTTGCTGAAAGTGTTCGACCTACGACTGGGTGCCAAGGCGTACTCGTATCTGGATGCGACTCCTTCGAAGACTGCGCGTCAACCACGTGCAGGCTTGTCAAAGGATTGGAACCTCTTTGTGCGTCCCTCGGTTCGCCAACAGGCACTGCATGGGTGGGGTGCTGGTCGACACCGAACCAGCGAGACAAGCATCTACTCCCTCGCTTCTCCGTCACCATCCTCTCCCTTCATTTATGCTGGGATTGAGAACTCCGTTATCGAACTGGCATTCACGGAAATTCTTGACCCACATCCCGACACAGCTTTCTTCACGGATCCTATCTCCTCGCCTAAACATGCGGCGAATGAACAGAAAGCTGGTCGTGTAGTCGAATTAGCCATGTACGACCAGTCGGCGTCAACGATGAAGCTATACAACCAGATGACTTTGCAGGAAACAGTCGGGAGATCTCAGCAGGAAAGTGCCATTGCTCGGACTTCGGGCATCCCGCCGGCTGAATCGAGCTTGGATGCGCGATGGGGATCGCAGGGTTCCTGGGGGAGACAAACGGAAGGACGGAGGGAGGTCGTCTGAAGACATATTTGGGCAGACCACCTGTATGTGCTCATTTTCACCGTCCACAGAGGCATATGGGGGGAAACTGGAGTCTATATGCCTGTTTATCTCCTGGTTCTAGGAGTGCAAGATATATACCTAGAACAACGTACCAAATGAGGCATGCACTCACAAGGTAGAATTGCGAATTGTGCAGAGGATGCCTCTCTGCCTACGGCATTGGAAAAAGATATTATGGACATACCTTATGAATGCACGACTATCCGCCTCTCACAAGTTTACGACTTGAATCTGCCGTCTCTCCTGATCAAGCGTCCCTCCCACCACCGCAGCATTGACCAGCACAGACCTTTGCGCCTCTCGATCAGCACCAGTCAACACCATCATCAGCAGAAGGACAAGCATATACAAAAGCCTGACCACCCCAGCACTCCCCGCACAAACCCTCACATATTCGCGCTCGAACCGATCATACACCAACACATCCCTACCGAACCCTTCATGAATATGCCCGAACACATGCACCCTAGGCCTCGCCCGCCACAGCTCCTGCAGCAGGAACCCATCGCCCCACCCCGCCACGTCCAGATGGAACCGCGGCGCCGAATGCGTGACGAGGATATCGACGTCGTCAGGCACCGGGCGCGTAAACACGTCGCGGCTCCTCTCATACTGGAACGCCCAGTTCCCGTGCTTTGGCGTCTCCGGGTGTCCGAAGATCTTCACGCGCCGACCGCGGACCTCACAAACGGTCTGCGAGTGCTGGAGGTAGACGATGGAGCCCCAGCGTAACGACCGCGCAGCAAGCGGTGAGAACCCGAACTCCGCGGCTTTCGCCTCGTCAAGCACGATATCGTGGTTCCCAGCGACGACAAGTTTGTGCGCATGCGGCTGCGCATTGATCCAGTCGAGTTGCTGTTGCAGTTCGTCCGCCGTTCCGCCTTGCGTCAGATCGCCGGCGTGGATCAGGATATCGCCAGGCGATAGCGGCGGCTGGCTGTTGTGCGTGTCCGAGATACAGACGGCCGTGATGGTTGGTGAGGTGGGTTGATGTGGTGTTTGCTCGGTGAGGAGACGTTGTCGCAGTGAGTAGATGGTTTTGGCGAGCGTTGGGTATGGGGATTCTTGGAAGCGCTGCCACCAGGTGTGTCGTTTTCGGTGGATGAGGGCTTGGAGAGCCATCGGATCTATGAAGCTACTGGGCCACGCACTTTCTAGAGTCTCGTTGTATCACGCTCTGTAAATGTTTCTCAGTCAAACGCTCAGGTAGACAGCCATGAATGGGATGAAGCCTGATGCCTAATGGAGAGGATACGTGCCATATGGACGATTATGTTTCGAAGTATGGTCCTGACTGTCACAGGATATATTTGGCAGATCGTGACTGTCAAGTAGGCATCGCCTTATTGTACATGTAGTGAGCTGATCATGTGGGAGTTTGTCTCGCGTTTAATGTTGGCAGTGCACGTCTGCACAATGAATGCTGTGCCGCACCCACATTCGCCTAAGGCTCATGCACGAATCTTTCCGACTCGACTATGCTACTCTGAAATCAGTACAAGATATCGGTATGCAACTCCAAGTGGTTCTGAGGTATCGACATTTCAAGAACGGGTATTGAAGCTTTCCCGAAAATAGGGCATAGAGCTAAGACTCTAATTCAATGTGCTACAGCACGAATGTTGCCCCACGCCAGATTGATTCGTGTAGACACACCTGTCCAGTCGCCCATCTTCAATAACGAGGGAATGCGCCCGAAAGCAAGCAAAGACTTGATCAGAATCTCGAATGCTTCACGCTAACTACGCAGTCTTCTTATGTGCTGCGACCCACTCATCGACCAGGCCCGTCCAGTCTTCCGGACCATACGGCTCGCTGATCTCTGCCAAGAATCCCTTCTTACGGTGCACGTTCAAGCCGAGATCCTTGAGCAGCAGATCTATATACGGTAGCGCGTCGAACACAAAGTCTGGGAAGGAGGCGCCATAGCCACAGGGATATCGCCACTTGCCCCATTGTGTGTGGAGCATAATCTCGTGGGTGATTTCATCTGGCGTGGATGCTTCGCGGTTGAGACGACCATCGAGGAAAGCTGCGATCCAGAGTGCTTGTGCAGAGGCGCAGTTCGAGGTACTGACGGACGAGACCATGCCGGCGAAGGCGATGTTGCGGTCCTGAAACCGCGCAGGAGGGATCATGAAGCGGTACAAGCGGTAGGGCTCGCTCTTGGGTTTGAAGTTGAGTGATGGCTGGTCGCGGAGACGTGGATACAGCGATAGCACCTTCTCGTCGGCAACTGAGGCGAGCTTCTTTTGTTCGGTTGGGACCTGCGGCAGACCTATTCCAGCCGTGCCGAAGTTGAGGAAGCGGATCGACGGGTCCTTACGCCATCCAGTCGCACATACTAGGACATCTGACTTCAACGCCTGTCCATCCGCGAGATGCACCGTATGATCCGTCAGTCGCTCCACATCTGTGACATGCACGCGAATCTTGCCGTCCCTGACCATCTGGAAGAAGTCCCTGGGATAGTTATGAATGCTCAGGCCGCTGCCGATCCAGAACGCGCTGTTCCACGGCTTCAGCTTCTTGAGCTCGGGATGTGAATCGTACCCGTTGACCTGCAGCACCTCACCACCAAGGCCGCCCCAGAACTGGTTGACGATGAACCTTCCGATCGCAGTACCGTGTAGAAACCTTCGCGCCCAACCCCAGCCATCTTCACCTCCCCACGGACAGGGCGAGAACCAGGTCATCCATCGCACGGTCAATAGCTTCTCGAGACGTTTCTTGCCTCCCATGACCCAAGGATAGCTGATCCAGACCGGCCCGTTCCCAGACGGTCGAATGACCATGTCAACCTCTGCCCCTGCTTCGGCGTAGGCGAAAGACACGTCCATGGCAGATTTCGCGCCACCAATCACGACCGCTTTTTTGGTGGTCTTCACGGTCGCGCCCTGTCTGCAAAAGTCTTTAGCGTGAAAATAAGGCGTGCCGAATGTCTCTGCGCCAGGGTAAACAGGGAAGTTAGGCTGCGAGGTGAGTCCGGTGGCAATGATTATTTTCTTAGTGTAGAAGGTCTGTGGTCCTTCTGGTGTTGAGGTCTGTATCGTCCAACCTCCATCCTGTGATGGCTCTAGGCTGTCCACCTTGACGTTGAACTGAGTTCGTTTATACACCCCAAATTTCTGAGCGAAGTCGGTCAAGTATTTGTGAAGGACTGCGCCGGGGATGTGTTCGCCTTCCTTGACATCGTAGGTGCCCGGAGTCATGTCCATGTCGGGATATTGGTATGTGCCATGGAGATTGTTACTTCGAAGACCTGATCATGTGAGGTGTGAGAAAAGTGTACTCAATGCCGTCTGGTGGTCGAGTCCTACCGGGATATATCCTGTCTTTCGACCAGGTCCCTCCGCATGAGCTTTCAGCTTCTAGGACGGCGACATTGTCCTCAGGGTGCAATTCGATCCATACTTTGGCAGCAACCAAGCCGTGCCATCCTTGACATTGTCAGCACCATGGTCCTCATTGGAGATTCGTAGGACGACATACCAGCTCCCACCACAATCATGTCATGCTGAACTGCCATTGTCTCGCAGGCAGCGCTGCCGCACGACTAGGGTACCAAAGCGTCAAGATCGAGGTAGTCTCTAGGTACTTTGTATAGCAAGAGATATCAGATGGATAGCTCCACGTCAGGTGTAAGGAGAAGTATCAAGCTGTATGAACCGGTGAACAGGCGACAATGAGCCACCCACATATTGAAAGGGTGACATTGCTAGCTCTCGCGGGCTGATCGCCACGATAGACCTCATTATAGCCTTTGACCAGCCGATATGCAGTATCTTGTCGCCCATCGCCCAGACCTGTCGGCTAGGGTGTTCACCCTGAAGGAGAGATTCGACCCCGCACAAGGGAAGAATAAAGTGCAGCTGTCGCGGCAACACCCTTCTAGAGTCCAGCCGATGGAAGTCTGATAACGAAATCGATTGCCCCTCTGGAGATCGATTTGTCAATAATTAGTGCCTTCAGTTAGGTTGTTGTTCGGTCAAAGTACGGTGCTGGCCGGCTATAGCCATTCAGTAGCAATAGCCGATGACGGCCACAGGGCGTTGACGTAGATTGTATTGTTCTACTCTGGTTCGGAAAGTCGCCTCTGAAGCATTGCCATTCCGACGGTTTGTAAGGGTGTATGCTTTCTGCGTGACAAGACAAACTACAGAACTGTTGCTGGCAAACGAAAACCAAGCAAAATGTCGGGCCAGAGCATTCGCGAACGTCTGGAGAGTCTGAAGGGGAAGAACTATGTGGTAGGCTATGGCCGTAACTTCACTATGCTTCCCTACTGAGGCATAATCTGGCGATATAGGTAACGGGCGGCGCAATGGGCATTGGTTTTGCCATTACCAAAAACATTGCAGAAATGTGAGATCTGAAAAATTGCATTGCTTTGGTCGGGAATTGACTGGTGTGGCAGGGGTGGGAACATCGCAGTCTTGGATGTGAGAGAGACTCCTCTCGAACCTGTTCATGACCTGCCCAAGCAGTACGGCATCAAGACCGAGTATATCCAATGTGACGTGAGCAGCGAGAACAGTCTGAGAGCTGCGTTCGACAAGACTGTAAAGGCATTAGGCAGCATCGACGGCATTGTCACCGCAGCTGGCATTGCCATTGGTCAGTGTGATTGGTCTTCGATAGTACGACTATCCAAGCTGACGATGGTGCAGACAAGCCGTTCGTCAATCAGAAGTGGGAAGAGGTGAACAAGATCCTGCAGATCAACGTATGTACCGCCCCTTTTCGGTCGATTAGATCGTTGGACGTTAAACAAAATTGCAGTCAATGGGGTCGTTCTTCGCCGCACAGCTAGCTGTCGAACAGATGCAGAAGCAAGGCACTCCAGGAAGTGTAGTATTTATCGCATCGATTACTGCACATGTCAACCTACCAGGATATCGAATGGCTGGATAGTGCGTATCACACCCGTAGCACTAAGCAAGAGATTGGCTAATCGTTCTCAGCAACATGTCTAAGGGCGGAATCAAAATGGTTGCGAAAGCATTGTCGGCAGAGCTCGCTCCGAAAGGAATCCGTGTCAACTCGATTTCGCCTGCATTCATCGAAACGAACCAGACCAAGACAGCCCGAGACTTCACAACCAAGGCTGCAGGTGATCTGATGAACACAGCACCGCCGTTAGGGAGGATCGGGACTGCATACGATGTGGCGCCCGCCGCGATCTTCCTGTTGAGTGATGCTTCGGCGTACACGACTGGAGCTGATATTCTGGTTTCTGGAGGGATTCACACGGGTCGTGGAGGAGATTACGACATGTGCTAGAGCGTAGTTGAGGGTGTACTACGAATGTCGACCTGTTCACGGCTCAACACGCTGGATACCGTCAATGTATGGTCAATGGCTTTGATTCTAAGAACCTGGTTGAGCCAATAGCGTGATATCCTCACAAGCGTGCTAAGAAGTAGAATCAGAAGAGGTTCTGCGTCTGTCATCGTATGGTTTTCTGGCCGAGCTATGCTCTGCCACCGTCAGAGTAGACCAGGGGTTTCTTGAGCGTCATGTTGAAACGTCTCCATACTTCTCATAGGCGTCGACGTTTCGGACTTTGCGTTGGATCATGATGTATATGTATAGATGTACATGGCTGTTCAGGTGTCTTTACGAGTTCTGCAGCTAAACGCCACATGCGTGACATTCAATGTCATCTCCGCGTGTGCATGACGAATGGCCAAGTGCGCAGCCATCAGATCAATCTGACAGCGATGAAAACACTTTCACTTCTTTATATCCGTGACTCTGCCTCATCTATCGACTTCAATCAATCTGTTTGTCGAGAGTCGAAAATATCGCTTGCAACACGACCGACGACAAAGTTCCGCGCCCGCCAGCCATTCCATTTTACATCATCCCGCATGCCCGCCGCTGCCACGACGTGAAAGCCTGGCCCAGAGCTCTTTGACTTCTTCATATCTTCTAGTCGCGACTCTTCTTTTAGATCCCATACCCGTTGCGCACTGTCGCACGCGCTTCTGTCGCTTGAACCGCCGACATGTCGTCTATGATTCGCAGCGTCAAGAATGTCACCAAAGGGTACTCCTCGGTGCAGGTTAAGGTGCGCAATGGTATGTTCACCTGCTCCGGAAGATGAGGACAGCAAGAACAAGCAGATGTAGCTGGACATCCGGCTGACGAGGCACTCTAGCCACCAGTAACGACCCATGGGGACCGTCAGGAACCGACATGGCGGATATCGCCAAGATTACCTACAATAGGTGAGTCGACCAACATCCTGCGCCATCTCGCGCTACATTATGTCCTGGGCTTCGACCAGCTCTTCCTCGACGATTCTGGGATTGACCAACGCTTCTGACGTAGCTCTTCCGACTTCTACGAGGTAATGGACATGCTTGACAAGCGATTGAACGACAAGGGAAAGAATTGGCGACATGTTCTCAAAAGCTTGAAAGTTCTGGATTATTGTTTACACGAAGGCTCGGAATTGGTGGTGACATGGGCAAGGAAGAACATCTACATCATCAAGACATTGCGCGAGTTCATTTATCTTGACGAGGATGATCGCGATGTTGGCGCAAGCAGTATGACGAAACAAGCCCGAGTATTCCCGGACGAAGCTGACATGAGATAGTTCGAGCGAGTGCGAAGGAGCTCACATCGTTGATTCTGGACGAGGAGCGGTTGCGCGCCGAGAGGACAAATCGTGGCTCGTGGAAATCGCGGGTGACTGGACTGGACGATATCAGCGGCTCGAGACATGCGGACGACAGCGCCCCACGTCGAAAAGAACGGCAAAGGAGGACGAGCGGCACTGAGGCGGACGATGTCGAGTACAGGCTTGCGCTGGAGGCCTCGAAGAATGAGGCAGAGGCTGATGCAGCCCGCAGGAAGGGCCACGCGGGCGAGGTTGACGATGATGACCTAGCAAAAGCGATTCGGCTGTCTCAAGAGGAAGAGGAATTGCGGAAGAGAGGGGCCGCCGATCAGAACCAAGGTGATCTACTGTTTGATGACACTCCCGAGCAGACTGCTCAACCAACTGGCTTCAATCAGGGCTATCAGCAACAAGCTGCTGTCGACTGGTTCGGCAATCCTGTAGCCGCTCAGCAACAGCCACAATCGACGGGCTACCTGAACAATGCCTACAGCCAGCCTACTGGTATGCAGCCTCAACAGACAGGCTTCCAGAACGGGTACAATGGATATGGCTACCAGAACCCGCAGCAAACGGGCTATGAGCAGATGCAGCAGCCACAACAGCAATTCCTCCAGCCTCAGCACACATACAATCCCTGGGCACAGCAAATGAACCAACAGCCGATACAAGAACAACCCACAGCACAAGCCGGCTCCAACAACCCGTGGGGAAGCAACCAACAGCCATCGTCACCCATTGGCGTGCAGCCGACAGGGTCCAACAACCCTTTCGCAGCACATCCCCAAGCTCAACAGATCCCAGCGTCCAGAACACCGACGCTCTCCACATTGGCCGAACAAAAGACCGCCAATCAATTCAACACACGTCCGAACCCCATCGCCAATTTCCAAGCCCCGATCCAACAGCAACCACTCCAACCACAGCAGACGGCCATCCGCCAACAACAGCCGCAGGATCCGTACGCTGCCAAGCTCAACAGCCTGCTCGCCTCGGGCGAAGGCCAAGACACCTTTGGCAACGTGGGCGATCTCCGCATTCCCGCCCAACATACCGCGCCCGGCACCTTCGTCAACTCTGCAGGCGCAGGCTCCATGGGCCGTCTGGAGGCAAGCAAGACCGGCAACAACCCCTTCTACCATCAACAGGCGCAAGCGCAGTATCCCGCTCAAACTGGCCCGGCTGGTAACTACGGCCAGCCGGCGTTTGGCGGCAACAACCCTTTTGGATCGAGAGCGCCACAGTCGCAGCAGCAAGGCGGAGGGGCGAGCGGGAGTCTGATTGATTTGTAGAAATGCCAGGACTTCGTCGCTAGAAGCGGTTGCCCCACGATAGCTATGAGGAAGTGACGAGGGCGTAGAGGACGTTTGAGTGAAGAGTGCGCGATGAGAAGTGGTGTTGTGATGCCAGCGGTAGAAAGAAGGACTTCGTGATACCCAGTCTTTTACATCATTCGTTTTTGCTTCATTTTCTTCACGTCGTCATTCGTCTCCGTGCCTCGTAAAGCCTTGCTTCTAGAGCAGGCACTTTGCATATGTCAACTTCATTACATATCTACGACTGCGGCAACTTGTTCAAGGTATTGCACAAGTTGAATTCGTAGTTGCATTAACTTATGTTTACATGACTGAATCACGTCCGGATGATACATACAAGCGCGTACAGAGACAAGGTGGGGACAGCCCATCGCCGCATCTCCAGCTGCTCAGCGTCTCTGCCCTCTGCCCTTGACCATCAAGTTGGCTCGTGCCGTAGTCCCCAGCTTATGCAGCGCGGCTCTCCGATCCCACAACGCACTCTTGCCTTCCACCACGCTCACGATCTCCGCCGCCACCTTGAGCGCAAACATATCGTTGCCGCTACCTGCGCTCTTCCGCTTCGAGGCTGCGTCCAGGATCCACTGGATCGCGGTCCGCCGTCGTTGCCGCAGACTCAAGGGCGCGGGGACTTGCAGCACGTTACCACCACCTGCCACACCGCGCACGGCTTTGATGCGTAGCAGCGGGGCGAGCGAGTCGATCGCCAGCTGGAGGTAGAGTGTTGGGTGGAGCGGGAGGTGCGAGGCGGCCGGTGCGCCAGGGAGGAGCGGCCGCGCGGGGTTGTATGTAGGCGCCGGAGCGGTGCGGAGGTATGTGAGGATGACGCTGGTGTTGCGTTGCGCTGTGGCTTTCTTGCCATCGCGCATCAGCGAGTTGGTGAACTGGAGCACGATGGGCTCCTGGCGTGTCTTGATGTTGCTGTGCGGCGGCAGGGGAGAGGCTGGGAGGGGGAACTTGTGCCCGGCTGGTGAGGTGGGGAGATCGGTGGAAGTGAGGCTGTAGGATGCTACTTGTGCGGCGGACGGGAGCATGGATGGGTCGAGGGGGGAGGATGCTGATTCAAGGTGGTGCTCTTGTTGGTGTCGTGCAAGGGTCGAGAACGAGCGGGAGCCCGTGGGTGGTTTCGTGTCATTCCGAATGGCTTCTTTCACGACTTCCGGTGCTTGTTTGCGTTGGTCCTTCTCCTCTTTCAGGATCTAGTAGTTGGGAATATCCATTAGCATATTGTTTCTTGAGCCGAAAGTGACTGTGCCTCCTCCGAGGACTCACATCTTGAACAGGTGTTCCCTGATCCAAGTCTGGCCCTTCACCTCCAGTGATCTTGGCCATCTTTGCAGCTTCCTCGCTCACATGCTCTGCTTGGTTCATATTCGGCCCAGATTCTCCTGGTGCAGCTTCTGGTAGAGCGCCTGACTTTTTGTCTGCGACATTGCGGCATTGGTAGGCTGGTCGGAAGGCTGTGCGAAAGGCCGCAGGACGGATGGCGAGGTTTCGAAGCGACATGATTGCATGAGACGCTTTGCAAGGATATAAAGCAGTCTTGTCAAGGTGGACCTGATTTCCAATGACTGCATGCAGTTGGACGACTCGAATTCAGATGGAGCACGTGACCGTAGCTTGTTGCGGTCATGATGTCGGTGTGCTGTGCGTAACTCCAACTGCCACTTCACTTCTGTGAAGCTACATGTACCTCACCATACCTTACGATGAGGCCGTAACGGTGACGAGGTTACGAAATTCACCAGGATTTCTACGACAACACCTTACAATAGTACTCATGCTACACTTGAATGGCCTGTAACATATCGGTATATCTGAGTGATATGCAGCTCAACTTCTTGTCTCCGTAGTCCCTCTTTAAACGCCGGGATCAACATCCGACGGCGTTACGTAGGTATGGATGGCAAATGATGGAGAGAGAGGTAGGTACAAATCATTCTTCCTCATACCGTCTTTCACCTCTATTCTTTTATGTCCTCAGAACTTATTCTGCCAATTATCTAAATCACTTCGTCGACCCAAGAATTACAAATATACAACTCGCCAAAATGACTTCTGCTCAGAAGTCCAATGTCAATGTCGTCTTTGGCGCAATGACGTTTGGGAAACCAGGTAAAATTCAGTATTCTGACTAGCCTCATTGCATAGCCCAATGGCACTCACAATATTGCAGGTGTCGAGCAGTCGCGCGTTCACGATCTGGCCGCAGCCTCAGCTATTCTTGATGTCTTCCAGAAGCATGGGCACAACGAGATCGACACGGCCAGAGCCTATGGCGAAGGGTCGTCCGAGGAGATGCTGGGAGATCTCAACTGGCAGAAACGGGGTCTGGTCATGGACACCAAGTACTTCCCCACTGCTGGAAAATCATTGCCTTCGACTTGGGATGCAAACCTTAGACACACCCCAGAAGGCTTGCGTGAGAACCTTGAAAAGAGCTTGAAAGCGCTCAAGACTGACAAAGTGGACATGTGGTACCTTCATGGCCCTGACCGTACTGTGCCATACCACATCACCATGCAGGCCGTCAATGATTTGTACAAGGAAGGCAAGTTCACCAGGCTCGGAATCAGCAATTACATGGCATGGGAAGTCGCGCAGATCTGCGAGCTGTGCAACGCAAATGGTTGGAAAATGCCGGATGTCTACCAAGGCGTGTACAATGCCCTCCATCGCTCGGTCGAGCCCGAACTCTTCCCCTGTCTCCGACAGTACAGCATAGCATTTTACAACTACAACCCGTTAGCAGGAGGATACCTGACCTCGCGCTACCACCGCGAAGACAAGGACAACGAAATCGAATCCGGCTCGCGCTTCGACCCCAACAAATGGCAAGGCAAGATGTACCGCGGTCGATACTGGAATGACCAATACTTCGATGCCCTGGATATTTTGAGACCGGTGGCGAAGAAACATGGCCTGACGGAGGCGGAATGTGCTCTTCGATGGATGACGCACCACAGTCTACTGACGAGGGAGAAGGGCGATGCGATCATCATTGGGGCGTCGGTGCGTAGAACCATCCAAAATGATCGTGACTTAGCAGTAAGCTGACAAATGAAATTGCAGAGCGTTGAACACATGGAGGCCAACATGGTCGATCTTGAGGTATGTCGTGCTAAGCTGTCTCTGGCACTATCACCTTTCAAACCTCAATCTGATCTCGTTACTACAGAAAGGACCCCTCCCCGAGGATATCGTCGCAGCGCTGGACGCAGGCTGGAACGGATGCAAGGGCATCTCGATCCGCTACTGGCACTAAGAGGACTTGTGTATTCCAAAGCAATCCACCTTGTTGCAATCTGAGCGCGCGTGGATGGCGAGCTTGGCCAGCGGTAATGCTGGAAACCAGGACAGCCATGCACATTACATAGACATTCTATAAATTTATGAAGTTAGGTAGATAAACACGTACTTCAGCTAGCACAAAACTGTCAAACAATGGAGCGACAGCCTCCATACACCAACACGAAAAATGAGCTGGGATTTGCCTAAAGCTTTGTGCACAAAGTGAAAACATGGATAGAACAATAAATTTTCGATACATGCGCCTAGATATGTAAAACCCGCTAGCTCCTGATGATATGCATACGGTACCGTACAACGACAAAACTCGACGATAGAGAGAGGAAGAGGTAGTGAGAAACACTAACGTCCTCGTTAGGGCCACTCACGTAGACAACCCGCAAAGCTCCCGACGTGCATGATGTCGCTCGCAATCCCAAACCCCATTCCGCCACGCGCCTGCGGACGGCCTTCCCAATGCAGATGGTCCGTGAAAGACAAGAAGAAAACTCGTGACCGCAGATGATGATGTCGGTGTGGGAGGCTGGACGGGGAGAATGCATAATTATGTTTTCTGTGATTATTTCTTTTCCCCGCTATCACCTCAGCAAAGCGCGAGGTCGGCCATGAGATCGCCCGCCAGCACATCGATGCCGCCGGCACGGGAGTCTTCGACACCAAAACCGAGGAACAGCTTGTCGTCGAGGTAGCCGTGGTAGCGATTCTTGCTATCCGCCCACGTGATGGAGGTGATGTAGATCATCTCGCTCTGGTCTTTGAGGTATTCCTTGGTCTCCCAGCCGGTGTTCTCATCGCCGCGGCCGTTGATCCACAGCGGGCGGGAGGAGATGGCGTGGACGCCAAAGGGTGCCGTCTGCTGGAAAAGCATTAGGTAGGGCTCGTAGATGCCGTGGAAGAGCCAGAAGGTCTTGTATTGGAAGATCTGGAAGATGAAGGTGTTTTGGATAGTGGGAAGGCACTCTGGATCCCCGCGATTGCACATGGTGATGGCGAGCGAGTTGGACGCTTGGTGGATGCTTTCTGGCAGCTTCTTCATCATCTTGGGCATGTGTTTGTCCATGCACACTTTGTCCTTGGCCTCGACGAGTGCTCCCAGATCTGGCCCGACACTTCCATCTGCTTCCAGCTTGGAAAACACACGTTTTGGGACGGTGTCGTAATGGATGTACATATCACCTTGATCGTCCCAGAACGCGAACCAGTTCTTCTCCACATCCCCATACGGCGGTGGGCGCTCGATGTCGGTGGGGAAGAAAAACTTCTGGTTAGGAAAGGTGACGGCCACCTTGCTCCAGTCAATCAAGCGGCGGAAGTCATGGATCCATTGTCCGAAGCAGTTGTTCTTGGACTGCGAGCCGTAGATGATGTAAGGCGTGTCAGGTCCCCAAAACACTCGGGCGTCGTGGGGCCCAATGTTGTAATTGAAGAAGTCCTTCTCTCCCAGGCATTGTTCACTAGTGGTCGCCGCAATGGGCAGCAATAACGGATGCCCATTGCACTCCAGCCGATCGTTCTTGAAGCTGGACTCGCACACCAGCTCGGTAAACCACAGCATCGGATCCGTGGAGTTCTTGTATTGCTGGGCAACCATGATGTATGTGTTTGTCTTGTTCGGATGTGGCAGGATATTCGGGTTCATCGAGACGCGGTCGCCGAACAAGACAGGGAAATATAGCCCATCGCTTGTTATGCTCGACGAGACAACGAGATGTGACTTTTTCCTTGCCGCACTTGCAGGCTTCCGTGGTTTGAACGGTACCGCCTCGGATACGGTGTCTGTCTGTTCTTTTACTGTATCAAGCCCTGGCCCAGCCCCAGCTCCAGCTCCTGCTCCAGCTCCAACATTCGGCACGACCTCTTGCGCTTTTTCTCCAACGCTACCCAATGCTGTCCGGGCATCATCTACCTTCTGGTTGAAGTAGCCGGAGGTATCTATTCTTGGACCGCTGAAGAGGAAGACGAGGGCGACGAGGCAGAACAGCAGTCCCGCGGCGGAGAAGAGGCGGAATTGGCCTTTGACCAACATGGCTACCGCTGTCGCCAGAGGATGAACGGCGATGGGCGCACAGCAGCGGGCAGCAGCAGCAGGGATGTCGGAGCTTCGGCGACGTGAATGTTCTCGAGTTGTGGCCAGCTATTGATATGTCGTGAGTCCATGCCCCATGGTAAGCCCTTGCGTGGAGCCAAGTGATCTCTCCTTGGGGTGAAGATGGAAAACCCCCAAAAACCTCGGCCCGCAGCTTGCGCCCCTAGAACCACTCCCGCAAGCCCTAGCCGGCCTATATAGCCGCTTCGTTAACAATTGTCTTTCACGCGTCGTCTAGACTGAGATGGCAATGTACAGTGATGGCCTACCGAAGTGGTCCCCTCTCCACGAGACTCATCTGTCGAATCGTTGCAGGGTACGGCCACTTGCTTCTGAATGTAAGTGCTACCTGGGACAAGATGGACGGCCAAATATCGAACAATGCTTGGTGGGACCTGTCCCACACAACACCTAGAATCCATGTTGAATGCGCCTTACTACCTAAACAATACCCTGACCTTGTGCTGGCGAGGAAGCCACTTGGCCCCAATACCACTGTATCGAAGGATGATGCATATTCTACACAACTGACAGCACATTATGGATGAGAGCACAGATGCCTGAATAAACAAGAAATAAATTGACTGTTCAAGTGTCTATAATTGTGTAAACAACGTCTGTAGCTAAGACGGCATTTGACCGGAAGGACAGAATTTATGCGCAACCCGACTCCCGGTCCCAATGCCTGCCATGGTCTTCTGAAATGCCTCAGCGAAATGCCCTTTTCAAATACAGGCCTTGCTCGTGCGTAGCGCACCCTCTAATCTGCCGACTTTCGTTCTTGCTGAGCAGGCTTGGCTGCTGGCGCGGGCGTGGTCAGGCTATAGATCCAGGCGGCAAATCTGATGGCGTTGTCGTCAACGATGGTAGTGGTGATGTCCGCTACCCAGATTGTGAACGGGAACAAGAAAAGTTGCGGCACGATGTAGCTAACCTCCAAACCAAACGGGCCAATGTTTGGAAGAAGGAAGCGTCCAGGCCAGCCCGGGATCGATAACGCTTGGTTGTCCCTCACCCAGCCAGTTGCTGCGTACAGCCTATCGCCTAGCGTCCAAAGGATGGGGCCGTGGACGAGATAGAACATGTAAGAAATGCGTCCCAAGTATTGGTTGAATCGAGTCTCGAAGAAGGACTTCAACCACGCGATGTGTGGGATACACAGGACAATAAGGAAGGATGCCCAGAAAAGAAAGAACCATTTGTAGTCGAACACGGCCTGAGGCTTAAGGAAGGCCAGGTACCGCCAGCCGGGCGACTTCTTCAAGCCATCCTCATGCGCGTCCCAAGATGGACAGCCTCCTAGAATGAGACTGGCAAAGAAGGCGATGTACATAAGCAACGTCTTCTGTGGCTTAAAGCGATACATCCAGCTGGGGAGATCCTCACGCGCGGCGAGCAGATCCAAGTCGCAAATGAACATCCCGCCAATAAACATGGCGTAGTGTGCTCCGTCTGCGATGTACATGAAGTAGAACCAGAGACCGATCTCGCACAGCAGTCGCGCGTTTCTGGTGCATCGCGAAAACGCAAGGACGGCCGTGTAGATGGCAATGGAACCCTTGAACTCGAGAGGGATGGACCAAGTGTGAGGGTTGTACATGAACCACGGACTGCCACCGGTTCTGAATATCCACGTGATGCTCTTGAATTCTCGATACCATCTCCACAACTCGTCGACCAGCTTTTGCTCGGGCATGAAGTTGGCAAGAAGACCAAACCAATGCCACATGAAGACCACAACCAAGGTGACGGCGATGATGGGGAGGAACAACCGCAACCAACGTCTGAACAAGGCAGAAGCGACATTGTCTCCCATCTTCTCGAACTCTCGAGCTTGAATCAGAGCAAGAGGTTTAGCGGACAGCACGTATCCCGATATCACAAAGAAGGTCGCGACAGCGTAGTGTCCTCCTGTGAAGAAGTTCCTGATGATCGGGAATGCCCCGAAATAGTATTCATCGTTGTATCCCCATGCTGTCTCCAGCTTCCTGTCCGCCATGTGATTCTCGTGAGACCACAGCAGATGGTGCAGGAGATACACCATGACCGATGCGAAACCACGGAGGCCATCTAGGTATGCAGTCTTGCGCAGCTTCTGATTTCTTGTGGGTGTTCTCGAGAGGAAAGACGGACGGAACAGGCTCAAGATGCTGAATAGGCCGAATCCTGAGGATTTTCGCTTGACTTCAGGCTGTGGCTGTGTCAAGTAGCCATTGCCCTTCTCTAATGTGTCCTCCATCATGGGTACTGAGCGAGGCGTGATGAAATGTCGTGCATGTGATGGTCAGGGTGAGCTGGCAAGTTTGAGTTGTTCAAAGGGTGGAGAAGGGTACGGATTGCCGGCAGGTCCCGAACGCGTTGCGCGAATGTGGAGAAGCCCCTGAAGGCGAACGTACGCTGCTGACCAAGTGTACCAAGGCAGCGATGGGGATGATTCGCAATGGGCAGTGCTGTTGGACGCGACTCTGCGTCTGTACGATAGGAAAAGGCCACGAACTATGATCGAGAGAGATCCGAAACCATTATCGACTAAGGGAAAAGATATGGCTGCCAAGTTGGAAGTAATGGTTGAATGGCCGAGGCTGGACGAGTAATAATAATAAAGCTGAGCTTGCTACAGCTGAGGCGCAACTAGAAGACCCCCTTGACCGTCGTGCATACAGTGAATTAGCTGCCAGAGAATTGAGCGCATTTGGGGCCGTATGAGCCTGCGCCTTTCTGCACCCCAGGTGGTCAAGCCACAGCGACCAACATTGTAATACCTCACAAGAAAACTGGGAGCAGGCTGTTTCAGCTAGGTATATTGACATCCATTCTGGCGTCCACTGATATGCCGTGATGAATGAGCCAGGGGATCGCGCCACGATGATAGCCCGAGCTGCAGGGTTCGCTAAAAGCACACCTGATATTGAAATGGACGGTGATCCCATGCCTTACTTTCATAGAGTATTTCATCGTGTCTCCCAACGATGCGCGGCGTGGAGGTAGTCACAGTAGGTTTCTCCTCGCATGAAGATCTAGTCATAATCACGCATAGCGACCGTTATCTTTCGAATCGCGATGCGAAGCACGTTGCAAACGTCTCGGTCCCGGTAACAGACTTTCGCTTCAGATTGTGTCTGTCATTAGTAACGTCTTGCTCCATGACAGTTGAGGTCCCACGGTACGACTATGGGGTGCCATGCCGTCACCTACGCCTTGGACAACTCGCGGGAGAATCTGCTTTGCTGTGCTCATCAGTCTCCCAAAGACTGGTCCTGATGCGCTTGTGCACAGAATAACCGTGGTACTGCCGACAAGTCGCGAATCAGGTACGATCGCGGGAAAGTCCCTGCGCTGGGATGAGAGATCATCGGCAAAGCAAACCCACATTACTATTGCTGCATCCCCGGGCTCCGCAGATACTTCTGCAAGACCGGACTGTACGTTATCGGTTGAGAACAGCGATCATAAACCTTTGCTGCACAATGCTGTGACTTGCTGCATATATGGACGGCAGCGGCTCTGTGGCGGCGAACTCAATGACATTTTCTAGAAGTCGTTACGATCTGCTTGGGGGTTTCCCGCTCTCCCCAGGCTCACGCAGTTTGGGATCCGGGGACGCTAGATTGCATCTGATGACAGTTATTGGTGTCCTGATTTGCCTCGTTCTCCAGCACGATTTGGCCAAAGATGGCCCGGCCACGCACGAGCAGATCGAGCACACCACGAAGTGTGACAATAACGATTGACGGCGGTCATGACGGTGCACCCGCATCATAAGTCGATCGGATTAATGCTTCCTCAAGACAGATAGTAGTGCCTCGGTGGGCGGGTTAAACGAGATGGTGTAACTGCAGGATGATGGAAGAGTACTGGTGCAGTCCCGGATCTACAGGCGGAGCTGCACCTCGGGATGGGGGAGACGTTGAACTGACTAGCCCTACCCTTCCCTTCCTTTACCTTATCCTGCGCGCTCCACGTCCAGGGGCCCGTCCGTCGCCCCTACAACGGTACACACAGCAACTTTTTCGAGATTAGTCCGGGCTCGCAAGGTTCGAACCATCGCTCATCAATTAGAGAGTAATCACCCCCAGACCACGCTATCTTGGCTGGTCATCTCTCTCGCCGCCGTGATCCACGCGCGAGAAGCAACTTTTCCTCTTCATCTGTCCATCGACATATTTACCACCGTACCCTTCCATCCCATCCTCGCTCTCTTCGCAGCCGGTTAGCCAGCTTGGCAGCAACACAGCTAGTCGACCTCGTGCCTCTGCTCCTTCGCTCGCTCGCTCAACCCTCCGGCCTGTATGTCGTCTTGCCCAGCATGAAGGGGCCGAACAGCGATATGAAGGAGTTCAGCGAGTATCTCCCCAAATCGCAAAACCTCGCCGTCCCGAAGCAGGTCCGCCGCACCGTGCCCGCGTTCCTCGCGTTGGTGCTGCTCCTCTTCTTCTACGCAAACCCGTTCAACGCCAGCAAGAGTTCGCATTGGGGGAAACGCGATGATCTGTTCCCACGAAAGATCTGGCAGACATGGAAAGTCGATCCCTACGGCTTCGAGACCAAGAATTCGGATGTCGCGAAGACATGGGTGGCCAAGAATCCCGCACATCGTTATGAGGTGCTAACGGATCAAAACGACATGGCCTATGTCGAGCACAACTTTGGACCTGACCTCTACAACCGTCCCGACATAATTTGGGTCTACCGCGAGCTGAAAGATCGCATCATCAAGGCCGATCTGATACGATACCTGGTCATGTACGTCGAAGGTGGTGTGTACACCGACATCGATGTTGAGGCTCTCCGTGGCATCGAGAGATTCATTCCCGATCGTTTCCATGAGTCTGATGTGGATATGGTCGTTGGCGTGGAAATTGATCAGCCTGAATTCTCCGAGCACCCATTGCTCGGACTCAAATCCCAATCATTCTGCCAGTGGACGTTCATGTGCAAACCACGCCTCCCAGTGATGATGGCTCTTGTGGAGAACATCATCTTGTGGCTCAAGTCAGTGGCAGCTGAGCAGCAATGCTCCATCGCTGACATCAAGCTTGACTTCGATCAGGTCATTAGCGGAACTGGACCATCAGCTTTCACCAAGGCCATTCTGGCCGACATGTCACGGCGCGAAGGACGACCTGTTCTATGGAAAGAGTTTCACGCGCTAACCGAGTCTAAGCTGCTCGGTGGCGTGTTGGTGCTCACGGTGGAGGCATTCGCCGCTGGCCAAGGGCACTCGGACTCCGGTAACCACGACACCAAGCACGCCCTCATCAAGCATCATTACCATGCCTCGAAGTGGCCCGAAAGCCATCCTCGATACAACCACCCGGTGTACGGAGAGGTCGAGAAGTGTAACTGGATACAAGAATGTGTGGATCAGTGGGACAAAGACAAGGCTGAATTCGAGAAACTCAGCCCTGAAGAGCAACAGAAGCGAATCGACGAGGCCGTGGCAGAAAGGAAGAAGCTGGAAGAGGAGGAGAAGATGCGTGAAGAAATGGCCGCAGGTCTCCCCGACCACCCACCAAACCCCATTTTTGGAGAAGCTGGTGCACCAGCGCCGCCCGCGTGATGAAAATTATTCCACATGCTGTGCATGTACGGTTGTCATATTCTACAGCATGGTTAGGCGCTGGCAGGCGCTTCTTCTTGATTACGAGCTATCATGTGTGTGAGATCTGGATGAGCCCGGGTGAAACGGATGATGTGTTTTTGGGGAGTTTTTGCATCACATGGAAGAGCGCTTTTTGGGTCATTCAGCATGCTGATGGTGGCTTGATTTGCATGATACTTTGGAGACTGCCAATTGTGACGGAATTGGTGCATGCCAGGTTCAGAACAACTGCTTGAGCAAGGCCATGGTCTGTGTTCATATGCATCGCCTGCAGCAAGACGGCTTTGAGTGCAGCGAAGAAGCAGCCGCGAGGTTGGTTGACAAGCACATCCCTCAAGCCGTGACGGCTCGACTGTCCACACTCGCGCCTTCACCGCTGCATAGATGCGTCCCTGGCCAGCGAGTCTTTCTTCGCCTATACCCAATCTCCGATTGATCTGGCCGCTTTTTTCGCGTTGTATTCTATACACATATATAACTACATTTACATGCCCATCTTCACCTCCACCTCAAATTCAAAGATTCTAGACGCACTCAGTGCCCCGAATCCTGCATTTAATCTCACAGTATCACGTCACGGCGCAAGCTGACTGCAGCGATCCATCGCGCTTACGACATATAAAGTTACCAGGTCCCTCACTTATCTAACCATCAAAGATATCCGAACCATAAAGTAATCGTTGATATCTCAAAATCCTTCCGTACCTGACCTCCTCCACAGCTCCCGCTCATGCATGTGCAACTGCATGCATGTATGCATGCAGTCCTTTAGCTCATATACCCCAGCTCCACCCCTTTCCCCATCCGGGGGTTCCTTCGTTACCCTAATCCAGCAAACGCTATTCCATTTCCGGGCTTTTGCTTCATGTTCCTTGCACATCTGCTCACATGGACCTCGGTCTGCTGCGACGGTGAGGGTCCAAGTGGGATTTTCTTCTCTATGCCAGGTTTTTGGGGATATCAGGGTAAGCATACTGCGCGATAAGGTACGTGGCTGCTTATCAGCGCTTTCTTGGCGTTGGATTGCTACGCCTGTAGGCTGGTTTGTGTAGATCCGGATGTCCGGTCTACCCGGTCAGTCCGCGTACAGTTTGCGCATAGAAAATCACATTCTGGGGGAGGAGATCTTGAGATCAGTCGGAGGGGTTCTGGCGATGCGCACGGGAGAGGTTCCCGCACTGTGCTCGGAGCAGATGAGTGGGCAGTGGGGTGCTTAAAATCAAGAAAGAAGCAGCTGGAGTGGTGAGTTTGTCAGATGTGAGCGTGTCTTAGTACCTTCGGGGTCTACTGATGTTTGGGTTGTGCGCTATGGTATGATGATGAGGTGAGAAGGTAGGAATACAAGAGGCCACCTTTGACTCGCTGACTCTTCGAGTGATAGCAAGGCGTCTGCGTCTGGAATTTTTCTTGCCAGTGGATTGGCGATTGACGAAGACACAAACGCAACCCATGAAGTCAATCAATGTCTAAGCAGACTTGCCTTGCAGGTCATATCCACAGCTCGTACTCTGAGCCCGCTTTGCAAGAAATCAACATAACGTCTCCGGGCATTTGATACGGCATATGAGTCCGAGTCCGAATATGACTAAGGGTGTGCTTGCGGCACAGATATCAGGTATCCCTATAATGCGTATTCATGTCTTACATTCCCGTAGTTCGAGGCCCTCAATGAGACATCGTCATTAGAGCCGCGTATAACAGATCCGATCATCGCCGGTTGTGTAATCAAGTCTAAGCCTGCCTATTGCATTGTCCGGAATCGGAGCAATGGAATGATCACTGTCGTATCGCTAATATATTGGTCCATGAATATATGTATATTACATGGGAGAACGTATTGTGGCTGACCGGCAGGTTTTGTTCTTCGCTTTGAAGTGTTTTAGTACGGAGAAAATACGACTTTCATTAATCTGTGGCCCAAATGTGAATGAGTCTTTGGGAGGTCTCCCATCATACCCCATGATAGGAAGTGTACAGGTGCGAGCGTGTAGGATGATGTTGGTAGCGAATTCCGGCGGCTAGTTGGATATTTTTGGCGCGCGCGTTCTACGATACGAGGGAAGTCTAATTCTGGACAGCATCGTCTGGTTTAAAGCTGTGTCCATGACCACATCAGCGAGTACATATCATTGCAGACCAAACAGAACCAGACTTCGTGGTCATTGGCAGCTCTAAACAGTGAAAATATCTCGTCCGAGTTACCTAGATACATTCCTCGACGGCAGGGTCTCGACACTTGATTGTGCATCATGTCCGGAGACTCCTCGCGTTCCGTTACTTTCGACAAGGCTGTCGTTGTAACAGGAGTTTCCACCCACGAATACAGCGGCAGTGTACACCCCGACTTCTCGTTCGGTCCAGCTGCCCATGGCGGGTTCCTGATCTCTCTTTGCTGGCAAGCCATTACCCGCCACTTCTCAACCACTTTGGCGAAATCTGGCCAGGTCGATACGATCTCACTACATGTGGAATTTCTGCGGCCTGCGTCGACTGGTCTTGTCAATATTACCTTGAAAGACCTCCGGTTAGGAAAGGGTAGCAGCACGGTATCCTTCAGTATGCAACAGAGTGGCAAAGAGGCTGTAGTAGGATTTGCTACGTAGGTGAACTTCCGACGAGAGCTGACGAGCTGTCCATCGCGCTGACGTTCGTACAGTAATGTAAATCTCAAGACTTATAAGGGGATCAACATGGCCATTGATTACACTGTAGGTCACAAGCTGAATGCTATCGACTTTGACAAGTTGGAGGCTCACACAGACCCCAACTGGGTGATCTACCATATCCCATACCGACCGGCCACCGGGAACAGGGCGTTGAGCCAAGTACGATACGCTATGCCACGGCACCCAAGACCAAGCAGGGACCTCAACGAACACTGGATTTCTTGCGCCAACCCAGAAGAGCGTTGGCATACCAACATGCTGGGCCAGATCTTCGATCATGGCGTGCCGGCGTTGGAGAACTACTACCCTGACTCTCCACATTCGATTACAGCAAATGCCGCACATGCCATCGAGTGGACGACCAACGGGCACCCGCCTCCTGAAAAGCATCATGGGTGGTCTTCACCACGCTGGTACCCTACTGCCAGCATGACGATCGAGGTTAAGCACGGTCTGCCCAAGGAGGGTGCGAAATGGGTGTTCGTGCGGCTGCAGACCAAGGGCATTGTCGAGGGCAGAATCGATCTGATTTGGGAGGTGTGGGATGTGCAAGGCCGCCTGGTCGCTATTGCACAGACCTTGACCTTGGTTGTGGACGTGAGCAGGGGCTCTGTCTCGAAGGTCATGACTTCGGGGAAAAAGGGCGGGAGCAAGATCTAAATGCTAGCACAATTCGTAAAGCTTCTTCGCTCACCGTGGGCGTGCGGTTGTATACACAACACCATTACCATTTCGTGCTTAACCTTGCCCGAAGACAAGTCGGCTTGGTCGACAGTTTGTCCCAATTTCGACCTTGTAACGCGTGTTTGCTAAGTGTCTTTGTTATACGAGCTCCAATACTGGTAATAGGAAACCACAGATGTGGGGACCATGTGTTCATTTGGTAGATCAAACCGACTTTGCGTCCCCTCAAGGTTTCGTGAGGTGCATTGAGTTTCGCCCTAGAACCTTCTCACCTGAACTTCTCTTGACGTCGGGTGATGGTCTTTACTTGCCAAATATCAAGTCAGATCAACATGGGACCTATATCAGCTGTGAATATCTTCAAGGCGGCAAGGCTCATCTCCTACGTGCTTTTCATTCTTTTCTTGCTCCGTGCCTTGAAGATGGAAGAGGAGGAATGAGGGTGCCCAATACACAGCACAGCTCCGTCATCTGGCCGAACTGCCGGATTTCGGCCCAATGGATCACCTTGACATCGACTTCCGTCGGGTATGACAATCATCACTGCAATTCCTCATCTTTAGACATAACTCAGTAGGAGCAGTTCGGTATCACGCGTGACTTCTTGGACTTGCGCACAGATTGGGTTTTTCAATCGCTGGCTACCGTTCGAAGCTTCAAGTCAAGTGGAATCTCAAACCGGCTCCATGCGACAACATGAGTGTGAAATGAACAAGACTTGTGCCGTATACATGTCTAGGGAGCCCACCCTGGAGTTCTCTTCTCTATGGGTCCTACCTATACCCCACTCACCATGTCCGCCGGCAATGATAGATACGTCTTCATACATCGTGAGGGGTCTGCGAGTAAAGCATACGAGATCCGTCATGCTGTGCAGTAGTACTGGTAGGACAAGACCGCAGTCCTCGTTTCTCTTTGACGTCTTCTCATCATTCAAGCTTGATATTTTATCGACTAGATCAAGTCTGCAGCTTTCATAGCATTAATTTTGAATCGTTGGACTGACAATACCACGCAACATGGCAAACATCCCGGACTTCGACTCCTTACCGTCCGTCAAAGACATGCCGCAAGGTTTGTTGCCACTATTATAAGGATTATAACCGTACCCATCCAACTAATCGCGTCCTAGGCTGTGCGTGGGGAGTCTTTGATAAAGATGGCAAGAAAGATGTCTATGGGACTCTGAACCTCCTGACCCCGGACGTTGTCCAGGCAGCATATAAGGAAGCCCGAGAGGGCATCTCAGTATCTCTCAACTGGTCACTCGGCGGTATTGCCACTCCTGGCTTCGGAC
This sequence comes from Microcyclospora tardicrescens, assembly GCA_003012245.1. Taxonomy (NCBI): domain Eukaryota; kingdom Fungi; phylum Ascomycota; class Dothideomycetes; order Capnodiales; genus Microcyclospora; species Microcyclospora tardicrescens. The sequence goes on from PXOE01000011.1 coordinate 75,395, forward strand.
GCAAAGGCTTGGTCCACAAAGTCATCAACTTTGTCGATACTCCGATCGCCGGACACGGGTACGACGACGAGATCGAGTTCAACACCCAAAGCTCTTCGCAATGGGATTCGTTGTGCCATTTCCACCACCAGCCATCTGCATCTGGGTACAATGGCACTAAGACCTCGGTCGACGAGCTCCTGCAAACGTACGGTAACGAAGACACATCGCAGAAGATCCCCACGCTCAATCACTGGCATACGCGTGGCGGCATGGTCGCGCGCGGCGTTTTCATCGACTACAAAGCCTACGCGGACGAGAATGGGATCAAATTTAGCCCGTTCAACGACGACCAGATCACGATCAAGGACATCGAGACCATCGCGGCCAAGCAAGGCGTCGAATTCCGCCCCGGTGATGTGCTCATCATCCGCTCCGGCTTCACCGAAGCCCTGACGGGCATCAGTGCCGACGAGCAGGCGAAGCTGATGGGCTCACACCGTGCTTGCGGCGTTACCGGCAGCGAGGAGGCAGCCAAGTGGTTCTGGAACCACCATTTCGCGGCTGTCGCGGGCGACATGATCGCCTTCGAGCACATCCCGCCGCGTCGTCCGGACGGGTCTGCGGGTGAGATCAACGAGTTGGTCTTGCACCAATGGTTCCTAGGCTTGTTTGGCATGAGCATTGGCGAGCTGTGGGATCTCAAAGCGCTGAGCGAGACGTGCAAGCGGTTGAATCGGTACTCGTTCTTGTTGACTAGTGTGCCGCTGAATGTGCCGGGCGCGATTGGTATGTTGCTCCTATTCCTGCTAAACGATTGGGGACGGTCAGCGGGTGAGATATGTTATGCTGACCAACGTGGACAGGCTCGCCGCCAAATGCTCTGGCTCTGTTCTAGGAGTTGTCGCTCAGATAGTCCTTCGATGATGTATTCTATCCCTGTGTTCATTATGCAAGAGTGATGTCAACTCAGTCCCTACAAGACCATGCCTTACGTCCTAGCCATAGTGAGGCATCCGTCGTCTTGCACAACAGCATCCCTTACTGTAGCCTTGCCATCCGGCTCCTTTTGCTGCTGAAAGAAAAGTAGACCATCAAAAGCGAAAATGAGTTCTGCTTCTCATGCAATGACCTAAAATTCGGGACTATAGGAAAGACGTCTTGTCTAACTGGTATCTACATCAAGGAAAACCTCCACAAAACAGGCTCGAAAATGACTGCAGTAAACAAAATCCGCAGAGATGGCTGGTAGATAGACTGTCTCTCGCGCCACCACGCTTGCTAGATTGAACACACCGCCTTCTATTCTTGTAGATGTCTATGGCAGCGACTTTAAGCCCCAACGCTGACCTGTGCCGACACACCATTCCTCATCCTCTGGCTTTCACTGGCCAGCTCCTTTCGCGCGGCCTCGCTCGCAGCCAACTGGCTCTTGACCGCTTCGAGCTGCGCCTGCTGCGCCTTGTAGCTCTGGTGATACTCGCGCAGCTCGATCTTGGCCGCCTCGAAAGCCTCGTGTAGGCCGTTGCGCTTCGAGATGCTGCCGTTGTACGTGCTCTGCAAGTTGGCCAGTGCGGTCTGCGAGTTATTCTGCGCCTTCTGGGCAGCGGCGAGCTGTGCGGCGAGCTGAGCGGCCCTCTCCGCGTGGGAGAGAGCGAGAGCCTTCGCGGCGTGCACTTCGTCGCCGGCATTGTGCGAGCCTTCGCGCAGGCTGTTGAGCGTCTGCTCGGAGGCGTCAAGGCGGGCTTGCACACTGGTGAACTGCTCGTTCAGCGTGGTAAGGCGCTGATCTTTCTCGGCAATGTCGGCTTTGGATTGCTCGAGCGTGGTAGTCAGGGTGGCCGAGCTCTGCTCGTACTGCGTTGCCCTGGCCTCGGCGTCGGCAAGCTTGCTCTGTAAAGCGGCGAGCTGCTCGCGGAGGGCTGTGAATTCTTGCTCGCGTTGTGCTGTGCTGCTCTTGATCGTGGCGAGTTCTTGGCTGTGTGCTGCTGCAGTCGCCTCGTGCTCCTTCGCCGCTTTCTCCAATGCCAGGCGTTCCTGCTCCTTCTCCGCCACGGCCTTTTCCTTCTGCTCCAGAGTTTGTTGAAAGGCAGCCTGCTGTCTCTCATTCTCTGCTTTGAGCTCTTTGCTTTCTGTCTCGTACTTCGACAAGCCGCCCGCATTCGAGGCATTGAGTCCGTTGACCTCCTCCTTCAGCTTCTCCACCTCCTTCCTTGCACGATTTCGCTCTTGTGTCAACGCCTCCGCGACGCGCAACTGCCCTTGCAGTTCCCGCGTCAGCTCACTCTTCAGCGCATCTGTCTGCTTCTCTCGATCCTGCTGTAAAGCCCCGAATTTGGTCTCAAGCTCGAGGACTTGCTGACGAAGCCCATCTTGCTGACTCCGTGCCTCACGCTTCGAGCTCTCAAGTGCATTCTTCGTCGTCGCCAACTCTTTCTCCTGAGCCGTGCTTCGCTCTACTGCTGCGGCGTAGTTCCGATCGAGCGTGTTGTATTTGTCGAGGAACGCCGCACGCTCCTTGGAAGAGCTGTTACCCATGGCAGCGCACTTCGCTGGCTAGTAATGGTAATGTGTGTTTCTCCCGTGCCTATACGATAGGAATCGTGGTGATTCGTGCTTGCATCAACGCGAGCCGAATCGCTCGAGGTATCAAAAGAATGTTCGCAAAAGGTGATATCAAAAGACACAGCAAGAAAGATGCAAGTATGTATAAAACAGGAAGCTGAATATGCAGAAGACAATAAGACTCTCCTGTGGCCGCAATCAAAGTACAAGGAGGGAAAAAAATGACAGGTTGGGCCTGCAGCCAACAAGCAGGATGTTCAAACAGAACCAGTAGATAGACGAGAGACGGAGGAGGAGAGAAGAGAGTGGGCAAAGACAAGGAGAGGAATGGTAAGGATCATCCAAGCAAGCTTACAATCGAACAAGTCAGCTGGGCAGGCTCGCCCAGCACGCGCATCTCATGGAACGCGAACGTTGGTGCTTGCAATCCAACCCCCGGGCACGCCTGGCACAACGAGGTGGGATGTAGGGTATAGAGCCAGAAGAAGGTTGTCGCGCCACACACGAAGATGGTTAGAAGAATGGCAAAGGAGTCGGGGAGTTGGAGCTTAATCGCTGGTGCCAGTGGTGCCCTGGTCAGCCCCTGGCTCCAACGTCCGCTGGCCACGCTAGTAGACTTCATCGTGAGACATACTACTGAAACCACAGGGTTGTTGTTATAGCGGATTGTTTGAGCTGCTCGCAGTTTGTGACACGATGGAGAGTATCTCACTGGTGGGCCTCCATAATGGACGAGAAGGCATGCTTAAAATTAGGCACACAGAAAGGAACGCGAACATGCACAAGCATGACAAAGCGAATTCTTGTGTACAATCTCTATTTAATGTCGCCACTGTATGTTCTCCTGTACGATGATGAAAGGACTGTTGACAAACTCACTTCAACTCGGTCAACTCGTCCTCGAGCATGGCTTCGAAGCTAAAAGGCTCAAATGCAATACCCTCACCAATGAAATGTTTGCTCATCGCCTCCACCCAGTGCAAACGCAGCGAATGCAACATGGCACTCGTGCCCTCCATGACGACCAGGACTGCAATCGTCAACGCGAACCACAAGGTAAACATGACAAAGATGGCGAATATTCCCAACGCGCCCTCGAAGGCGAATGCGTTGGCCAGCGTCATCTTCCAGAGCACGATGCTCAACTGCTGATGCGCGAGTGAAAGTGCCCAGAGACGGAGGTATGAAGCCGTGTGAGAGACACAGTTGAGACAGAACTCGATCGTGTGGATGACTTGGTGGATCATCACTTCGCTGAACTCGAATTCCTCGTGCTCACCAGCATCCATATCTTGTGTGATCATGGCAGCGCCGTCGAAATCACTCTCGGTGGAGAAGCGACCACCGTTGGCTGCTCCGTTCGCTGTGTGCTCGCCGTCGTCTTCGTCATCCAGTGCGCTTATGGTCGTCGTTTCTCCGATACCGCGGTAGCCCTTGGAGCGCGCGCGGTTGTGTTCCCAGCGCAGGTAGAACGGCTTCAAGAACAGCAGGATCGGAACTTGAACGACTGCCACCAAGACAAGAATCACCTGGAGTGTACCTTGTCCCGGATAAAGCTGCTCTTCGACGGTACCAGGTTGTAGGAACATGTAAATCAGCATATTCAGCAGACCAGGAGGCGACTGTCCGATGGCGTACCAATCGACACACCACTTGTAGACGATGGTGAAGACAAGATAGCCGAAGATGGACTGGAAGAAGATCATGCCGGGAATGAAGTTGCCAAAGATGTCAATCGGCGACTTGAAGTGGCGAGCGTTGACATAGGACCAGATAAGAGAGTAGGTCATCTGATAGCAGTGTGTCAGTTGTGCATGAGTATGTGGCAGTCGGTAGGACTTACGTGGGCCCAACCGAAAATGATAGACAACTTCATCTTGTAGCTGTTACTGAACAGCAGGTCATTCTCGGTATCATGCCATCTCCAGTCTATGCCGAATGGGTATGTATAGCCCTCTACGCGCTGCGCGGTGATTTTGGTAGGGTTTTCAGGGTTGTAGTTCGCCGGAAAATCCCACTCCCACATACTCGGGAACAGAGCCAATTCCTTGGAAAAGATATCGCAATAGATCAAACCGGTGTACATGGAGAAGATCCCCATCATGAGCATGATGTAACGACCGTAGAAGGCCATGCCGAAGAGCTCGTCTTGCTTGCCACGAGCCAGTGGCTTCTCCCAGTAGATCATGGCAACTGCCGCCATAGTCATGATGAAACCGTGACCGAAGTCACCAAACATGACAGCGAACAGGAAGGGGAATGTGACGATAGTCGGTAAGCCAGGGTTGACCTCAGTGTACTTAGCAGTTCCGTAAGCATCAATGATGGTTTGGAAACCAAGAGTGAACTTGTTCGTCTTGTTGTAAGTTGGGGGAGTCTTTGATGTCTTGATCTGGTTGACAATCGTTGGGACAGAAAGGCCGGCGCGGTCGTTGACATCCTGAAGGGTGGACTTGATCAAACCGAGAGAGCTGGTGGGGCACCAAGCTTCAGCGACCAAAGTCTTCCGCGTCGGATCGTAAGCGAAGCGATTGAGCGTCTGGTAGACGCTCTTCTCCTTCTTGATGATGATCATCCAGGCGGCCAAAGAGCGTCCGATCTGGGTGAGTTCCGCATCCAGAGTACGTTTGGTGTTGCCAAGGACGTTGGACAGATCTTGCAGGCGGCTGTTGACCTCATGAATCTGATCTCGGCGCAACTCACTGTTCTCGTCGACGTTGTAGATGTCTGCACCCAAGCTCTCAGAGATCTTCCGGATCTTGGCGATGATTTCTTTGCCATGAGCAAAGATGACGAAAACATTCTTGTGGATCTCCTCATTCTTCTCTGGGTCGATGATCGCATCCGGGATCTCGGACTGGTTCATGTAGAGATTGCCGCGGAGTGTACGCCAGAGGATACGCTCAAAGGCTCCCATACGCTCACGTGGGATGACACCAGCCACGAATCCAATGTTCATCACACTGAAGCTCTGCTGGTGGCCAGAATCGGTATTGCCGTTGGCTTGCTCGACATCACGCAGAAGTGGGGCATCATCCGATGAGTCGATAGACTGGCGAATCTCATCGGTCTGGCCGCGAGCTCTGTCAAAGAAGCCACCAGCCTCACGCAGCACCCAGCGCCATTCAGTGAGCTCCATTTCTCGCTTCTTGAGTGTCTCATAGCTATCGTTCAAGCTCTGTATGCGCTGTTCCAAGCTCTGACTGCGGTCTGCCAACTCGTCGATTTCCGTGGCCGAGGGTGCCGCCATCCGGTTGTCAAAGTCGTACAGCGAGCGCATGCCGATCTCGTTCTTCTCGATCTGGGATCGGAAGTAGTTGAGCTGACGTTCGACATTGTCCAGGCGGCGGATCTCCTGGGTGAAGGTGCGTTGAAAGGCGCTGGTATCGGGGTTGAGCTTTACATCTTGGTCAGTTTCCAGCTTTGTCACAGATCCTTCTTGTACGCACATCACGGAACTGCATTGATCCCAGCTCTCCCAAGGCAGAGACAACCTCACGACCGATCTCATTGGCAACATAGAGTTGGGTCAGGGTCATGTCCGCCGAGCGGAAGAGAGAATCCTGCTTGGCCGCCATCTTGTACGTTCCTCTCACCGCGGTCTGTGAGGGGTGTATGTGTGACGACTGGGTCGGAGGGTTGTTGTGGTAGTGATAAGAGATGGAAACACGCTGGCGGCCTGCAAAGCTCGAAGTACAGACGTATGATGCGGCTCGCTCCTCGGAAAGCGCCACATGTTTTGTTGCCTGAGGCAGCTTATCTCGCTCGCGCAACATGCTGCATTCTAGTTACTACATGCTACGATCATGTCGAAAAGTTCTTCCCCAGCCATTCCCCTATGATCTGCGCAATCTCCTCGGGTGTCTCATACAAACACCAATGACCTGCTTCGATTACCTTCTCCGTCAGATTATCCCCCACCAATCCCTCCTTTCGTGCGTCGCCCATGAGATCTGTTCTGCAGACCCAGTCCCCAGTCTGCCCAATATACAGCATAGGCACTGTGATCTCTCTGAGCTTTCCCTGGCATAGAACTCGCTCGTCACCGATCATGGTATTTTCCTTCAGGGAGGTATAGTATTGTACAGGTGCAGTAAGGCCAGATTTGGCCAGCCGCTCCAGGTACCGTTTCTTCAACTTCTCATCCCTGGCATATGGCTTCAGATCGACGGTAAAGCCTTCATACTTTCCGCTCTTGGTCACGTACTCCCGCATCGCTTCTGGTACGCAAAACATCTCTCGCATCCAGATGTCTTTGCCTTGTTCCCCAGGCTTGTCACTGATCAAGATACCGTTGTTAACTTCCCAGAAGCGTTCCAGGTTCGCTTCGATTAACGCTGGTCCATCAGGTGCAGTGAAGAAGTTCCAGTACTCCCATTGTCGGTACCCAAAGCATTTCTCGGTGGCGGCGTTGGCAGCCTCAAGATCGAAGAGATCCATTGATGGAACTTGATAGGCCAATGATAGGATGCTCAGGCCGACACAACGGTCCCGATGATACAGATAGAATCGCTGGGCTGTGGCCGAACCCCAGTCATGTCCTGTATGATCGGTCGAACATCAGTATGAAGCTCCTTATTTTAGGAGGCTGTCTTTCAAAATGCATACCAATGGGAATGACATTGTTAGGCACTTTCTCCTTGTCCAGTATCTGAGCTATGCATCCAGCCTGCTGTCGATAATTGTAAGGCTTTGGTTCCGTCGGCTTGTCACTATCCCCGAACCTTCCATGTCGAGACTTTAGCAGGAGGATTTGCTGCCACAGTTGAGCGACTTACCCTAGCAGATCCAACAAGACGATTGGGAACCCCAGAGAGAGCATATGTGGCATGGCCCCCGCCCACATATGTGCATCGTCTGGAAATCCATGGATGAAAAGTAATGTAGGTCTGGACGGTTGGAGTCGACTGGTGAAGTGTGGAGATAGGTAGTAGGAGTAAACCAACTCATTTGGCGTGGCCACCATTGTGTGATGGGTGAAAGAGTCCATCTTTGTCAGGTAGTGAGGCAATCTGTCACAAATTCTACAAACCCTGTCGCTACCTATGTATCCAAATAACAAGATTGAGATGTTCGATGGGATACTTATGTCAATCTATAGTAGTGTTTGACCGCGCAATGATGGCATTGAAGTGGGGTTATTAGTAGGCTCCGGCATGGCGTACTTCCCGACTTTATAAAAGGTCGACCAACGACGTGGACTTCAAGGCAAAGAATGATGTTGCTCCTAGTACCTAAAATGTGGACCATCGCTATACTGCTGCGACCAGATCTATGTGCAACCATGTACTATCAACTGCAACGGATTCAGGGAGTAGCAGCATAGGTACGCTGCTTAAGAAGGGTACCAAAGCCCAATCGATCAGTGAGTCTTAGCCCTTCACTCTGACCGTGGTACTCTACCTAGGTGCAGGGCAAGAGTCTGATAGTGCTCCGCAAAGCATACACGGGGTAGAAGTCAGACAGCTAGCAGCTAGTACCCCTTTCGAGAATCCTTGTTTGGTCGATAGCATGGAGGCTATGCTCGCTCCTTGCAGCACACTCAGAGAAGATCTACTTTGCCGTCAGACCCTCTTCAGCTAGCCAACGACCTAGGCTTGGACCAGATATTGAATCGTACCATCTTTAACTCGCAAAGCTGTACTCGCAATATCTTTCACTACACTGCGACGAACAATCGGTACATGCGAGCTCGTTGCAGAGGGTGCACCTTCAAGTCTACTTGCCATTCGCAAAAGCGTGGCAACCTCGCATCCTTCATGGAAAACAACCGCGATCGAGCTCCCACGACGATGATTGAAATATCTTGATTCTGGAGCAGATCATCGTGACTTCCCATGAGCTTGCTCGGTACCTCTTTATGTGCGCGGCCTATCAGAGATATTTCCCATGGTCGCCAACATGTGAAGTGATCATGCTGACGTTCACTATGATTTTTGGACGCACAGCGCTAAGTATGATGGAACCAGACCATGAAGCATAAGGATCGACTGCCTTGATCGCAGAGATCAACCGATTACACCCATGTCGAATATACGCACGCGTATTAGACGACATGCTACGGTCCATGGACGTCTCTATGGACCGAACGAGTCAGGAAATGGCAGACTGCCCGGATGAAGGCAGCTTTTGACTCATACAGATGAGGACGATGTCGCTCCTGATGTGGCACAAGAAGAAGCTCATAGAGGATTATCTTTAAGCCAGTCAACTTCCATTGACTGGGTCTTATCTGCGGTGTTTTGGACGGGTCTTTACCTTTCTATGCCTGATGTTTCCACACACGATTTCACCTGCGATGATCCACCTAGGCCTAGTCACTTGACACGATTCGCAGATCCTTGTCGAACAAAATGAAGCTGTCACACTCCAGTGGGCTTGAGGTCCCTGGCCACTACACTTGGTGGCACCACAATATCCTTGAGAGTTCTGTGCGTGACACGAGGAACTTAAAAGCCTTGTTGATAGCTCTGGCCAAGTCTGAACCCGTGAAAGCTCACGGTGTAACAGTTTTAACCAAGCATGGCACACTGTTCCATTCTCTCATCCATCAGCATTTCCCACCAAGTCGTTAACTGATCGTGCTTGATCGAAGTTCCTCAGCATATCACATGCCTGCTTCTGTACATGTCTATCTCGTCAAAGACTTCGAGCGATCGCATCCATTGCACATCGACTTTGCTCCACTTTCTTGCAGGGAGAGAAAGACTGCTCGTCTCTATCCTGTTGCTCAGGAGTAATGCGGAACGCATCAGGAACAGATGATAGGATCATGGCAGAGCTTCAGACCATTCCCGCCGGACACAGTATAGCGACGTTCGTGCCAGCAGGCCACGTAATCAAGATTATCAACACGAGCGGGTCGCAGGTCGTTGATTTGTGGGCGTTTGTGCTTGGGCCGCCAGAGGTACTGGATGGCGATGACCACAGTGGTGCAGAAGAGCAGGCGAGCCCGATGGGTGATGTAAATGAGTTGGCTGGACAGCAGGGCCAGCACGCTAGAATGCCAAAGAAGGCGGAAGAAAAGGAACTGCCAAGTCAGGAAGAAGCGGAGGAGGCCACGCATGAAGCTTTTACGAAGGGTGGCATAAGGGACGGAGCTATCAAGCACGGGAAAGCCAAAGCCGGAAGTGGTGGTGGCTGGACGACATATCTTCCCGCCGGTTATATGCCAAGCGTACCCACGCTGGGCCTTGCAACGAAGAAAACCTTACACGCCTATGCAAAGGAAAAGACTACGACCAAGGGGAAGGAGGCAGAAGTGGAAGAAGAAACGGAACAGCAGCGAAACTCAAGAACCTGGGCTCGTTACTTCCCAAGCGGAAAGAGTGTCAGCTCGTATGTCCCCAAGACCGTAGCCGATACTGTTTCTGCTTTTGCACAAGATGTAAGTCTCTTCTATCTTCGGGATGGTCTGCTCGATGTGATGAAAAATACGAAACGAGCAGAAGCTGACTGCCACCAGCACCAACGCAACACATCGAAACCGTACTTTGAGCAGCTGCAAGACTTTTGCAAAACCCCTGTTGGCGCTGCTGGTACGGGTCATAAGCACCAGACCCAATCCTTCTGACATTTTCACTGACGCATCACACAGGTATGGCAGTAGCCGCGGGCTCAGGTTATAGTAGCTCCCTCTACGCCGGCTACCAAGCCTGGAACGCTTCGCACGCCACTCCTCCGCCAGCTATGGAGTTCCTAAGCATGGCCCACACCCGTACAGCGACACACCACCTCTGTCCTCGTGTGGGCGACACCATGGTGTCGAATCTGCGTGCGCCGATCCTAACGCTGATCGAGGACAGCTCCTGGCTTGGCGCGCATGACACACTGATCCCAGCCTGTGATCCCGCACACTACCATACCCTTGGCGTCGTAGACTGGGCGCACCATGGCTCGTGTGCCGAGAATCACGTCCTGGTTCTACAAGCGTTGAACGAGCGCTGCGGGATGCAGGGCGCGCACGCCGTCGGCGCAGAGGTGACCATCAACACTATCCCGGCGCCCCTGAATCTGTGGATGAACGTCTCATGGGACGAAGCGGGCACCCTCACTTCCAAGACTACGACGAGTGACCCGGGGGACTACGTGCGCCTGCGAGCGGAGCGTGACGTTGTGGTCGTGCTGAGCGCGTGTCCGAATCATGTGCAGGCGGTCAGCGGAGAAGGTGGGATTGCAGATGCGCATTCCGTGGTCGAGGCGGAGGAGAAGCAGGTTACGGTGCAGGAGGTGAAGATGCCGGGCAAGAGGGCTTCTGTTGGAACTGGAAGCACAGCAATGGCAAAAGCTGAATCGACCGGATCGAGGGATGTTGATGCGAAGAGTGATTTACCAAAGGAGAGGAAGCGGCCACGGAAACTTCGTCCTTGACGTAGCGGTACTGCTGGTACTGCTGGTATTTGTTCTACTGAAAGCTGATACTTAGGTCAATGAAGAAATCGAGTGTAACCTCTTCGATAACAACAGTCCTCGCATGTAGTAATGGAAACTAGTGAGTAAATGGCTTCAGCTTGGGTGAAGTGAGGAGTTGATGTCAGGGGCTTGGACATGCACCACACAGGATCGACAAAATCGGGGAACGGATCAAACATAGACAGGTAAACCCGCAACACGCAGAACGAGAAAAGGATGTACCAGAAAAGCAATCCAATTGCATAATATATATACATACACCACGACCCTCTCCATGTACCCTCCTGCCGCCACCGTTCGGGCAGAGAAATGGTCCGCCCAGTTATCCAAGAAAGAGGTCGTCTCTAATATTACAAGTTTGCCCACAGTTATTGCTAATTCCTCTCTGCCATGTTGAAACCACTGGAAATTCGTAAAGTCGTCATGAAAGTGATGTATTCCACGCCCGAAGCTGATAGAAACCTCAGCCGGATGATGATGGATGTGAGAAATCGGGAGTCGTGAAGCTTTGGGTGATTGACGCCTTGGATGTCAAGGGGACATCACCACTCGCGTTTTTGCTGAGATGGATGCATGGCGTTTCCCCAATCAAAACAGCAGAACACGCACGCTGCTTAGCAAAGAAGAAGGTAAAAGGGTTACAAGAACAGGCTTGCTAATGGTTCAGGTAACAAGAATAGCAGACGCAAAGAAAATTCGTGATATGTGGGGCTAATTCAATTGAACTAGCCCTGTGCGCGCCATGAGCGTCGATAGACATTGTTGGACATAGCGTCCTTGATGCTGCCACGTCGCTTGCCCACTACACCACCAGGAGCGGCGGTAGCGGTCTTTTCATTCGTCGCGACGGCAGGATTCGGGGTTGGCGAGGAGGCGACGGCATTCTTAATACTGTTGGATCGCTTGAAGAAGGCTTTCTTCTCTGACCCGTGGTCCACCGAAGGAGAACGACCGGCTGGGATTGTCTTTGTGCGTCCAGACATGGATGGTCGTCTTTCCTTGTGAGAACTTGGGGGCCGTGGGGTGGTGGAGGAATGCATCGTCTGCCGATTTGCTTCTGCAGTGCTTGGCCGACGGACGCTGATGGGCACTGTGTTGACGTATGCTGAGCTGGGTGTCGAGGTGAGCGTTGGCAGAGGCGACTTCTCACGTGGAGATCGTGGAAGCTCTCGTTCCGCATGGCTATTAGACATCCGGCGAAGGAGTTTCTGTGTCTTCTGGCTAAAAGTACGAGCAGGTGAGGCGGAGGTGCGTGTTCGCGTCTGCGCAGGCTCTGGAGACATGGTGCCGACGGGCTCGAATGGTTGAATGACCGTACGTACTCCCGAAGACAAAGACTGTGCGGAGCGTGGGCTGGCCACGTTGGTGCTCTCGCCGGAGGACTTGGAACCACTGTTAGCACTGTTCATCGTCGACTTTGATACACTAGTGCACAGTCTTCCAATGGTGCCCATGATGTTGGCATTAAGCTCGACCCGGCCAAAGCTGGGTTTGCGAGCTCCGGAACTGAGACCAGAACTCGAGAGCCGACGGCGTGAGAGGTCGCGCGCAGGTGGAGGTGGAGAGATGTCACTGGCATCGAAGAAGACGGGAGCGTTGCGATGGTCTTTGCCGTGCTTCAGGAACCGGCTGGGTGTTCCCAGCAAGATCGATTGGCCATCGGGGAAGCCATCGTAGTCAAGACTGTGGTTTTTGACGGCGACGGAACGTGCATCATCTTCGTCTGAGCTGGAATCATCATTCTGGTTGCCACCGAAGTTTTCCTTACGATACTTGAGATTCGTGAAGTAGGCACTCTTCAATTCCACCGATGATCGCATCTGCCTCGGCGCTGTTCGTAGACCAGGCTCCAACGCAGCAAATCCCTTGACTGGTGCCGGAGTGGTGTCCAAGAGGCTGCGGTCTCCGGTGATGCTCGATCTGGAGCCACGAAGCATTCGCGTGCTTACGCTGTCAGGAGTAGGTGGTAGAATTGGCTCTCCAAAGATTGGACCGCCGAAGCCTACCGGTCGCAACTGCTTCGTTCTCGTTTTCTGTCGATGTAATGGGTACGGCTGGACGAAGGAGGTATGTTCGTGTGTTTGCGATGTTGCTATTGGCCCTGTCGAAATTGCGTCCAGAGACTGGTATTGCTCGTCCTCGTCGATGGTTGGTACTGGCGTGGTGGACATACCACGTATTGTGCTTTCGGACAAGGGTAAAGATAAGCGTTTGATCTTCGACGGTGTCTCTTCTGGGTGGTCGCCGCCAGATATCCACTGGCTGACTCGGTTGATGCTGTCTTGGCGGAAATCCGAGTTCAGTCGCTCTGCTGACTCGACATCATCCTCTTCCCAGTCATATCTGTCTGGACTCGTTTGCTTCTTGGGACTGTACAGAGAAGGGAAACTACTCTCACTGAGTACACTCAATCGAGGCGAGTCGAGTACGGCATCTTCGTCTCCAGGTTGCTGCTCGCGCTTGGAAAGCAACGAGTGGAAGCTCTTGACTGGGTGTAGATCAGTGGAAGCCTCCATGAACACTCTCCGCAGTGCCTGAGTGCTGGCTTTCCGCTGACTGAGAACGGCAGGCTCACGTCTGATCCTAGCAGGCGTTTCTGTGTTTAGAGCGGAGAACAGCTTGTGCGAAGCAGCAGATGCTGCTAAGGGTGGCTGTTTGGAGAAAGGCGTCTTGGGCTCCCTGTTAAGCTCAGGCGGAGATGATGGTGGCACCTGCTCATTTGTCTCGGTCCCTGCGTATCCGGAGTCGGCGTTGGCAGTTGATGGTCTAGTTGTGCTTGTGCGAGATCCCAAGCGATCTTTCAGCGCTGCGATCTCAGTCTTGAGATCAGTGTTCTCGTCCTCCAGGTCGTTGATGGTATCAACAGCCTCCTCAACAGCCTGGTCACGCTTCTCCAGCTCTGCCACCAGCTGACCGTTGATTTGCAAAAGCTCAGCATGCTCCTTCTTCAACTGCTGCGCCCAGGTGAACTGCTCTGTCATACTCTCGATCTGTTCTTGTAGCTTGGCCGTGGCATCTCGGCGGTGGTCGAGCTCCAGCTTCAATGCGAAGTTCTCCTTGTTCAGACGGTCCAGTTGCTCGTTCACGTCGCGAACGCCCAGCGTGCGCCTTGTGCTGTTGTTCCGACCCGCACCAGAGTCACTCCCGATCTTTGAACCAGCAGTCAGTGGAGAACTATCAAATCCTCGTGCGTTGGTCGCGACCGCTGCGTCGTAGAAGATGTCGTCGTCTCGCCCTCGGCGGGGCCCGAAGTCGGACTGTCGCGTGCGAGTCGGTCGCATGTTCCTCGCTCGTCGCTCTTGTAGACGCTCCTGGAGATACTGCGACGCTGGTAGGACGTCGGAGCCGTCACTACGTCCGCCTCGCTGGCTGCCATAGGTCGAGTCCATGGTCGGATGGTGGAAGCCACGAGGATGTCCGGTGGTCGACGCGCCGCGAGGTAGCGATCACGACGACGTCGTACGGATGGATGGCCAGTAAGAGCAGGCCGCGGGACATGGGGCTCGACCAAGTGTGATTTGGTCGTCTGGCAGCGGTGATTCGTTTGTTTATGTCTCTCCACACCGTCAGGGAAATGACGCACGGACTCGAAATTCAAGCTGCCGACATGTATGAGGAAGCGCCCGACGGAAGACTGCTGGTCTGGTTGGCTGACGACGAGAGACAATATACCAACACCGACGACATGGAATACAGAAAAGAACAATCCGACGAAAAGAATCCAAGTGCTGGAGGAAGATGCAAGAGAGAAGTGAGCAGGATGAGAGGTGCGGTGCAGTGCAGTGCAGCGCAGCATGCGAGTCCGGCACTCCCAAAGTACTACTGCGCGACGTCAAACGCACCAGAAAGCGAAAAAGTAGGCGGACGAGCCGTTGGTCTCCTTTGCAACCAGCGATCACAACAGACGGTGCACGCTAACCGGAGACATCACCACACTAAGGCAGACCAACATAGAGTTCCAGGCCCCGTTGCGCGCGGGTCCAAGTTGCCGGGGTCGACCATAACTACTTCCACCCGCGCTCTAAACACTCCAACCTTACCGAATCTCTCCTGTTCATGATTGGGCTGCAACCAAATCCTGGGTCCGGGCTTGCTGGCTTCTCTCTCTCTTATTGTTTGGCGCAGATCTGGCGAAGAACTGCCCTCTCCGGGGAAAGGGGAAGACTCGGCGCGAGTACGATCGATGGGAAGCCAGCTGTACCGAGCGGCGACCAGGGGGGCCAGCCTCTCAGCCAGGTATGTGTCCAGCATGCAGCTCGTTCTCCTCGCATGATCCATGAGCAGCCATGTCGAGGTGTTGGTGGATCGCAGGACGTGGAAATGCAGCACTCGACTGCATCATCAGCATCAATCACCTGCAGCCACATCCCGCCAAACATCCACTCTCATGCAGGAACCCCCGCCGGTGCTTCTGCGACCGCTGTACAAATTCTTGTGCTAATGTACGATTGTACGTGCTCTGACACAAAACGAGAATCCAATGCCCGTTCCTCCACGCTTCCCCTGAGGTCTGCATCGCTCCCTCCAACGCACCCACAGGAACACATGTCGCGACCCACAGTCCAGTCTCTAGGTCTAGCACTAGAACCCAGTCAGATCGTATCTGAGGTTCTGAACCGTCTGATCTGACAATGACATGAGCTGCCATGACGTGCTGCACGACATTCCAGCTGACGAGACCGTTCCAACAATTATGAATCCTTCCACCCTCTTGGCCATTGTTGCCCCGCAGGAGGGTACATGCAGTACCATCTCAGTGATAAATAAGGGCATTCGAACCCTTGATATGAACGCCGGCTGTATCGCGTCAGTCAACCAGCGAAACACGCGCGGTCAACCGGTCTGTTCGACCAAAAAGGGTTCGTCTGCTATTGTACCAAACTTCGAACTCCCGAGCAATTATTAGGACGTACAGACATGCATTGCCAGTCGCGATCAATTCTGGTACGCCAGATGAGCAATACATTGGACTCAAAGGCAATACCAACGCGCTACAGTATGTGCATTGAAATTGCCAGCTCGGACAAAGGTCCATCGTATCCTGGAGTGTATGCTGCTGGCATATAGCCCCTCATCGGCATACATTACCCATCTCTACTCATGTTATATGCAAGTAGTGCAGGTGCCTACCTTATACATGTATCCACACCTACACAGTAATGCTATAACCTACTCATGCACGTCTTCAACACCCTCCAAACCTCTCCATTTCCTCCGCCTCACCAATAAACAATCCCCCATTTTCCCCTTCCAATTTTTCCATTGGCTCATCAAACTCTCCCCTATCTTCACATCGCCCGTACGCGTCGATTTTATTTTACTTCGCGTCGTGCTTGCGTGTTATGCGGGTGCGTTTGTTGCTGACTCCTGCAGCGTGCATGCAGAATGCGTTTGAGGAAAGCTACCGAACCGAACCACCATGCACCTACAATATGCAGCATGCCCGAGGTAGCCCGAGCTTAGGGATCTGGAACTTGAAACCACGCCGTCGCCCCCACGGACGCAAGACATGCATGACACCACTGCAGCATGGACGCATACATGCATGCTGGCGAATTTGCGTGCGTGCTTGTGGGAGAGGACGTGAATGTTCAAATCGGCAGTCTTGGCGGACTGGGATGCCGGTTTCTGAATTCTACAGCCAAAAGTACATACCGAAAACCGAGAGGAACGAGGGCGAAGTAGCCATTGAAAGAGCAGTGATTCTGTAGACCTGAAAGAAGTTCCCATGGTTTCCAATCTATGTGAGTGAGACATTACCTACCCACCTACATGTATCTGTACGTTATCCACATGTAGATAATGGGGTATCCTACTTTGTCGCTCGGCTTTTAACACCACTGATATGATCACCTCCATGCAGTACATGTATTCAACTAGCTCTATAACAAGAGGGGAAATATGCCTGTCTCAATCTGTACTCTCCTAGCTGCAGGGCATGCATCTCAAGCCTGAGGTATGTGCTGTACATGTATGTTTGTACGTAAATGCTCACCTACTCAAATTTGTACTTCCATGTACTCTAGTGTGACCTTGTACCTTTATGCAGCTTCTCGAATCGTCTCTCCTGCATACATGTATCTGGAGCTCGCATCTGGGGTAAGGTCATGTACATGTTGCAGGTACATTACGAGCTTCTCCTGCCTCATCGTGCATGTTTGGATGCTTGTGTAGTGGTTTGGAAAGCGACGTGTGGGATCGGTACCTACAGTGTCGAGTTACATGTGTGGCAATCGAACAGGGTGTTTTGCTGGCAATGAAAGGGCAGCACAGGGGTTTGATCCTTGGCAAGACGTCGTGCAAGCGGAGTACCTAGACATGGAGTTTGTTAATGAGCGTGAGCACCAACTTGAGTATTGTGGACCTCAACGTGATCGTTTCCGTGCAAGGAATGACCTTGTGGACGCATACATGAAAACGTATGGTAAGTATGGTGCACAGTGCCATGGCCTCCATGTCCATCACCAGTCCTCGTATCTAGAAGGCACCCCGAAACTGGTCGACCAACCCTCCCACCACCCCTCGTCGTCGAACATGCTCCGTTGCATTCTCCACGCCCGTGGCACGACCCGCTTCGCCCTCCATCCTGCGCCTCAATGAATCATACCGCTCTTTCTGCGCTGCACCGCCCATGATCCACCCGGGCACCCGCCATTTGGTCGCACCTGGCAATATCTCTCTCCGATACGCGAACCCGATCAGCCAGCCGGTAGCAGCAACCAGTGCTGAACCTGGCAATTGCGATAGCGCAAGCTGCATTGGTAGCAGGTAAGAGGTCGCCTTGGAGGTAAGTTGGAGGCCATACTCCTGCTGCGTGGAGGTGCTGGTTGGGACGGAACCAGATAAACGGTATTTGTAGACATACGGGATCGCGGCGTGATATTGAGCGAGCACTGCGAAGATGATCGCCGTTGGACCGGCAGGGAGGTAGTTGATATGGCCGAAGCTGAGCGGACGCACAACCACCATAAGGAGAATGGGCGGGAGGAGGGTGGTGTAGAGGAATGTGGATAACAGGAAAGACTACCTACCGGTCAGCCGTCCGGGTTCTTACATGGTCAATGGCTTTGACGGTGCATGAATCAGCCTACTGCGAACTTCCTGGAGCCCCAAAGCCGTTCGATGACACGCAGCTGATACAGTGTCATGGCGGCGAACAACACCTCGGTGCTGTTGGTGTAGCATAACTGCCATGTGAACAATCGCCAGAGCTGTCCATAGTCCAAGATATGTGGTCGTACAGCGATCCAGAAATAGTATTTGGTATCTGTGATGCTGGCAAGGAAGGCGGTGACGACCACCCCAGCGACGAGGATCCTCGACACGGGCGTGTTACTGAATCCAGAGGCAAGCATCTTTGCCGGGTTGCTGGCCTTACGGCGCTCCAACAGAGAGTGAGGTATGTGCAGATGAGAAGAAGATATACGTATTGAGGAATGCTAGTGTTGAGGTGCGGTGCTTGCCGCTTCTGCCATGTGTGGTGTCAGCCGTCAGCGCTTGGGAAGTCAAGTGCAAAAGTGGAGCCATATGCTGACCTTAGTGCCTTCTCATGATTGTAAAGTGCGTAACCTCACCTCATACCATGCTATAGTATATCGGCTTCGCTTATATTGTGTGGCAATATGGTTACTGAGCAACCTCGAAGTGTCCGATGACTGCACTATCCGTGCTTCTAGTAGGCAGCACGGATGTAGAATGATATCTTTAATACACAACTTCTTCTTGCCACGACGAGACATTCTGCACACGCCAGGATTGGAGACTTGGTATGACCGAGTGGGCCATCTTCAGGATTGAGATCTGTGCCAAGCGAGGCTCCTACGTATCTCAGATATGCTGAGCACTTGAAGTCTCATGCACGCACACGATCGACTGCATGTAGACACAGTCAAGCCATGTCCATGGCGAACTGTCGGCAACACTCATGAAGTGGTCCATGATCTCCATCAACAGACTGATATGATGCATACTTTGCACCTACACCGCTGAAAATTGTCAGCGCACCATGTCAAGTGAGATCAATCACACCTCGATCTTGTGCCATTTCCAGAAGTGCATCATTCGCCAGAAACGCGCTCCCGATATTGATGTCGAAGTGGGCTATCCATGTATGTCATTGAAACGCTCAGCTAAACAAGAGGAAACAGATCGCAACGCTAATCGAATCATCGTAACTCATATCTGGGCTGGCCCTGTATCTCATGGCTCCAACCATGCGTTTGCGAACTTGCCAACTCATGCCGCGCAATACTATCCAGCTCTGGTGCTTTGTATGTCCTCGAATCTCCCAGCTCAGACGTGAAAGCCTTGTGTTCGACATTGCCCATGACATAGCCATCAATCGGTCCATCCGGCTCCTGTCCTTGGCCTTGCTGGAGCGTTCTTAGGTACCTCTCCTGCTTCCTACTTTTCCAAAAGAAGAAAGCTAGCGCCCCGATCAGGATCAAGACCAGAGGCACTGCAACCCCAATCCCAGCCTTCGCGCCAGTACTTAGTTCATTGTTGACGGGGCTGAACGTTGCCGTGGCACCAGTGCTCGAACTCGTCGTTGAGATTACTGTGCTTGAGGAAAAGCTGCCGGTCGAACCAGACGATGTGCTGCTTGTCCCAGTCTGTATGATGGTCGATTCAGATGTTGCCGAGCTCGAGGAAGATACTAGTGTGGTGAGATCAGACAATATGGTGCTTGAGCTGGTCGGTGAAACCGTGACTGATGTCAAGCCGACATCGTCTGCTGCGATGGTGGCATACGGATACGGGAAGAGGGAGGTGGTGCTGTTTGATGAGTCGCAGCAATCCGGCCCATTGGTGAGCCCAGCTTCACCAGCGCAACACCAACTGTTGATGCCACAGCTGCTGACTTCGGTCGCTCCTTCGAACTCGCCTGCGATTTGCACAGGTCAGCTATTGTGCAGGATTGATTATCGCAAAGCCAATTCGCAATGATTGCGAGCTTTTGGCAACCTACTTTTATTACAAAATGATAGACAGAGATCGAAGTTTAGGTTGGTACATGAGCCTTGTGAAAAAGACGTAGTGCCATGTTGTTGGCACAACCCATTTTCCAGACAGTCCCATCCCGAGCCGCAGCACTGGTTGGAGGAGGAGAAGCCGCACGGTATGTCGCCAGTCACTACGCCAGCTTCATTGTAGCAAGGGGAGGTGTCTAATGTCCCATTTGACGAGGAAGCCATATTGGCCCGCGGTGCATGCACAAGAAGCGAAGACACAAGAGAAGAAGAGGACGCACGGGCAGGATCAAGTCTATAAAGTCCTGCTCATGAGATAAGCTACGGTCGCGCAAGGCTGGAACATGCGTGCTACTGTGCTACACCCTGCTGGTTGTGAGGCGACACCACTCATCGCTGGTCCCTCTTCCTTCGGCCCCAAACTCGCGCGCTAGCTTCGCGCCAACACAGCCTTCGGAATATGAAGATCCAACGACAGCAGATTGTGGAAGGAACGGCTCATCGATACCTCGTAGCCTCGCCGTTGCGTACAAGGTTCAGATTGGTTCCATCCCGATGATGGAACATGTCTTGAGCGAGCGGGCGAGGTGAAATGGGCACGAGCAAGCGTATTCCTAAGCATCTCCATTCTGATTTTCGGAACGTCAAGGTGCATGTGAAACCTGTCCGGAACGCGCAAATGTTCCATGCGGCCTACAGCATGCGTTCCAGGCCATCATGCGCGAGCAAGATGGATCAATAAGGTGCGTTGTTCTGGCTAAATGACACAAGTTCTTGCAATGTTAATGCAAAATTGAAGACAGGTCAATTGAGGGGACGTGCCGGCCCCCCGCGAAAGTAGGAGCTCGAATTATGTAAGCAATGCGGCCCTGGAAGTCTGGTTCATCAGCTTCTAGACGATTCTGCTTCTGACGGGCATTTCACTTGACCAACACCAACATACACCTTCCAATCTCTTGTAGTGCTTCCACATCACTCCAGCATTGGGTCTTCATTGTGATTGAGGTACGTACTAGCACTCTACTTACACCACCCTACCTCTCCGGATGAGACACACAGCTGGCACCAGTCTTAGAAGACTTGTACTCTTTTTATGCTGAATAGCTTGCGAGGCATTGCCTTACCTCTGATTCCCTTCACTTTTGCTGCACCTTATCTACATACAACCTAGACTATCAGCACTGACTGACACTGTAGATTAGCTGTCTCGAGCTGTTTTGCATCACATCAGTCCAACATGGTGCTCCACAACCCCAACAACTGGCACTGGGTGAACAAGGACGTTTCTGCCTGGAGCAAAGACTACCTCAGCAACCAGCTGGTGGGCTTGAGTGCCAGCCAAGAAGATGGAACAAGTGCACAGGTCAGCAAGGTGCTGAGCATGGACGGGGATGTGGATGTGTCACAACGGAAGGGAAAGGTCATTACCATCTTCGACGTGCGATTGCAGCTCGAATGGACCGGCAAGATTCCCGCTAAGGGCGAGGTGGAGGGTTCAGATGACGACTCGAAAGACGTCAGCGGCACCATCACTATCCCGGAGGTTGCACACGACACCGAGGAAGACGAGTACGTTGTACGTCTCAGATACTCCTGAGTCATCCAAAGCTGAACCAACGACTGCTGACACGCACATCAATCCAGTTTGAGGTAGAAGTCTACAGCTCCGACCTCTCGAAAGAGCCGGTCAAACAGCTCGTCCGCAAGGAAATCACACCACAGATTCGCCAGCGGCTTCAGAAGCTGGCCCCAGCACTAATAACGGAGCACGGAAAAGACATCCAGCATGCTCCGGGCACAAATCCTTCTTCAGGATTCACCGCACCAAGAACGCTGCAGAACTCTTCTATCGCCAAGTCATCAGGCACTACCACCGCAGCTGGCAGTACAGCACCTGGTGGTAAAGTGAACGTCACCTCACTTTCCGATCAGCAAGAGTTCCGCACCACTGCCGAACAGCTGTTCGAGACCTTTACCGATCCACAACGCATTGCCGCATTCACTCGGGCTCCGCCAAAGGTGTTCGAGGGCGCCAAAGCCGGTGGGAAATTCGAGATCTTTGGTGGCAACGTGTCTGGCGAGTACACTCAGGTGCAGAAACCGACGCTCATCGAGCAGAAGTGGAGGCTGGCGCAATGGCCTGCGGGTCACTTCAGCACATTGAAGATCAAGTTCGAGCAGAATGATGTGGACGCTGTGACCATTATGCGAGTGGACTGGGAGGGCGTGCCAATTGGACAAGAAGAGCCAACCAAACGCAATTGGGAGGAGTATTACGTCCGGAGTATCAAGACCACCTTTGGCTTCGGCACGATTCTATGAAGACAATGACGAAAAGTACGAAACGATACGTGGAACGAAGGTCGACGTGAGGGAAGGATAGCTAGAGACAGCAAGCTGATAGATGATGTGATGTTCTGCATCTACCTTCTCTGACACTTCGATTTCCACACTCCATGAGGTCTATTGTCGTCGCCCTTTGCCATTGCACCTGTCGATCTATGTTGTCATCTGTAGAACGGCCTGGGATATTCCACTTCATGCGTGAAATCCTCAGAGAGTATCCTACCTCCCAATAGAGCTAGGCAATGACCCAACATCTCTCTGGGTTCTTCACTCCCTCTTCCCAGCACAATGGCTTAATCGTCCATTGCGCACACAACCCGAAGCTGTGCATTGTAGCGATGCCGTCGATGTAGGCTGAGCCTGATCCTCAATTATGCTTGACTCGACGCTTCAAGGGGCCGTTGAGAGGGCTGTCCACCATCTAGTTCGAGTTCAAGGCTGGAGCAAGCGAGACGACGACTTTTTCCTACGAAACCGGAGGAATATGACCTCATGGTATGCAAGACAAGAATCCGGCGTACTGTTTCCGAGGAGTACAGCTTTCGCGTCTTCCGTATAGGTTGAAATATTGTGCTCATGTGCCTCGTTCCGCATCGAACTCGACAGGCAAATTGATCCCCACCCGTCTCGCCGACAGCCGCACACGCTCCTCCTCGTCCATGTTCATGCCGGGATTATACCGTTCGACGAGCGTGATGTACTGGCGCTGCGCACGCAGGTAGTGAATGTACTGCTCTGCCTCCGCAATGCGCTGCTCGGCGGATTTCTCCAATTGTGTTTGTAGCGATTTGCTCGAGTCGAGCGGTACAGAGGAGCCGCTGCTCGCAGTGAAGTCGGCGCGGATGTGGTGTTGGATGGGCGAAGGGTTCGCGAGGATGGAAGGTGTGCGCGAGGGGAGCTCGCGGAGGAGGCGGCGGTAGAGAGCCCGGGCTTGGGGTGCGTAGGATGCCATTGCTGCTATTGTGGTTGGAAAATGTTCGTTGATAGTCAATCCCCGCAATGACAGACGCTCAGAGATGTGGGAGGATTGAAAAAGTTAATGAAGCGTAGCAATGAAAGTCGACATCTTGAAGTAAATGTCGCTAAAGCACAGACCCCCAAAAGGACAGACGCGGACTGCAGAGGTCTTCACTTCGGAAATCAAGAGAACGTGCCCGTTGGCGAGTGCTTCATCAGACCCCATTTCTTCCGTAGTCGCCTGTACGTGCGTGGGGCCATCGTAAAGCCACTCTGTTCCAACAAACGTACGCTCTCCTCATCCGTAATCTGGAGCACATTCCAGTGATGGTCGACCAGGGCGCGCAGCTCGGGATCGTCCTCGAGACGGACCTGCTTCTTTGGTTCCACATTCCACTCCGCGAGTCTGCGTTTCAAGGTCACGTCGCCGATTTGGATACCGTGGTCCTCGAGCGATTGGATAATGTCGTTGCAAGAAATGCCCTTCTTTATCTCAGCTAAGATCCAGTCTTTGTGCGCCTCGAGATCAATCCGTCTCGGCATCATGCAGTTCTGGTGGCGGTCCGCGAATTGAGGACTAGAGACTCGACCGGACAACTGAGCAGATCGGTCTTTATTACGCTATGCCTTGCTCTGATGTCGACGTGGCGGTTCAATGTTTTGTAAGTGTAAAAGGTCAAATATATCTTGAACGTGTGCACGGACCACGACCGCTGCACTTTGTAGGCCAGCTCGATCAGTAATGTCGATGGACATCGACGCAATGGATATTCTACGACTCCCGGCATCGCTGCGGCGGGCACTGTTATCTTCGCCTCAGGTCCGCCGTCATATCACCACGGTTGCCTATGAGCCATCAGTCGCGGCCTGGACACCTCCGGCAAAGAAGCCATCAAGACGATCGATTCTAAACGATGAGCCTGCCGTCGACGATGGATTCCTCACGCTCTCTTCCTCCACCCTAAATCATTACACTGTCTCGCACCCACCAGAACGCCCGCAGCTCCGCTATGCCAATGCGTTCTTTGCCTCCGCGCCTCCTCAGTTCCTATGGACCGCACCCTTCTTCCGCTCATTCCCCGAGTCGCCGCATCCCGAGGTCGCATTCCTGGGCCGTTCCAATGTCGGCAAATCGTCCTTGCTGAACGCGCTGTTCAACCAGACTAAGCGTCCCGCTGCCCATGTCTCGAAGCGACCAGGACGGACGCGCACCATGAACGCCTTCGGTGTAATCCCTCCCGAGCTGGAGATGGGACCAGCGCCCAAACAAGGCGAGCGCGACGTCGTGTGGAAACGATTCCCACATGGTGGTGCGGTGGTGGTCGACATGCCTGGCTATGGGAGCGGCAGTCGACAGGAGTGGGGCGAGGAAGCGCTGAAGTACCTCGCGAGCCGCAAACAGCTGCGACGGACGTTCGTGCTCGTCGACTCTGAGCACGGACTGAAGAAGTCTGATCTGCAGCTCTTCGAGCATCTGCGCAAGAACGGGATCCCGTTCCAGATCGTCATGAGCAAGGCGGATAAGATCCTCTATCCAGGAAGCAAAATGCCCGGACGTGAGGCACTGTCGAATCGGTTGGAGAAGTTGAGAGGGTTGTGTGATATCGCGCGAGCGCAATTGAATCAAACGATCGGAGATGGGAAGGACAGTGTAGGGGATATCCTGTGTTGCAGCTCAGAGAAGAGCGTGGAGAAGAATAAACACCGCAAGCTCGGAGTGGACGAGGTCAGATGGTCAGTGCTGAGTGCGTGTGGATTGGAAAGTGATGAGTCGGGCCAGCGAAGAAGAGCAGTGTTGGATGACGTGAACATTCTGGATGAGAACTATGGCGCAGCGACTGTTGCAGACTTCGAAACAGCACGATGAGAGGTCGAAAGACTTGCTAGCTGGATCTGAGGCTGAAAGAGGCTCTTTGATCATACGTGAGACATTATTCCACTTCTCTGAAGTTGCTCCGATGTGCCCATGTCGTTCCGAAGCTTTCAGTGTCAGCACACTCATCGCGAAGACATGCCACAAAAAGGTCTTTCCATAATAGACCTTGTGAAGGGATACCATACCCAGATTGAAGCGACGACAACCACGGTGGATCGATCACTGGAGCATAGCCTTCCTATATGACGAGGGCGATATGAACCACAACACATTCGCTCATATTATAGAATTTGCAAGGAAATGGGAAAGAGATTGGTCTCATGAGGTCTTGATTCCGACTACCCAAACGCCTGCAAGTACCTGAAAAAAGGTCAAAAGCAGATAAGGAAAGTCCGCACAAGTAAGGAAAAGGCCAAGTTCCGAGCAATCATGCATGACTTGCCAGCAAGCTTCATGTCAGTTCCATTCTCCCTCTTCTTGTTTCAGTCCCAGAATTCCCACCTTCCTTCCATTCCATTCCTGCCATTGCTTTCGCTCTGATCCGAATGTACACAATAGCCGTGGCGTGCTATCGTGCGTTGGGCCGTAGTCTTGGTTTTTGGTGTATGTTGTTCTTGGGTTGCAGTCGTGATTCGTGAAAGCAAAGGGCACTATCGAGCGCGAAGACAAATCCAAACTCAAGGCAACAAGGAATAGAAACAGAAAAGGCAGCCGTGTCGTCGTCCTCAATGAGACTGTTGGTAATGTGCCTGGGTGGCGATGTGGTGGATCGAAAGACCCTGCGCAAAGATCGTGCGCGACTGAAAGAGCAAGCAGGTGAAATTCCGGAACGAGAGCAAAGTAATCGAAAAATTCGTCCGAACGTCAAGCGACATCGGATCAAGGGGCGACAAGATGGCAGCAGATCATGATGCAGTCATGAAAAGCTAACAGTCGCTCACAGACGCTGCCTCAAAGTGCGAAGGCCAGACATACACGCTCAGATGTACCAGGTGGTGTCTCTGATGTTCTCATGCACACCACGGGTCCATTCCGACGTGGCAGCATCGTAGGCCTTGGCGTCGCTGCCCTGGTTCTCGCCCATGACGCTGAAGAGGTACGCTCTGCCACGCTCGCACAACAGATCGGCGTAGTATGCGGGCGGACAGATGGACACGGCCTTGGTGGCGCGATTGAACAGGTAGCACAGTTTGTGGGTGAACTGCTCCAGCGCATCCGGGGTGAAGTTGTTCTCGTCCTTGAGCACCACGTAGTGAGCCGGACGGGCGGTGCCCTGAAGGCCTTGATGAGCTTGCAACCAGAACTCACGGAGGATGTGGCCACTGATGTGATGATCGACGATGGTCCCTGCCTTCGGATTGAAGGTCATACCACCACCATTAGTCTTGGAGGCATCGGCATGTTCTGCCTTGGTGGGATAGAAGCGAGTATGGTGGCGCTTACCAACGATTACCACTGTCAACTTGGGATGCTCCTTCTGGTTGGCAAAGCACTTGTTGAAGGCCTCGTAGAAGCAAGGAATCTCGGTGTCCAGTACCTGACGATACTGTCCCTCAGACACACCGTCGCGGTAGAGCACAATGCTCTTCGGACACTTCTTGTGCCTGCTTCGCCACAAGTGCAAGCGCTCTACCACCATTTCGGCGAGCCCATCGACCATCTCTTGCTTGCCCGTCTGACAACGTACACTACCAGGCCATGCGGATAGGTTCTTATCGATGCTGGCCACCACACTGGCGATGCTGGGAGCTTCTTTGACGCTACCTGGCGACGGATGCGTCACGTCTATGCCCATCAGCATGCAATCCTCCTTCATCGGCGTGTCGAGATCTGCAATGGTGTGGTTGGTACCACCGCACTTGATGTTGAACTTGAGCGCCAGATTGTTCATGTAGGTCTCACGCCCTTTGGGCTTGCACAACTTTGCACCCACGCAACAAATGGTCTGCATGCCGAACTTGACGTCACAGAAGAACTTGATCCGAGCATAGAGCCACTTATCAGCGGCAGGAAGGACGAGGAAGAGGAAGTCAACGCTCAGTTCTTTTACCTTCTGGAAAATCTGCTCGAGAACAATATCGTTTGATCCGCGGTTGGCGACGTTGAGTGTCTCGAGCTCTATTGTTTTGGTGCCGAGTCTTCCATTCTTGAGCAGTCTCACGCCGTGGTCCTGTATGTTTGTGAATACCGCTGTAACCGTTTCTTCGCTTGGCACGTCGGAAGCATTTCGAGAATTCTTCTCCTTGAAGATCAATGCGACATACTTTCCTAGCTGACCTCCTATAGCGAACTGCTGCTTTCCCAGACTCCACGCGCCATTCGCCACCTCGCCACCTCTCAGGGAGCCTTTGCTGTATTGAAGAACAGGCGGCGTCAAGATGCGACCCGGAACAGTGAGTAATTCCACACCAACGCGAAATCCGAACGGCGCCACGGACGTCGACTGCACATCGCCCGAGAAGCCTTTGAGTTTGAAGACTCTCAGACCATGGCCGGGAGTCTGGTTGGTCCCTTCGATGGAAAGGGCATTAGCATTGGGTGGCCGGGCTGCGAAGGCCAGCATCTTGGTGGTCTGCGCGGCTGACAAGAGCTTGCTGAACGGCTGGCCTGGCAGTACGGTGCACACCTCCATCGGAATATATAACTGGAGATCCTTAGTCCTAGTATTGATGACGGGGGATTTGCGATCCCGTAGTGTCATATGATACTCCTTGAGGAAGAATTGGGCGACAGTGGATTCTGTCTTATCCTTTCGATCTCCAAAGGTGACCTGGTCAGCATTTCCAAGCCGTATGGTGGTGGGGTTTGCCTTGGTTGGACTTGCGAATCCCACGACGTGCGAGATCTTCTCATGGATCGTGTTCTTCCCCATGTTGCCATATAGGTTGTAATTGACGTGCACTTTGATCATTCGAACGAACGCTTCCTGAGATTGATAATCACCGCCAACGATATCGAGCAGTTTTCGAAGCGAAATCGGTTGGTAGAACGCACCACTCGTGACATTGAGATTGAGCAGGAGCCGATCGAAACCCGGACGTGCAGAGCCAAAGTAGCCCCTCAATGCCACGAGACCACCCCCAAGATCGTGGCTTTCGACAGTGCTCGAGTTCTGGAATGGATAGAACTTGTTGCCACCCACGTTCCTGATATTCTCATCCATGTTCGGACCCTGGCCGCATATGATGTTCAGTATCTGCGTGGTAGTCTCAATACCATCATATGTTGCATCCCTGGACGGACTGCGCAGATACTGCATGATGTTTGAGAGGTCGAATGCCCCAGTTCGCGTAATGGTCAGCGTGATCGTGACACGGTCTTTGGCTTCCCGCTTCGCCTTCTCCTCTTCTGATTCTATTGTTGATTGATCAGACGCTGGAGCGCCCCGCGACGGGCCCGCGACGACCTGCGGCCTTGGTGCTGGTGGTTCCGGGAGTGTTGATTTCGCTTGCATGGGTATAGTCAACGTCACAGTCCACACTTCCGCACCTTTGAAGTCGAGCTCTGGGGTAGTCACTAGGGTCTGCGCATAGTCTGCCGCGAATCTGATACCCTGGAACTTCGAATGCTTGAAGAGCTCCTCGAACAACCGGCGCTTCTTGTCCTTGCTGAGCTCCTTGTTCAATGCCACGCTGTATTTGAAGCATGGAGGGGTTGGTTTGTTGTCCTCAACATTGGTCTTGATGCTCACGTAGTTGGTGCGAAGGACAATGGGGTTTCCTTTGGTGCCATAACCGGGACGTCCTGGAAAGCCGTCGAACATCTGATTCTTTGTCAAGAGGGCAAGTCTGTCTTCTGCTTCGGTGATGGCTTTGTCGGGCTCCGGGACTGAACCAGCGCGATGGATGCCGGCCGCTGGGGCTGGAGGGAGTCCAGGTCCTTCCACGACAGGTGTAGCGGGAGAAAGACCACTGCGGATGGGTAAGGCTTGCTGGTTGCCACGACCTATCCCACTCGAACTTCCACCAGCATCACCATGGGCAGCTGGGGTTGTGGTGCTGGAAGGGCCAGCTTCAGCTTGTGTGGGAGCCCCAGCCGACGATCCGCCGTCATTGAACCCGCCGAGAGCAGCCTTCCTCTCCTTCTTTTCTCGTTTCTTTTTGGCACCCACCATGGTTGGTCGAGGCTAAGTGGTCGCCTAAGGCAAGACAAGTACAATGGGCTGAAGTGCAGAGTTGGTGGTTTATCCTGTAGGTCTTGCTATTGGGTGCGGAGCGTATTGGAGAAAAGGAAGAAGAACTACAAACCGACGCCGGGCATATATAGACAGGCGATCTGGAATCCAGGAGACTGTTTGCTGTATTACCCATGGCGTTCACAGGAATGCAGTTGTGTTTGTCGTCCCCGTTGGCGAGACACATGATTGCAGTGTGTGCAGCTTGTGCATCAGGAGGGCCTTTGGCCAATATCTTCCCTTGAAATGGGCGTTCGAAAGGAGTCATTTCAGCCTCAGACGTGAAGACTTCGAGACATGGCACGCCAACAAACAAGCCAATCACGGTGGGTTCTTTCAACGGTGATGCAGTATGTCAGGTGGAGGATGTGCCATGCGCAGCTCGCTTTGCTAAGTGTGTCAACCGATGTTTGCTGTGGTATGTAGCATCTGAATTGTCCCTTGCGTGTTTGTCAAGGCGTCATTTCATAGTGTTCGAACCATCCTTTAGCAATTATCTTGCAAACAAGAGAAGCTTGCTGGTCACTCTCACCATGTACAAACTTGCAAACAATATTTTTGACTTCCGTAGATGGCTGTCTTGTAGCAAATGCAATCACAGGAACGCGCTTGAGGGCAAGCACCTGGTTGATATGGATTCTGTGCTGGCATGTCTCAAAGTGTTTTGCAGCAAGATATTTGCGGTGAAAGACGTGTAGTTTTACGGCGGAACAGAGCCAGAGAATGTGAAATGCACAACATTGGAAGCTTCGGTATGCATTGAACTTACGTGTGAGCAGGAATAATGCAGTGTCGTACAAGAGGCGTGAAAGTCAACGTTGTCGTTCACTTGATGCTCGAACATGTTTCGTCACCGGCACAGAGTTGCAAAGAAGGTGTCTTTACCATCAGACTGCTGCTCGAGCTACGTCAACGTCCCAAATGGAATGATCTGGAATGCTAGACGTTTGAACCAGTCTTGTATGTACATTCAATGTACTGTAGCAAGGAGTTCTGTGAAGTGAGGTGAGTTCGATTTGTTTACCCTTGCCTGCATTAGGCAACTGGACCAAACAACATGCTGCTGGCGGCGAATAGTCCGAACGCGAAACTCAAACCTCTAAAACTTCATTCTAGGTCCAGTCCGCGAATAGATCCCGAACCGCATAGCGGCAGGGAGATTGTTGCTCACAGAACTGTCGCCTCGGCGTGCTTGGTTGGTGGGCGGCCTTTGAATCGATGAGGCGGCGTAACTTACAGTGCACTATCGCTGACCGGATAAGCTGACGCGATGCCTAGGGAATACGAGGTCGGAGCGTGCGGGTTTGTTGTGTTGATGTGGTCGTCAAAGAGACTGTCTCATTACTTGCGATGCGCAAAGGACGCGTTCGCCGTTGCTACTATGACCAGATCGTAGCCCTGCACGAGCTCATGATGCAGCAATAGAGCATATATCACCGGCTACGTGGCGAATCGTCATCATCCATGACAACGACGGATTTCATCGGCATTCGACACGCTGATGCAATACCCGTTGCCATCGCATTTCGCCAATTGTGAGACAGTAATTGCGCAACGACCTACGATAAGATGTGGCGTTAAAGTAGCGAGAAATAACAAGGTAGTTTGCGCGCCACTCTGAGTTTTGTGGGAAGGTCACCGTACGCATAATCTTCCGCGATTTCGGCATGGAAGGCCCACATCACGACCATAGAAGAGATCGAAATCGCTCAAGCATTGAAGCTACATGTATGTATGCTCACGGTCGGAAGAGTCGCTTTCCCTTCTCGCTCCGGACCCTGGCATATTATCACGATCGGTAAAGCTTATCTCGAAGCGCATCAATCATGTTCACGCACAGTCACGCGAAAAACGCTCTTTCTAAAAAGGTACGGTGCGTACGTGCATATGTGCCGTCTTCACTTCACATGCACATTGGCAACCCGTGGCCCCATCGACGGTCTCTACTAAAGCGGCTCAGCGACAACGTCGCAAATCCTGTCAGGTCAGCGTGGTCAGGCATTTCACCGTGCGTTGCAGGACGCTCGACTCCTGAGACATGACTTGCCGGACGTTGAACGAGAACACCGGAGCAAGAGCACTCGCGGACAACTGTTACAACCTGCCTCGATAACATTGCCGGTGAGGCGCCCCTCTGGCGCAAAGTCCTCTGCAATGCGCAGTCCTTCCGGCGTCATCGGCCGGCTCAATCATCATTGGGTGTCAGCGCTCGCTTTGCGCCACAGCGCAACGTTCAGCGACTACGCGCAGTGCTTCTGTTTGTTTTGGCCTTTGTGCCGCCCATCCTGTTGCGTAGCCGACCGATCCCACTGCGAATCGAGGTGGACTATGACTGTGGAGAATAACATCGCGACAAACATTGCACTGCGAAACGAGGATATTGCCTTTGAAGCGCGTGATATTACCGTGATTCATTGTCTACTTCTGGGCTACCTCTAACTTGGGTTCTCCAGACGAAGCAACAGGTGGCGCGAGCGTTCAGCTGAACTACGAGATGACCACCTCGTGGCACGGGATGTGTTCACGTAACTTTGTGATGGGCCGAGCAACGACATATGGGCGTTGCCGTATCGACGCTGCTGAGCACGGTCTTGGGAATGCTGACTGCCTACCCTTGCTCCCATATATGGTTACTAAGTGACCATGTAGATATGATTGAAGTCCACAAGTTTTTGTATAACAAGAACATCAAGCTCTTTACAACTGTCCCTCCTCGAATCACTTCATGCGAAGCATTCACAGCATTACACTCAAATCGCAGAACAACACTTCGAAATCACCTAACATCACTAGTTCCTTTGGTCAAACACTGATTGACAAATTAACTGCTATTTGTTTCACTTACAATACCACCGTGTGACAAGACTTCACAACTGCGATCATTCCCGGAGCACTTGCACGACCCTATCGTTCCTTCATTTCTCCCGACTGCCACACAGACACAAGACCAAGTGTTGGGAAAACTCAGGCGGAACCATCAACTCGTGAACTAACATTCTACTTGGAGGACGAGATATCCCAAGATCGATTTACGAACAGCCATTATTGACATCAACCGTTTCAAACACAGCCTTTACTTTCTACCCCCTCCCCCTACTAACATTGCCCGGCAGCGATACTTGAGCGCGATCGCACTCCAAGTTTCATCCGCTTGCATTGACCTATCATGACCAGATCAAACTCCTACCTCAGGGTACGGCACTTGATACCACTAATCAACGCTTTTGTACAGATCCCTACAATCACAAACGCAGCACCGCAACCCCAACGAGACGACTACACGATCACTATTACTACCGAAGAATGTGATGAAACCACGACGACCGCCAACAAGCACGCAGGCCAGACTTACTGGTCACCAAACTCAGGCGAAGAGGCTGGCCCACCTGACTACTCGGACTGGCCACGACCTTCGTGGTCAGGCGAAACAGACACTGGCAGCGACTGGAATCCACATGGTGGTGGTTCTTCCCCGACAGGACAACCGGGACCATTCGGCCACGGCCCGTGGGGTGTCTCCCAAGTTTCGACGCTTCCAACCTCGTCGTCTCCTGAACCCTCAGCACCGACCAGCAGCTCACTGTTGCAAGTTTCACAAGGCTCGCCGGTCGTGACGTCGGTCTCGATTGTGACGAGCAGTAGCAGCCAGTCATTATCCGCTGCTGGAAGTGCACTGCTTGCAGGGAACGGCAATCCTATATCGACGATCGTATCCCTACCGACATTCCAGTCATTCAGCATTCCTACTACATTGGTACCAACGAGCAATCAATCTCCATTATCATCTTTCACGCCTCAAAGCCAGACATCAACTGCCATAAGCAGCACGGTAATATCACCAGTCGCTCAGGAAAGTACTAATGCAAGCTCGACCAATGCTGCAACGTTGTCCTCCACCACTAGCATTGTGACAAGTGCTGTCGACCCGACCTCTTCCTCGAGCCTGGTACCAGTCACATCTTCTACTCAAGTTCCATCTCAATCATCAACCTCCACATCTACATCGTCCATTTCGTTGATAGATACATCTTCATTAGCTAGTCTTTTGCCAACAG
The DNA here is from genome assembly GCA_003012245.1 of Microcyclospora tardicrescens. Classification (NCBI taxonomy): domain Eukaryota; kingdom Fungi; phylum Ascomycota; class Dothideomycetes; order Capnodiales; genus Microcyclospora; species Microcyclospora tardicrescens. The sequence continues at coordinate 108,728 of PXOE01000011.1, forward strand.
CTACTTCAGCTGTCCAGACCATTTCAGCGGATGATATCTTTCAAGCTGTGGCTACCGACAGCCCACCCGCGCAGATCACGACCCGTTCGGATCATCCTGTGCCTACGCTTGGAATACAGTCACAGTCGCAAAGACTGGAAACGAACAAATTCTATGCGAATTTCTTCCTTGGCTCGCAAACGGCACCAACATGGACGCATCCATACTCTGTGGCCTGGTCGAATGGGTTCGGCGAAACAGGTAGCTGGGGACTTGCGGTTACCCACATCGAACGCGATCAGCTAGCAGGCTCTGGCACGAAGCAATCATGGGACGCGGGTGACTGGGGATATTTCGTCAATCCGACCGGACTTCAGTCGGTCGTTCTCTCAGCTGCCGAGCTCACCAATGGCACGACCTTGACTACAGACTCATTGGAGGGATTTTCGGTAAACGTCCACCTGACAGCCAAGGGCGCCAACACGCCAGTGATGACTTTCCCACTCGTGCAAGGTATGGGCTTCGTGACCGCTGTATACGATAATGGTACGCCTGTCCTCGAGTCCGGCCTTGGCATTGACAGCTTCAACTATGTTGGTACTGTTGCTGGTGGCAATACGTACAAGTACAGTCTCGCGCTTGGTAACGGATTCACCTGGCTTATATACGTCACGCCGGACGGTTCACAGATCAGTGCAGGCTCGTTCTCACTCGATTCTGGCAGGATTCAAGGCCCGTCAGGTTTCAATGGCTACATACAGGTCGCAAAGATTCCAGCGAACAGTTCCACTGCAGGATCTCTGTACGACCAGACTGCCGCAGTCTATGCCACAAGCGCAAACCTTACTGGATCTGTGCAAGGCACATCTGGCAGCTATACGCTCACTTGGACAAAGGCCGGGAACACAGACCGTACTTTGTTGATGTATGCTCTACCTCACCACGTCGATTCATTCTCGGCCGATACCCAAGCTGCTGCTACCGGAGTGCAACTGGTCACTACCACCAAAGGGTACGCAACAGCTGTGCAGGCGGATTCATGGACACTGACTGAGCCTGACCTACCCGTTGATATGGGCTTCGCGCCATGGACACCACAACAAGGCGACATCAGAACCGTTTCTGCCGCTGCTAAGCAAGCCATTTCCTCTGCCGGTAATTCAGAGCTCCAACAGAATGTGTCTCAACAAACAAACACCGGCAGTCTCTATTACGATGGGAAAGCGTTGGCGAAATTTGCCACCATCTGTGTCACCCTCTTCGAGGTCGCTGATAATACAGCTTTAGCTCTGACCGGCCTGGAGACTCTGAAGGAAGCGTTCGCGTTCCATGTCAACAATGAAATGCCCAACCCACTGGTGTACGACGATGTCTGGGGTGGCGCGGTCAGTGTTGCCTCGTACAGAGACGGGAACTTTGGTGATGACTTTGGCAACACGGTATACAATGACCACCACTTTCATTTTGGCTATTTCGTCTACGCTGCCGCAGTCATAGGCTATCTCGACAGCGCATGGCTCACGGAAGGCACAAACAAAGCTTGGGTCAACATGCTTGTGAGAGACTATGCCAACCCGGTCAGCGACGATGCTTACTTTCCGTTCTCCCGCATGTACGACTGGTATCATGGTCATTCTTGGGCTCACGGCCTGATCGAGACATTTGATGGCAAAGATCAGGAAAGCTCCAGCGAAGATACTATGTCGTTGTACGCGATCAAGATGTGGGGACAAGTCATTGGTGACACGAAGATGGAAGCCCGTGGTAATTTGATGCTTAGCATACAGGCAAGATCCCTACAGCACTACTACCTCTACACCAACGACAACACAGTCCAGCCATCGCAATTCATTGGCAATAGGGCTGCAGGTATCCTGTTTGAGAATAAGATCGACCATACCACTTACTTCGGGAATGTGGTCGAGTATATCGAAGGTATCCACATGCTACCTCTTATGCCTTCCAGTACCTTGACGAGAACCTCGGACTTCGTGCAACAAGAGTGGAGCTCTTACTTTGCTGATTCTGGTATCCGACCAGCCAGCGTGGTCACTGGAGGCTGGAAGGGCGTCATTATGGCCAACTATGCCATCACCAACCCACAAGCAAGTTACGAATACATGACCACGATCCCGCAGGACGAGCTGGACGGCGGAGCGAGTCAGACGTGGTATCTCGCGTTCTCGGCAGCATTGGGAGGCAGCCCTGCTTCGAGTAAGGTAAGAAGAGAGTCGGAGGACGAATCAGTCTCGGTGGCCGATCAAGGGGAACAGGTAGGTCAAAAGGTAAGGCCCCGGCATCACGGAGACGCGTACAAGCTTCGCTCGGACGGAGTTGGCATGCCTGGCGCGGAGGTGAATCTTCCTTCCGACGAGACATCACAGAGGATGTCGCACCACCGTAAGGCAAGGAGGAACCATGGCGACGCATATCGGGGGCATGAATTCTTGACTAACACAACAGCGACGGCCACGGAGACAGTGAAGAGGACGGAGAACAAGCGATCGTCTAGGCTGCGGCAGCGGACGAGGGGACTAGCATTCTGGGCGTAAAGTGGAGGAATTAATGAGTTCACGATGGAAGGAAGGCGTCACTGGAAGCTAAAATGGTGATGGATTTGGTTCATTCGCGGCATATGTAATAATCATTTGGTTGGGGGTTTAGTTGGGGAAGGGGCATAATGATATACATGACAGATGTTGCATCACTATATAGACGTGCCAGGTGTGCTTGCTTGCATTGTGTTTGTATGATTTGACGTTACGTCCTTCACTTTGCAACAACTATAGCTACTTTAACACCACCTTGTATCATTATCTCGCCCTTTAACTTATGTAAATGTACCACTATCATGCCAAATATCTACATTTCCTTGGTAAATCATTCCAAGACTTCTCGTTGTCGCCAAGCTGAGGAGTCCAGCGGAACTAGAAGTACTGCGCCTCCACCTACCACCTCGGGAAGCCATGGAATGGAGTACATCATCAAGCTGCAGCGTACACACATATCTACCCACAATGATGTATATGTAAGACAACCTCAATTCAAGCCCAGCCCATCGGCGTGACAACATCGCCCTCCACAACTGGCACTCCTTAACGAGCAAGATGGGCATGCACAAGCAGATCTTCCAGAAATACCGTCCTCGATCCATCTTTCCCACCTTTGCCACCCTTCCAGATCCGGAAGCCGATCTGAGCATTCGCGACCGTGATGCCGTCTTCGCATGGCAGCTCCATAGCGATGACTTTGCGAGCTTAGACGCTGGGACGCTGCTTCAGGCGCGGGTATGTGGTATGTAATTCGCGATTCTTAGGGCATATTCCCTCTCGTCTCGCAACCTATATGCATAACTTGATCATTCACCAGAATAACTCTACATGAAAAATGAACAACCAACTAACCTTCGTCTCAGATCGCAAATCCATCGCCACGCGCGCATTCGCCACCTCTCAAGCCATCGGCATCATCGATCCCACGACCGGGCGTCCCAACACCGCCCTCGTGTCGCGCCACATGGTGCACAAGCTGGCGATGATCAGCGTGCCGAAGCAGCGCATGCTGGTCAACCTGCTGTTCTTCTGGGAGGAGGAGCTCGTGCGCTGGCAGCTGCTGTGCGGCGAGGCCGAGGAGCTGCAGCAACGCCTCACGATCCCGGAACTGTCGGAGAACGAGCGTCGGGCGACCGCGCAGCAGTTACGGGTCGTCGAGGCGCGCAAGGCGGTGCCGCCGAGTCTACGAGATGAGAATGGGAGGGCAAGGGCTGGGCACGAAGAGGTGTTGCCGGAGTATTATGCTTGATGCGTCTGGGGAGGTTCTGAGTTGGGATTTGGGCGGGGATTAAGACTTTTGATGGGGAGTTTGATGGGTTATTGGTTTTCCATTTGGCTACGACTTATGAATTGGACGAGAGGGTCTTTGAGGAATGTATTCGTGAGTGCGACTGAGTCGCGGGTTTAGCATCGAGTTACGATATGGACATGTACGCATGTAGTTTTCGACGTAGTGTTTCAAGAGATTGTTCCCAATACCATACATATACTGTGCGCTCACAATTATTGGCATACAAGAGACACCGTTAAGCTACCACACCTTCATCAGCAGCGCCTGAGAACTTGATGAATTCGGGAATGTTCGAGGACATGGAGCCACATGTAGCAGCGCGATGGTCGTGGTCCCTGATGACGCTGGAGGCCGTTTTTAGCTTGTGAGACTAAAAACCTTGCATTCGGCTCGACTTCTGGACCACGCTCTTCAAGTCTGGTCGTGACCTTCCCGGACGATATTACCAGACTTATAGAAGTGGATGCAGTATCCAATCTGATCAGCAGCAATTCTTTCACCCAGCAATGTCATAGGGCGAAAGGGTGTTGCCATTGAGCTTCGCGAAGAACTAAAGCAGAGGGAAAGAAACGACCTCCAGCTGGTCCAGAACATCCAACCCCAGATCTTGCCGGCCCGCTGCACAATATGACCGACACTCCCAGCAGCGATCAAAGCAGTCGCAAGGCAGCGATCGTTGGACGCCATCTTCCCGAAGGCTATGGAGCGTCTTTAGATACCTTCCATCATCCTGCTCCAGGAGAGGCGGAATCGGCAGAGGACAATGGCGGCCCACAAGAGGCGTCCTCACTCACGCTTCAAGGTGGTGACATGCACCGAGACATTTTCAAAATCAAAGCACGAGCTGCCATCCCTCGGAGATCCAACACTTTCTCAGCCGGGAAGCATACGGCGCATTTCGCGGATTCGGAACCTTCGACGCTGCCTGTCGAAGAACAACATGAACCTGGGGGCTTCAGACGGCAGTATGTGGCCGAGCGGTATGGTCTGCAACGCCGCCTGAGCAGCGTGGCCACGCCTGTGACCCGGAACTTCGTCTCGTTCTTGGAGCTCTATGGAAGCTTTGCCGGCGAAGATCTCGCAGATACGGATGATGAAGAGGAGTCTGCTGTCGAGGATGGAGATGCTGACGACGAGGACGAGGACGAGGAGCGGCAACCACCAACGGAACGCCGGCCACTTCTTGGACGACGCAAAAGTACTAAGCGAGCGAAGCGTGAAGGAGATGCGAGCACGACTAAGACTTTCTTCACCCTGCTGAAGGCATTCGTGGGGACGGGGATTATGTTCCTGCCCAAAGCCTTCCGAAATGGTGGCATTCTCTTCTCGTCCATCACTCTGATCATGGTCTCTCTCATTACCAGCTTATGTTTTCGACTCTTACTCCAATGCCGCAAGAAATGTGGTGGAGGCGGATATGGCGAGATTGGCGCAGTCGTCGCTGGCCCCAAATTCCGATCACTCATCCTTGCATCCATCACACTATCTCAGCTCGGTTTCGTATGCGCTGGAGTCATCTTCACGGCAGAGAATTTGCTTTCATTTCTCAATGCTGTCACTGCCCGTACTGGGGCTGCACAGCCTTTCGGTACTAGTGCCTTGATTGCGATACAGTTCGTGGTACTGATCCCAATGGCGCTCATCCGGAATATCTCGAAGCTGGGACCGGCGGCTTTACTCGCGGACGTGTTCATCATGATTGGTATCATCTACATATGGTACTACGATATCGCCAGTCTGGCTTCTCGGGGTCCTGCCCCACAGATCGAACTGTTCAACTCTTCGGCATTCACCCTCACGATAGGATCTGCGATCTTCACCTTCGAGGGTATTGGGCTGATCCTGCCAATACAGTCATCTATGAAGAAGCCCGAGCAGTTCAACTACCTACTGTACCTTGTCATGTTCATCATCACTGTGGTCTTTACCTCAGTCGGTGCGTTGTGCTATGCAACATTTGGCGAGGATACGAACATTCAGGTCATTTCCAACTTCCCACAGGACAGCAAGTTCGTCAATGCAGTACAATTTCTCTATTGTATCGCGGTTCTCGTTGGCGAACCAGTACAGCTCTTCCCAGCAGTCCGTATCTTGGAGACCACTATTTTTGGCGAGCGGGCTACAGGCAAGAAGTCTGCAGCCATCAAGTGGAAGAAGAATGCTCTGCGCACTGCTGCTATGATCTTCTGCGGCTTAGTGTCCATCCTTGGAGCCAGCGACTTGGATAAATTCGTTGCGCTTATCGGAAGTGTTGCATGTGTGCCACTAGTAAGTTTTGCCACTTTTTCATCGATGCTTGGATTCCTAGCTGACACTCAATAATCTCAGGTATACATCTACCCTCCGTGGCTCCATTATAAAGGCGTCGCATCCACGACTGGCGCAAAAGCACTTGACATTAGTTTGATGTGTCTTGGCGCTGTGGCTATGGTCTATACAGCTGTCGTCACGATCTCTCAATGGGCAGAGAGTTGAGTTGAACGATATTGCAAGCATGTAGCGTTTATGACTTGGGCGGACAAAAATTGCGTTGGTTTTCACATAGCTGCCTCAATTTATTTCCCCACGAATGTCTTGGCTGAGGCTGTGGCAATATGATGTGTGTAACATGACTGCAAGTTCCCGCTTGTGTGACGCTGTTTGGTTGTGACCTCAGTGCTTCGAATTCTGGGCTGACTGCCGCCTTGCTGCCTACTACTTTCCAACATTCCAGTACATGAACCATTCTCAACCTCACTCACACATAACGCTGCCCCAAGAATAGAGACAGAATCTACCCTATTACGTTCTAGCTGTTAAAAAACAATTGAATCACCATCGACTCAAGCTTTGTTGGAGTATAAAGAATCCACCCATAAAGACCGCTTGACAGCCTTGTCAAACATGCAACTCATATCCACAAACTTCCTCGAGCGAATTCGACTACCTGCCAAACCTACATCTACGCCGTCGACGACGACGACATCAACAGAACCAGGCTCGCTTATCCAAACCATCGAACGCACCACCCAGCGCAAAGTCACCATCTCCCGCACGTTGACTCCTGACGTGCTCGCTCGCAGCTGCAACCCGCAAGACGCTTCGCCACTCTACACGGTCATCCCCAAGGAAATCCGCGATTTGATCTTCGCCTTCGCCACTACGCCGACGCCCGACACGACGCGTGCGTACAAGTCGACCGACTACTGGTATCGACCGGACCACCCGGCGCCGCTACAGACGTGGACCGCATTGCTACAGACATGTCGTCGGACCTGGCTCGAGACGCATGCGCTGCCGCTGCAGCAGGCGGAGAATGCGTTCTGGTTGCAGCGAGGCCCGCACGATAAGCATCCTGATACGAATCGGGAGTTTCATAAGAACATCATGGCTGAGCGGCGGCGATATCACGCATGGCTGACTCGACTTACGGCGCAGGGGCGGCGCGAGGTGCGCCATGTGCGGCTGTTCATGCAGATGTATCCCTTTCAGGAACTTGCCGATAGGGACAATATGCATCGGTTCTTCGTCAGAAAATATCTGGAGGAAGGGTTCCAACCACGTGTGTTCCAGATCACGCTCAGACATTCGGACTGGACTGATTGGGAGAACGGGCAGAGGCTGGAGCTGCAGGACAGGTACGTGCAGTATGTACTTGATGCAACGGAGCTGGGTGGCGTGGAGGAGTTTAGATTGCAACTGGAGACGTTAGAGAGCAAGAAAGACCAGCTGGAGGAGATTGTGCAGCGGCTTCTGCTGCTCAAGGGGAAAGCGAAACTCGTAGAGCCTGCGCGTGCAGATTGTCAGACGGCGTCGACGTTCGTCTGCAGTAGCAAACCGACAGTGAAGACCTGGACAGGACCGACGAACATCAACGGCACGGATTGGGACATCTTCCGTGGACTGGATCGGCTCGTTTGCTATTCCAAGACCATCACATGGACGAATGTTCGCTTTGCAATCACGGAGCAAGGAGACGAGAAACGAATGAAGTACCCTACTCTACCTACTCGGCCAACCTTGTCACGACCGGGAGGATTGCGGAATCCACCACCTTTTGCCAGGGACTTGGATTTTGCCAGGAATCGTAGACTCCGTCCCATTGGGCAAAGAGGCGGCTTTGGTCTGTTCGTCTGTGGGACGCACTCGAACCGAATTCCTGTGTCAAAGCCGGGCCCGGCGACATTCGGGCGGCAGCAAATGCAGCTCTGGGAAGCAACGGTACACTCTGCCGAGATGTCGGAAGAGGCTATGAGAGAGTCTTTTGAGAAAGTTCGGGGAGATGAGGAGGCGAAGAGGTGGGAGGCAAGATGGGAGAGGGAGAGCAGTCTACTGGAGTTTGAGACGTGATGCTGTGTTCACATTCCACGCATCACGGAATGTAGTGTTGCTTGAAACCCCGAGTGAAGCTTGCATGATCAAGGAGAACATGTCCAATCAGACCAGAAGGATGATCGGGACATCAGCTCTGTTTCCGGCAGGTCTTGGAGGAAACCATAGGCATTGGATCGCATCATTTACTTGTTCAAGTTGTGCAGCACGGAACGGCTGATATCGGCTGAAATATGGGAACCATGTCTCTCAAGGTCCACCTGGAACGAGGAGTTTACGACAAACATCACGAAGAGCAGTCTAGACACGTGCGCGGTTTGTCCAGATTGTTGGCCTTCCGATACGTCTGGCCAGGTCACACTCCCGTCTTGCAGTCCTGCAGTCCTACGACGTCGCTCTGTGGCCGAGGTACCTTGGGCGAAAATATCGCCAACATGGAAGCGAGATGCAGTGTGAAGCAGCTGGCACATCTGGGATCGGGGTCGAGACCATCACACAGCAGCCGGGGTGTGCTATGAAAAGCAGCGGTCCTCGGCGGGGGAAGAAGTGTCGTCGGACAGCAAAGAAAAGCCTATGGGGAGTGCTCAGTTGGAGCCACTTGACTCCACCAAGCCACTCCAGCCCATAGCCCACAGCCCACAGCGCTCCATTATTACCCGCCGATCACGATGCATGTGAAAGATGACGAAGGGCGGAAATTCTTTCAGCCCGATACGCCAGTGTTCAGTAGGACGTTGTCTAGCGCAAAGTCAGCTTTTGATAGCAAGTTCCTGTTTCTTCCGTGCTGGAGCGACCTGGGATCGCGATGCCTGATTTCGGAAGCCCGTGGCTGTGTTTCGCGCATCGTCAATGGTTTGTTTGAGTAGTGGCCAGCGATACGATGGATTAATTTACTCGCTTCGACGGATCATAGATGCAGGCGATGCTGGGCAAACACGGGTCAATGGATGTACGGGAGAGCGAGTGAACAGCACCACCAATGTCACCGAAAGTACTGGACTTTGATCGCACGTGGCGCATTGTCCCCCCGAGTCCAGTCGCAGTTCTACCCCACAAGTACATGTGTGCCTGGTTAGCGGCGCGAAAGTGATGGATGGCTGACGTGACGTCTCGCGCTCCAAGGCAAGTTCACGATCGGCGGGGCTTCTCGTCATGTTCGTCCTCCACTTCCAACTTCATATAATCTTCCGATTCAACCAGCCTTTTCGCTTTTCTTCTCTTCTTCACGTTCCCTCCTCCTCCTTCTCGTCCGCTACTGGACTGTAATACTCTCTTCACTTCGTTCCCACCTCATCACGTCTTGATCTCCTTGCCCTCGCTGGAATCGCTTAATTCTACTACACCTTCGGCCCCGCCCTTCACAGCGCTCTCCCGTCTAACCAGGTACCTTCACTCACCGGCAACATGGGTAGAGTACGTATACGCGCGTGTCACAGTCTGAAGAGGAAGCGTTGCACAAGCACGACCTTCCCAGCCTACACGAATCCAATCACACAGCATATACTGACAACTCTCTCACTCGTAGGTCAAGTACGTTCTGCTCGACTGCGACAACACCCTCTGCCAGTCCGAGCGTCTCGCCTTCGAAGCCTGCGCCGACCTCACCAACGAACTCCTCGAGAAACATGGCATCCCGGACCGCTACGACACCGACGCTCTGCTGGACGACTTTGTCGGCAACAACTTCCGCAACATGCTCCTCGGCCTACAAAAGAAGCACAACTTCACCATGGACCCGAAAGAGCAAGAAGACCTGGTCGCCCAAGAACTCGGCCGTGTGACGGAGAAGCTGCGCGAGAAGTGCATCGAATGCCCCGGCGTAACACAACAGTTGGAGTGGGCCAAGGCCCAAGGCTACCCCATGGCCGTCGTCTCGACATCGGCCAAGCCTCGCGTCCTAGCCAGCTTACAGAAGACTGGCTTGATCCGCTTCTTCACTGAGGAGCACGTCTACTCGGCCGCCACTTCGCTCAACCCGCCGTCCTCAAAGCCTGACCCGGCCATCTACCTGTTCGCATGCAAAGAACTCGGCGTCAAGCCCGAGGACGTGTTAACGGTTGAAGACAGCAAGAGCGGTGCTACAGCAGCCATGCGTGCTGGGATCCCCAAGATCGCCTACGTCGGCATCTACGGGCTGGAAGACGGCAAGGACAAGATGGAGCAGATGGCCAAGAAGCTCACGGAGGAATGCAAGGCTGAGACGGTCATGTACGACTGGAAGGACTTTCCCGAAGCCGTCAAGAAGATCGAGGCTATGTCGCCGTAAGTCGGTCTCGCGCCTCCGCTTTTCCAACATTGTATTTCAACCAAAAAGACGACGACTGACCGATGTGTGATTATATTAAGACGCCTATGAGACCCACGATGAACGATGACGAACTACGACGATGAGCGTGCAGCGACATGGAGTTTTTGCTCAAGTCTTTGATGGTTCTTTTGCTTGCGATGGAGTTTCAGATGGAGGATCACTTTTCGTACCATAGCTTGGCGTTTTCATGGGGAAGGACATTTACTGAGTCCTGAGTTTCATTGTCGTTGCTGGGAAAGACGAGAAGAAAGGGAATGTGTATACCAAAATATCGCTTTGATCGGAAACAACAAGGAGAAATCGTTGCTGGAGTGCAGCTGTTTATATCGTGTCAGAAGTCGTGATGTGCTTGAACCTCATCTTGCCAGAGGTTGTGGCAAGTTACTCGATCAGCTTCACCATACTACAAAAATGTCAAGTTCCGTTATATGATTACCGCTCAATCATGCGTGTTTGTAAGAGATCGTCTCTCTTGTAAAGTTTCAAATTCAGCTCTCTCGGCACAAACATTGAGCGGAGTAACGGGCGACAAGAATGCATAACTCACCCGGTTGATGCTACATCGATCGAACAATACTAACGCGGACCGCCGCAGCATCTATCACAAAACAATCATCTCGCAAGGACAGGTTACCAATGTCTTGATGCCACGTTCAAGTCCGAGCGGTGGCAAGAAACATTCTTCGTCGAGGAATATCATTCGTCCTTCAACACGTTCGAGGAAACGCAGTGGTGTTATATTCTTGCATCATTCGAAAATGGCGACCTTTTCGAGTACGTCTGCGGCAGCGAGTGCGACTCTGGATGGACTGGAAGAGGAATTTGAACGCAGGGCGAGAGTCACTGAATTATCTTCTTCTCCTTCGAACGAGGATGTAGAGGATGACGAAGAGGAAGAGGAAGACGATGCTGTTTCTGGCGTCCCTTTTCCTGGAAGATATTCTTCTACCACCACTGGTCACGATGCCACCCTACCGTCGTGGATACAAGCAGCAACCGTAGCGCTGATCCACGACGACATCCTACAGACTGCATCTTCCGAGGCCCAGAAGGAAGTCATGCAGCAGTGCCTCCCGCTGTTAACCGGCGAAGATACCCAAGGCCTCCCCCTCAACAGCTACGGCTTGCCACATCTTCTCCGTGCCAAGCATGCGCGTTTCTTACATTCCACACTGGAAAGCTTGCCGGCGCCCTACGTCCTCATCGACGCCAGTCGGCCCTGGTTCTTCTACTGGGCCATGGCGGGACTGGCGTCGCTGGGCGAAGACGTCTCCGTATACCGCACCCGGCTGATGGAGACGGTGGCACCGCTCCAGAACGTGACGGGCGGCTTCGGCGGCGGACACGGCCAGCTCAGCCACTGCGCGGCGGCGTATGCCACGATTCTGGCGCTCGCCTGCGTCGATGGCCTGGAAGTCGTCGACCGCGCGGCGATGTGGCACTGGCTCGGCACGGTCAAGCAGGCCGACGGCGGTTTCTGCATGGCTGTCGGCGCTGAAGAAGATATCAGGGGCGCCTACTGCGCCATGACAATCCTCGCCCTGCTCAATCTGCCGCTGACCCTGCCGCCCGACTGTGCTGCTCGCGCCGCCGGCCTCGAGACCTTCACGGATGGTCTGGGCGATTGGGTCCACCGCTGCCAGACGTTCGAGGGCGGCATCGCAGGCGCCCCGTCGAATGAGGAGCACGGCGCTTACGCCTTCTGCGCCCTGGCGTGCCTGTCTATCCTCGATGCGCCATATATCAGTATCCCGCGCTATCTCGACCTGCCTGCCCTGATCCGCTGCTTGAGTAGTCTGCAAACCACCCCGGAAGGCGGCTATGCCGGCCGCCACAACAAGCTCGTCGATGCGTGCTATAGCCATTGGGTCGGCGGGTGCTGGGCTCTGATCGATGCGGCACTTGCTGGGCCCGTTGTCCGTGAACCAGATACCACTACGACCGCGTCGTCACCTCCACCTTCATCAAAATCAACGTCCCCACTCAGACCAGCACTATGGAACCGCCCCGCCCTCATCCGCTACCTGCTCACCTGCGCGCAGAACAAACGGGGCGGCATGCGCGATAAACCCTCCACCCGGCCCGACGGCTACCACACCTGCTACTCGCTCGCGGGTCTCAGCGCCGCGCAGAACCATTACGTCTACCACGACACTATATCATCCCTTCCTCTCTCATCACCATCAGAATCAGACCCACCACCCGCAAACAAGAATTTAAAGGACGCGAGTAAACCCCAAGCCAGACCCCTCCCCGCCCCATTCAATTGGACCGCACACGCCGCCTCTCCCGACGAGCGCGCGGAATGGGGATTTGACGCCGTCGATGTGGTCGGCTTCGTGCATCCTGTGTTTGTGATCCCAATGGAAGCGGAGGCGAGGGCGCGGGCGAAGTTTGAGGGGGAGGAGATCGGGCTGGATAGGAAAACGGAGAGGTGAGGGGACTTTCACACGGGCAGGAGGTCAGGGTTGTCATGTTGCAGGGCGAATACAGGAAGGAGGCGGAGATGAAGGAAAGAGTTACCAGGGGCATTGGCGGACTGGCAGACAGTGCTGGGAAGGACACTAGGCTTGCATTCCCCCGGCGTTCTTGATCAGGGGCTGGTAGGTAGGATATAGCGGGCTAGCAAGTGAGCGTTCTGATCCAAGCTGGACACCCACATATCCACGTATCACGCGAAATCAGACAGAGGCAGAGAAGTGAGGGAACGAATGTCTATTGGCGACCCAATTTCACAAACTTTCACGTGGAGAATTGAGAACGGATGCATCGCTACGCTCAAAATGCGGCTTTGGCTTCGATTTTAATGGGAAGCTTCTAGACTGGGAACATAAAAAGAAAAAAAGTATATGGACAGTTGTAGAGGATACACGCCGTGCCCGACTCCTCATCAATCGAGGTTGATTCTGTCGTTCAAACCATCCACCACATTCACCCCGTCACCGCGCCACCAGGACTTCCACTACTCCCCGGCGTTCCCGGGGCGCCAAAGCCCGTATGACCCGGCAGCGGCAGTTGCGGGGTGGGGGGCAACATGGATTCAGGGAACTTGATGGGCGCGGTAGGGTCGACTTTGAGTTTATCGGGCAGCTTCTCGCCGCGCACGACGCGCTCCATCTCGTCGCGGTCGAGCGTCTCGTACTCGACGAGCGCGGTGGCGAGACGGTCGAGTTCGGTGCGGCGCTCGGTGAGCAGCTTCATCGCGCGCTCGCGGCCCTCCTCGACGAGACGCCGCACTTCCGACTCGATGTCTTGTTTGGTTCGCGAGCTGAGGTTCTTGTAGTCGGTGGCTAGGTCGACGTTGCCGAGTTTGTCTGACATGCCGGCTTGTGCGGCCATGTGGAAGGCGGTGCGGGTGGCATTTTGGATGTCCGAGCTTGCACCAGTGGAGACATTTTCGGCACCGTAGATGATCTCTTCGGCGACTTTGCCACCCATGGAAACGTCGATGCTAGCCAGAAGCTCTTTCTTGGTCTCGGAGACTTTGTCGAGTTCGGGGAGCATAGAAGTGTGTCCAAGGGAATGCCCGCGTGGCATGATTGTGGCTTTGTAGAGCGGTGTCGCACCCTCGGTGAACATGGCTACGAGTGCGTGTCCGCCTTCGTGGTAGGCTGTTGAGATCTTGTCCTTTTGTTGGATCACAGCACTACGTCGTTCAGCTCCCATGATGATTTTGTCCTTCGCCCAGTTCAAGTCTTGCAGGGAGACTTTAGTGGCGCGGTTCTTCGATGCACGAACGGCAGCTTGATTCACAACAGATTCCAGTTCAGCTCCCGAGAAGCCGATGCAGCCTCTTGCGATGATAGCAGGATCAACGTTGGGGTCGGTTCGAATGTTACGCAGGAAGTGCTTAAGTATGGCAATCCGACCGCGAACATCAGGAAGTGGCACCACCACGTTGCGATCGAATCGTCCTGGACGAGTGAGGGCTTTGTCAAGCGATTGAGGGAAGTTCGTGGCCCCGATAACGATCACGCCAGAATTTTGGTCGAACCCATCCAGTTCAGTAAGAAGTTGATTGAGAGTCTGCTTCGCATATGCAGCGTCGCGCTCTTGACGTTTGCTTCCGATAGCGTCAAGTTCGTCGATAAACACAATAGCTGGACTCTTCCCACGAGCGTTGCTGAAGAGGTCGCGCACACGTTTTGCACCGACACCCACAAACACTTCATCGAACTCGGAGCCGGACATGTAGAAGAAGGGAACACCAGCTTCACCCGCGACAGCACGAGCAAGAAGCGTTTTGCCAGTACCTGGAGGACCAGAAAGCAGGACACCCTTAGGCAGTTTACCGCCGAGTGTACTGAACCGTGTTGGGTCTTTCAGAAACTCCACAAGCTCTTGCAATTCCTCCTTCGCCTCTTCGCATCCATGAACGTCGCTGAACTTGGTGGTTTGTAGTTCTGGCTTTGCCTCTGCATTTTGCGCACTGGATACCTTCTTCATCATGCCTGTCGCGTCCACCAGTAGCGTGAGGACAACCAGAGAGCCATATGCGACCATGCCGAAGACGATCACGAACCTGACCCACTTGAAGATCATTGCCCCTGTGCTCTCATCCACCACGACGTATAGAGGCTCTGTCTTCGCCCCTGTGCCGCTCTTTGCGAATGCCATGTTATTGCCACTTCTGCTTGCTGCAACAGCTTGACCAATGGATTGAAGCTGTGCAGATGACATCTGATTGCTTTGCCCGCCCGGAACTTTGCCTGCCATGGTCCCCACAGAGCCAGTCTCTGTTGCACCAATACGCTCCAACGCGCGCATATACACATTCTCGCAAGCCGCGTTCGAAGCATATCTCCCAGTCTGGTATCTTTCAACAAGAATCTCGGGCATGTTGGCACGCAGTAAGGCTTGGTAGAAAGCATTTTGTGCGGTAGCACTTCCTGGGTTGTTTGTTGCCGTCTGCTCTAGATGTGCTAGCAGATTGCGGTTTGTGTTTGAGCCCCATGTTGACCCGAAGAGTGTCCGTCTTTGCGAGGAGCGAAGGAGTGTGTTCTTCGTGCATGATCGATAAGCTATAGTTGGAGTGGCTTGTAGTGTTCGTATCCGAGTCCAACTCCTTGTTTCTTCTGGTCGGCTCATGAATGTGCGCCGCTGTGCTCCGAATACAGGATTTCTCCGGATCAATTTCATGGAGCCCAACATCGAAGGCAACATCTCCCGGGTCGGTGCCTGGAACGCCATGATTGTGATCCCGAGCGAGTGTAAGATGCGGTCAAGGCCGCGGGGGTGATGGCAAGTAGCAGCCCAGCGCCGGTTCAGAAGTCACCGTAAATACAGGCTTGTTGGTTGGTGATTAAGATAGAGAGTCGAAACTCGAAAGTCAGGTCTGATGCTGGATAGCGGTCATTGATGGCAATAGGCGTGAGCAGAAGGCGACAGAAACGACGAGGCATCATCGCGGTATCGCCTAGCTCGGCTAGCTCGACCTGACGGCGCGGTTCCGCTCCAGGTCACGTGCACCACAAGTCTTGGCTCTCGCCCTCCACACTGAATTGAATTCTCGCAGCTTTTTGGAGCAGCGAGTGTCGATGAATTGAGCTTCTCGTTACCACCACCTCGACCACCAACTAACCTCTACAGTTCAAGATGGTAAGCACACCTCACCTCGCCTCCTTCGAACGATGATGGCCATTCGCCTCTGCGCACGCGATGTGCTGTGCTTCCTGGTGTTTGATCGCACACCCAAGTGAGAATTCGAAAAAGAGATGGATTGCGGAGGACGAAGATCACACACAGACATATACACACACGCATGTGCATGCCATGGCCATGATCTTTTCCACCAACCTTCCGCGATGTTCTGCATCGTATTGGTTGTGTGCGCACATCATGCACACATTCAGGCTTGAGCTGTCACGTTCGCGTGCAGTCTCTTTAGAGAAGACAGACTTGACTGACTGTTCTTCTCAATGATAGCCTCCCAAGACTGGCAAGAAAGCCGCTGCCGCGCCATTCCCGGCCGGCAAGGCCGGTGGTGCTTCTGGCAAGAAGGCTGCCAAGGTGAGTAATTTGCGACGTCCTGGAAGCACTCTGCTTGAACATGCTAACAACCTATAGAACCCTCTCTTCGAGCGCCGCCCACGCAACTTTGGTATCGGTCAGGACATCCAGCCCAAGCGAAACCTCGGCCGCATGGTGCGATGGCCGGAGTATGTCCGCCTTCAACGTCAACGCAAGATCCTCAACATGCGCCTGAAGGTGCCCCCGGCGATCGCCCAGTTCTCCCAGACCCTCGACCGCAACACTGCCGCCCAGACCTTCAAGTTCCTCAACAAGTACCGACCTGAGACCAAGGCCGAGAAGAAGGAGCGTCTGCTCAAGGAGGCCACCGCTGTCTCTGAAGGCAAGAAGAAGGAGGACGTCAGCAAGAAGCCATTCACCGTCAAGTACGGTCTCAACCACGTTGTGGCCTTGATCGAGGCCAAGAAGACCGCTCTCGTCCTCATTCCCAACGATGTTGACCCGATCGAGTTGGTCATCTTCCTCCCAGCTCTGTGCAGGAAGATGGGTGTGCCATACGCCATCGTGAAGGGCAAGGCCCGTCTCGGCACAGTCGTCCACAAGAAGGTATGGATCTGCTCGACACTCACATTCAGTATGATCTCCTCGCTAACAATGCTGTACAGACCGCCGCAGCGCTCGCCATCACCGAGGTCCGCGCCGAGGACAAGTCTGAGCTCAGCAAGCTCGTACAGGCCGTCAAGGAGGGCTACCTCGACAAGACTGAGGAGTCCAAGAGACACTGGGGTGGTGGAATCATGGGTGCCAAGGCCAACGCCGCTCAACGCAAGAAGAGGGAACGAGCAGAGCGTGAGATCAAGATCTAGATTGCGTGATAGCGTCTGGATGGGTTGATGATCGTGTATGACTTGCTGGATGCCGGCTGGCGTTCGGGGAGTTCTCAGGCCTTCTTCGTGGCTGCATCAGAGGTAGAATGTCGATATAGCGAGACACTTCTAATCGATTGCCGCAATGGACAGACTCTGAGTATGAATCTCAAATCCCTCTTGCACCAATCCCAGCGTCATGATTGTCACCACATGTAGTCGCATATGCTGTGAGAGTCTGGCCACATTACCACGTCAGACCCATCGTGCATGTACTGCGAGTGGACACGGAGACCCACGCAGCTCGACGCCCGTTTGAGTGTTGTAATATATATGTCGCCCGTGGTATAGTTCGACATCCCGGGTGCGTACCTTGCAGTTTGGTAAACAGGATTAAATTGCTGATAATCGAGCATCGAACAAACCAATCCCAATTCACAAATCCATAAACTAGCTAACACATCGTCAAGTCACCACTGGCCGGCGGGTACCCAAACTGAACGTCGTCATCATGAAAGGCCAAGACCACAGTATGAGGCTATGAACCGCTGCATGTGGCGATGATTGGGCGACGGGAGATCTTGGGGAAAGGAAGCGCTTGCAACCTTCGTATCTTGATTTGGTCACTTGTTTCACATGTCCGGACAACGAGTCGACTGGTGTTTCAGTTGCAGCCTCTCATGTCTTTACCCTACTGTACACTTTGTGCCTCGCAATTGTAGTCACGTAGTCTTTCGTGTGATTCTTCTATCATCAACCTCTGTCCGAGGACCGTCTGCATAAGTAGATTTGTTTATGCACCAGCTCGACGCTGACCGTCACTACCAATCGGGAAGCTGATGACGACGCTAGCAATCCACCTTGGATACCACATCACCAGCGGATGAGCAGGATCCAACAACAACCTTATATTAGCCGACTTTCGCAATCCCTCACGGCCAAGAAATTAGTACTTACCTACTACTCATGATTTACGACTTAGCATCTCACCCTGTGCTCGTTTGCATCTAGCATACTCTTTTGCATAGCATTTCCAGCGAGCAGCCATGAGATCACAATGCAAGTTACTCGCCATAGCAGCAGCTGGTCTGCGCTTCGCCACGGCGATTGAGCTTAATGTCAACAGTTCAGGTAATTTTCAACCTAGAAAGTCAAACTTGAAGATTAAA
Source organism: Microcyclospora tardicrescens (assembly GCA_003012245.1). Lineage (NCBI taxonomy): Eukaryota > Fungi > Ascomycota > Dothideomycetes > Capnodiales > Microcyclospora > Microcyclospora tardicrescens. The sequence continues at coordinate 127,174 of PXOE01000011.1, forward strand.
GCATGATATTATATGATACAAAAGTCCACAGACTGACAAGATCTACAGACTCTCTCCGCAATGCATCCTCAGTCATCGCCTGGGACCTGATGAGCTGGTACCAGAACAACCAAACCGACACGCCGGCTGTCAACGTCGGCACGCTCCCTGCACCAGCTTACTGGTGGGAGGCTGGTGCGGTCTGGGGTGGCATGGTCGACTACTGGAGCTACACGAACGACACGTCCTACAACCCGACGACGACACAGGGTCTGCTGGCCCAGGTCGGCCCCGACAACAACTACATGCCACCTGCGTACGATGCCTCGCTGGGCAACGACGACCAAGCGTTCTGGGGCATGGCCGTGCTGTCCGCGATGGAGTACGAGTTCGCAGTGCCCGACGCGAACGCCTCGACGCTGTGGTACGATCTCGCCGCGGCCGTGTTCAACACGCAGTGGCCGCGCTGGGACAACAGCTCGTGCATGGGCGGGCTGCGCTGGCAGATCTTCGAGTACAACGCCGGCTACAACTACAAGAACAGCATCAGCAACGGCGCGTTTTTCCAGATCGCCGCGCGCCTCGGCCGCTACACGGGCAACCAGACGTACATTGACTGGGCGGAGCGGGCGTGGGACTGGATGAGCACCGTCGGCTTGATCGACGACACGTACCAGGTGTTCGACGGCACGGACAGCGCGAATAATTGCTCGGAGGCGAACCGCGAAGTGTGGACGTACAACCCGGGCGTGTTGCTGTATGGCGCGGCTATGATGTACAACTACACCAACGGCTCGCAGACGTGGGAGACCCGCACAACCGGCCTGATGAACGCTATCCAGTCCTCGTTCTTCTCTCCTTCTTCCAACGTCACCGACATGTAAGTCGTCTTCCGTTTCCCCTTCATTCCTCCTGAACCTTCCCTCGCGGAGGAGGTAGTCCCAGCATTTCGGCTGACATTCCTCCACAGCATGTACGAACCCGCGTGCGAGCCCACCAACATGTGCGACTACGACCAGTTCTCATTCAAAGCCTACCTGTCGCGCTGGATGGCGAAGTCCAGCATCGTCGCACCTTACATTACCAATAATGTCACGACGCTGCTGACCAGCACCGCCCTCGCGGTCGCGAAATCGTGTTCCGGCGGCCAGAACGGCACAACGTGTGGCCAGAAATGGTACGTCGGTGGGTACGACGGAAACTACGGCGTGGGCCAGGAACTATCCGCGCTGGAGACGGTGCAGGCGTTGCTACTCCTGAAGAGCGGCAAGACACCCATCACCTCGAAAGATGTGCACGTCAGGCCAGCAGTGACGTCGAGCGCGGCGCCGAGCGCGACATCGAGTGCAACGCCGACTCCAACGGGGGCAAGTGCGGCGTTGCGCGTCGATGGGAAAATTGGCGTGATGTGCGCGGCGGTGGCGGTGGGTGTGCCGGCTGTCATGGCTCGGTTTATGGCATGATGCAATCCCCAGCGTTCCATAATGAGCTTCATGTATATAGACACAGCAAAGTCCCACACCTTGTTACGTGTGATACTTGCTGATAGATTATTTGATTTTGCCATCATCGTTTCGTACAGTCTTTGCTCAGCCAGCACTTGCATCGTGAAGGGCTGAAGAGACATCGTGGCTCCTGGTGGTGGATATGCAGATATGCCTTGTGCGCCGAAGCAATGCCGGATTGACACTGGTACTGAGTACCAGATCGCCCGTGAGAATCACAGAGCAAAACCAACATTATGCATTTTGGTCCGAAAGACATGAGGCAGCTGCTCTTGCGATCTGACTCGGAGCATCCATGAATGTGACAACATTCATCCTGAATTTTCGGAGATCTGCCTCAACGCAGTTCTTGGGACCTTTCGCTGCGCGTCGCAAAAGTAAATACTGATCGTCCATCTATCTGGTGTGTCAGCTAAAGTATGAAGTGATGGAAGTGAAGAGATAGAATTACCTTGGACAAGCAGTTTTCCATGCGTGTAATGAAAGTGCGGACGGAGCTGAACCTCGACGCAGCTCATACGCTACGGTCTAGGTGCTGGGTCCTGGACGCAGCTTTCCGAAGGTTTTGGTAGGCCCGGCAATTATTTTGCCGCCAGCCATTGTATGTCCGTTGCGCATGGTGGCAAAGTGAGTGTAACGTCTATGGCGACCATGTCATTGCTTTGATTAGAAGGGCTGCAGTCCTGCAAAGCTTGCTTTTGAGATGTACGTAAACTGGCCAGTTACGCCAGTCAATCAATGCTCTCATCAGAACAAGAAAGCTTTCCTGGCGACGGGTTTAAACATATCCCACCACGACACCTGCAAGTCGTCATTCGCCCAGGTGTCGGTGAGGAATTTGGACATGAGCTGCAGGCTACCGAAGGACGAGTACGAGGCTGCACCAGAGAGGGCGTGACGGATCGCCGACCGCTGTTGCGGATGCGTAGAATGCGCGCCGATGATAAGCAGCGGGAGGATGGTGCAGTGGGCGAGCATGTCTTTGAGTTTCTTGTCCACGAGACGGGAGATGCCGGTTTGCGTCGCGATCTGGACTTCAGGATGGTCCACAGGCAGACGGCGGAGCACACGACGATGATAAATGACGATGGAAACTTCCCAGACGGAGCAGAAGGTCTCCCAGTCAGCTTGGTCGGAGGGGAGGTCGGGGTCTGGCTCGTTGTCCAGCAATGCCTCAATCGTGTCGGCGTCCCATAGCGAGGAGAGTGCCAGATTGGGGTGTAATTCACTGCCTGGTGACATCTCGGAAGTATAGAATAGGTGTCCCAATGCAGCCATCTGTGATAAGGTCTTGGTGATCTCGAAAAATCGGTCGCCGAGGGGAAGTCGTCCGAACCAGGCCGTCTTCTCGGCGAACATCTCCCACGATTCGGGGCCAAAGTATGGGTGTGCGCCACTCAGCACTGCCTGGACAAGGTCCATGGTGACGAAGAGAGACAGGAGATGTGGTTGCAGACCGGTGCTCATAAGCATGGATGGAGCGACATTCGTCCATCGTCCAAGAATGGCATGGCCACCGTTGAGATGGCACACAGAAGCATCGCTGTCCTCACATGGTTCGATCATGCCGTCCAGGATACATAAGAGCACAACGGTGGCGAACAGGTCTTGCGCCGCCTGTTCGGTCTTGGTGCCGACCAAACGTTTTCGCAAGCGCGCAATCGCACCCTGCCTCGCCTCCCTGCCTGCTTTGATGGCATGAACCGACATGGCCTTGGAGTAGAAGGTGTGGTGGGCCTGCGAGACCGCGATGACCGTATGACGCAGATCCTCGTCCTGGGAAATGCCCGTCAGATCCACGCTGAACACGACCTCGCCGAGCATGAATCGCGGCAGCAGCGCATTGGCGAAATACAGCATGAGGTCGTCGGGCTCCAAGGGTTTGGGGCTGACGCTGCCCGCCAGCGTGAGGGATCCGGGAGAGATGACCGTCTCATCGGTCGAAGTGCTGCTGCTGCTGCTACCCCTCCGTTGCTGCTGCGCGGCGGCATTGCGACCACGAAGGGCGATCCCACCGACCCATTTGACAGGCGCCGCAGCTCCATACCCACACGTCTCGCCCGAGGTCTGGCAGCGGGTGCACTGGGGTTTGAGCAGGTCGCATTTGACGCGGCGTTTCCGGCAGGTCCAGCATGATCCTTCAACGATGCGATTGCGGCGGGTTGTCGTGAGAGACATGGCCACCGGACGTCCGAGAGGCCATAAGCAGAGCAAGGTGGATGTGGTGGGGGACAGTGCGAAACAGCGACTCCAACAGACGGCGAGGGGAGTTCTGTGCAGGAAGCAAAGTTTAATAAAGCTGGGTGGTGGTGGCCAGCAATGAACTATAGAATGCTTCCATGTACTGTACATGTAGGTGAGAGGGACCTTGGAGCTGCACGTGGGGGTGGTGCACGGGATGCGTGAACCCTGGTCGTCTCTACCCACAGTCTTACAGATAGTTCTACATGAAAGGTCCCGATGAGATGGCGACCTAGGCGAGCTCGACCGATGCCGATTGATCAGTGCGCAATCGCGGTACGGCGCAGTGTGATTCGGGATGGAATTGTCATCACTCATATCAGCCCGGGCTGGTCGGCGGGAAGCGCATCGACAGATGCAATCGGAGGTATCTGGCAGCCTGGACTGATGAAACATAAGGGTGGACCATATGCATGGACGTACATGAGGGTACTGTATGGACTATGCAGCTATCGCGAGCTCCAATCTCCTAAAGCAACAAGGTTTGCAGACTCACATGCACATTGCTTACCCCGGCACACACGCATGGCTATAGCTCTCCTCTCTGTTACAGCAGCTCCCACCCAAGCCTCGTCGTTTTGAAAGATAAAGGATGCCTCCAGGCCCTCGCAGTGATTGGGAAAGTTGGCACTTGCCGGGCAGCGCCATGGCCTTGGAATCAAACTTACGAAGCAAGTTCCAACGGGCGAGCGTTTAGGATGCCGCGGCATCTTCGGATGGCGCTCTAGCCTGAGAGCCGATAGCCGGACGGAAACTCACTGTGTGTGCTTAGGGTCATCGGTATGCTGCCAGGATGTGATCCACAGCCGCCACGGTGTACTCTCCGACATCCACATGTATATTGTGCCATAGATACATAGGTACTTGATGGTTATCGGCCATGCAGCTGGAAAGCACCAACTTGTATAGTAAGATCGCTAACGTTGGGCATATACTGTATGTGGAGCAAGCCACATCGCGCAATTGCGAGTGTGACACTGCAGATCATTCATCGTGACAGCTGGTCGTGCATTGCAGATCGAGCTTTGTGGGCGGCAAGTTCTGGAGGGAGTGGATAAATAGGCGATATCTGGAGAAAGCATGTATATTTGTTGGCCTCTAATGGCCCTCTGAGGACGTTTGATTGCTACGGATGCATTACATCACCACCACTCATTTGCGGACGTAACTTTTGATTAGAGTTTTTGTTTGCGTGCTCGAGGCCATGCAGTTCTATACAGTATGAACGGATGAGCCGTGGACATCGTAGAGGTTCGCAGCAAAGACAGTCGCAGCAGGCTGTTTGCTCACCTCTGGCGACCGAAATCGGCGTCTGGCTTGGGCTTGTTGTCGAGGATCTTCTCAATCTCCTCCATCACCTCTGGCGTAAGCTTAGGAACGAGCTTCAAAGCCTTCACGTTGTCCTCAATCTGGTGCATGTCATGTCAGCATCCGCTCCACTCCAAAACAATGTTTCGATCTTGCATACCTGAGCAGTCTTCGTTGCACCAAGAATCACCGTGGAGACGTTCTCGTTCTTGATGCACCAAGCAAGAGAGAGGTGGGTAACGGTACCACCAAGCTTTTCGGCCTATTGCGAGGTTGTCAGTCATATGCAGAGGACCAGGATCACCATGATGAGCGTACAATCTCTGTCAACTTCCTCACTTTGGCAATCTTTGCCTTGCCTTCCTCCGTTTGCAGCGACTTGATGGTAGAGTCGAACCAGGCCGCATTCGTGGCAAAGCGGGAGTCTTCCGGAATGCCATCGTTGTATTTGCCGGTAAGCAGACCAGATGCAAGTGGAGACCAGATGGTGGTGCCGTACTTGAACTGCTCGTACAATGGCTTGTACTCGACCTCGAAGCGCTCGCGGTGGAAGGCGTTGTATTGGGGTTGGTCTGCAATGGGAGCGATGAGGTTGTACTTCTCCGCAATAAAGGTGGCTTCGGTGATTTGTGCTGCACTCCACTCGCTGGTCCCCCCTGCAAGACAGTTAGCATGATTCATACCAGTGCTCTCCTCCAGCGTATCCACGCACAGTAGTAGGCCAAGTTGAGGTTTCGGATGACTTGTGTAAAGCCCTCGACAATCTCCTTCATCGGAGTGCCGACATCTGGTCTGTGTGCAAGCACAATGTCCACGTATGGTTGTTGTAGTCTCTGCAACGAGCTCTTGAGTCCCTCCACGACATGCTTTTTGCTGAGGCCGCGAGTGTTTGGCTCCTTTCGTCCTGTACCGAAGAACACCTTGGTGGACAGCACGTATTCATCTCTTGGCCAGTTGAGCTCCTTGAGAGCTTGTCCCATCTCGATCTCGCTTTGGCCATTGGCGTAGACTTCGGCGCTGAGGGAGGGCATTAGTAAGAACCGTCTTCGTGTGGTTGATCGAGCGTAACGACGTACGTATCGAAGAAGTTGATGCCGTTGTTCCAGGCTGTCTCCAAACAGTCCTTGACAATGCTGCCTTTCTGGGTGCCGCCGTACGTGAGCCATCCACCAAGGGAGAGGACCTGGTGAAGATATCAACAAAGCTGTACTGAATTACGATTGTTCAGGCAAATGCATACGCTGACTTTGAGACCACTTGGGCCTAGATGGCGGAAAATCTAGACATAATTTGTGTCAGTAAGGCCTCATCCCACCATTGAGTCCATTGGACCTACCATGTCCTTGGGATCGAACTTGCTCTCAACTGCAGACATGATGGCGATATTCTTGATGATTGAACTGGAAGAAAAATGGGATTAATGGATCCGTGAATACGAAAGGGGAGATGAGAAAAATGGTCACTTGCCAGGAAAGATCATGATATATTCGTGGTTCCCCTCCTTCCTATTCGGTCTTCCACATGAGCTTGCATCACCATTCATGTCACTGCATCTGCCTGAGAGAGGGGCCATTGTTAGGTCATCATTGGAAACCGAGTCTGACGTCAGCACCACACAGATTGAGTTCATCGCTGCACAATGTGCCGACAGTGATACTCGCATGGAAAAGATGTGGACGGAAGTTGTCAACGGTCAATGCGGTGAATCGGTTTCACCTATTCATATCGGTACTCAACATCAACCAGGGATAGCCCATCCGTTTGAAGGACTGTGGTGAAAGGCATCCGTCGACAACAGATGATTACTTACCTGCCGTTGGACGTTCCATAAGCCGGAAAGCAATCATAATGAGGATTTCACCTTCTTTCGATGAGTGTCCTTCTAGGTCACACCACGGACTTGGCCAAAGTGGTGTAGAAAATTGGTGGAGGGGACCGATCTTTGGCTTCGAGTCTGTATAACAGGACGTACTACAAGAAAACGACATTGAACACTGCAAAGGACCAGCAATATGTGATTGTTACAATCTATGAAACATGTACTATGTTGTTGAACAGCATATCACCCAGACCGGCTATATCTCGCGTTTGCTAAATTTGAATCATGGTCAGCGTCTCGCCACGCCTTCGGGACGACCTAGAATATGATGCTCTGGAAGACTCAACAGACCCCCGGCTCTCCTTCGGGTTCCGGTCGATGAGCCTGGATTCTGGCGAGTACGACGACCTCGAGCCTGACGATGATCATCGCGCATTTGCCGCTTCCCCAGATCCTGGAGCCAATCGTCGTCGACGCAGACAACGACTGAGCGATAGGCATCTGAACGATGCTCCCCCTTATGAATACACAACGGTCGCGGATGGATACGCTTTTCGCCTTGTCGTCCTCCTGCCAGGCACTGGGAGTTCACCCATCAAATGCGAGATGATATGGGAGTCTTCCCAAAACCCTTCAAGACAGTACAAGTGCCTGTCCTACAATTGGGGGACCAACGTTCGTAACGCGGCTATTCTCTGTGATGGATATCGGTTCCCAGTTACCGAGAACTTGCTTGTGGCTTTACGTAGCTTGAGATTACCCAAAGCGAATCTTCTGATATGGGTAGGTCGAACAAGAACTCGGTTTTTTCCTGGCTTTAACAAGATTCTTCTTCTGGCTAACTTTCCTCCAAGATTGATCAGATTTGTATCAATCAGGCTGATCTGCAAGAACGTAGCCAACAGGTTGAGATTATGAAGAACATTTTCTCGTGCGCCAAGGAGGTCATCGTATGGCTTGGTGAAGCGGACGACCGTAGCGACAAGCTGTTTGAGTATGCCAGAAAGCTACGACGTGGAGAGGAGAATGTGTCAAAGACCGTACTAAATCGGATCCTGACCCATAGGCAGTTGCAAGCTGCTCTGCAAAAACTTCTCACTCGTCCTTGGTACGTCCCTAGCGTAACCGACTCGAACATGTCCTTTGCTAAGACATGCCTAGGTTCACTCGAGTTTGGGTCATTCCAGAAGTTGCATTGGCAAGGTTCACCACCGTGGCATGTGGTACTTCCATCATCTCCTGGGATAATCTTGTCCGCCTGATCCGAGACGTCCAGCTCCCTCCTGCTCCTGGGTTTGACAAGCAAACCAACTTGCTAGGCAATCCTTATCAGCGCATAGCCATCATCACTCAAATGATACAAAGCCAAAGGGAAGAGTTGCACCATACCGACATCATGCAACTGCTCATCCTTGGCAAGGGAAGCAAGGCTACCGATCTACGAGACATGATCTACGCGTTCTATGGCGTAACATTGTTAAGGACCTATCCAGACTACACCAGAGAAATTGAGCAGCTGTACGCATTCGTGGCACACCAGTACATCACCAACATCCTGGACTATGACTCCTACGCCAAGGGACATGATCTCTCTGAAGAACAAAAGACGCAGCAACTGATGAGCGTCTTGTACAGTGCCGGGGCTCTCCATCAGCATTATGCTTTATCTTCATGGATCCCTGACTGGACCGCAGCCTGGCACCTTGCGCCGATCTGGTGCAAGACTACGTCGAACATCATCACCGGTTCTGCCAAAAACGCGTGGAGTGCTGGAGTCCGCAGTGATCACAGAGCGGGTGGGGATGAGCGCGGAACCTTTGAGGTTATAGATCATGTGCATGGCAGGCATCGTCTACGCCTGTCCGTCAAAGTGTTCGACCGCATTTCCATGATCAGCGAAGCCACACCCGTATCGTCCCCCGTATCGACACCGAGCGCTGATGGACCCAGCCGGGATCTGCTTGAGAGCTCGTCTGACATTTCACCTACCCTGCGTTATGGCAGAACGTTCTTCAGCACGTCTCAGGGACTCAGCGGCATCGCAACCCCAGGCGTGCTTATGGGCGATGAGCTGGCCGTCATCGTTGGTGGCGATGTGCCTGTCGCCTTACGTCCCTGCAAGCATGCGGACTTCGAGAGCGAGAAGACTTATGTGCTGCTTTGCGAGGTCTACGTTCAGTCTGACGAGATCATGAGCGGAGATATGCTTGCTAGAGAATGGACGTCCGCTGAGGACATCGTTCTCATTTAGTGGGAGACTTTAACGATTCAGCCCATGAACGTCCTCATGTCCTGGCATGAGAATCTGTTATTGGTCTCGCAATAACTTCTCAGGTTATTCTTCATGATCGAAGGTAAATAAGTCAACTCTGGCCAAAAGCTGTTTGCTTCATGGTTTGCCTGGAATATCGGTATTTGAATAAGCCGACAGATACCGACATGCTACTCGACCATTCCCAGATTCGGCAACCCGGCTGAAATGACGACGAGAGATAGGACCCCACAGTGGGGTTGCTCCAGCATGTCGAGATCAGCCTCAATTGCATGAGCAAAGAATATTCTTGTTTGCTACACCAGAGGACCACGCAACGATTACTCTCACCAGCCCTCGATCAGATCAGACTGTTAGCACCCATAAACCGCAACTCAACCAAAGCCGACCAACTCCTCCGCAGCATCCACAATGCCTCTCCAGAAGCTCGCCGACAATCGAGCCGTCAAGATGCTCAATGCCGCTGGCGAAGGGCGATATGGAGTATTAGGTGTTGTAAGCTACAACATGGAGACCATCATCGCATCGATCCGAGCAGCAGAAGCAAAGAAAGCACCTCTGCAAATCTTGCTTTTCCCATGGGCACTCAACTACTCTCCACTGCTAGTCGACTTCGCTGCACACGCTGCCCGTAAGGCCTCCGTACCCATCACAGTCCACATGGATCACGCCCAAGATCCTGCCGTAATCGAACGAGCAAGTGCCATCCTTGCCCAGGACGGTACTCCAGCCTTCGACAGCATTATGGTCGACATGAGCCACTATGAGAAAGAAGAGAACCTGTCACGGACGAAAGAGCTCGTTGCCTTGTGCCATTCGCGCGGCATCTCGACCGAGGCAGAACCCGGAAGGATCGAGGGTGGAGAGGATGGAGTGAAGGATACTGCGGAGCTGGAGGGCATGATGACGACGGCCGAGGAAGTAGATGAATTCGTGGACACCGGGATTGATTTTCTGGCGCCTGCTTTCGGAAACGTGCATGGTGATTACCATGGGGTGGAGAACATCCATTTGGACTATGAAAGGTGAGTACAGGTCCACAGTTGTCCTCCTTCATCCTCAAGCTCGTGCTAACAGTATGCTCAGATTGCAATCGATCAACGAGAAGACCAAAGGCAAGGTGCAGGTCGTGCTACATGGAACGAATGAATTCACCCCGGAAATCATGGCGAAGTGTGTAGAGCGAGGCGTCACAAGAGTAAACGTGAACAAACTAGTGCTGAGCAACTACAACAAATACGTCGCAGAGAATACAGGGAAAGTGCCGCTCACGCAGCTTATGGAGAAGGGCACCTCGTTGATCCAAGAGCTTTGCGAGCAATGGATGGATCATCTGGGTTGCAGCGGGAAAGCATGATTCGATTCGCGTATGGGAAAATGTGTTTTGTTATATATATCTTACGTGTACATGAGTAATAAACATATGATTTATCACCGTACTCTCATTATGTCTGCTTCAGACTGTCTGCGAAATCCTGCACCGCCCCTTTGAACTCCTGATCAGGCACGAAGCCCAAGCTCAACGCCTTGGATACATCAAATCTGACCGGCCAACTTGCAAGCATCTCCTTGATCTCACGACTTGCTTCCTCTCGCTTGACCAACGCCACTGCCTTCGACCCACCCACCTCCTCCAACGCCCGCAGCATCTCTCCGACATTCGCCGTGATGCCCGGCAGGTTGACCGTCCGCACGTAATTTGGCATACAGTCCCTCTCCAGCGTCAGCGCGATCTTCAGATTCCGCACCAGCGTCCGCGGGGAGCACAGCCACGCTTCGAACTCGTCCGGGCACGGTAACACGGCCTCGATCCCCTGCAAGGGCTCGCGGATGATACCGCTCATCCAGCTGCTGGCCGCTTGCGTCGGCTTGCCCGGCCGCACGCTGATGGTCGGCAGGCGCAGCGCGAAGGCGTTGACGAAGCCGCGCCGGTGGTAGTCGTTCAGCACCGTCTCGATCATCAGCTTCTGTGTGCCGTAGCTGGACTGCGGCGTGCAGACCGTGGCCTCGGAGGGGAGTGCTGGTAGCGGCTGGCCGAAATTGGCCGTGCTGGAACTGTAGATGCAGCGTACGCCGGGACAGGTTGTGCGGATGGCCTCCAGCAGGTGCAGGGTCGAGTGCAGGTTGACGCGATAGCCGAGGGCAAAGTCGGCTTCGCTGCCGGCTGACATGATGCCGTGGAAGATGTAGACGGCGTCGAGGTCTGGGGACAGCACGGCGGAGGCGTTGTCGTACAGGTCGGCCTTGATGGTGGTGGCGAGGGATTGGTTGGGGGCTGCGGCGGGAATGGGCGGCAGGAAGATGTCGGTGAGAACCACTTGGTGGCCATCTGTGAGGAGGTGCTCGGCCAGCATCTGACCCACGAAGCCGCCAGCTCCAGTGATGAGAATCTTCATGGTTCTAGTCTTGCTCAAGGACCAGGTCTGAGGTTGCTAAATGTAACGACTTGGCTAGGATGGATGCGACTGAGATGAGACAGAAGACTGGAGTAAGGATCGTACAGGCAGAGTTCTAGAACAAGGTTAGCGAAATGTAGTCTGAGAATAAGAGTAGATGATGGCGTGAGCTGATGTCTAAGGTAGACGAAGCTCATATCAATGTTGTAGCGGAGTCGATGCCTCGATGTCGGGCATCTGTTCACGTCAATTGCCGACAGCTGTCATAGGACAACGCACCAAGCATTGGGGCGATGGGTATGTTGACAATACATATATTTGCCAAAAACATGATGCTTATGACTTTTGCGTACAGCAGAGACTGTATACATCATTGTAGCCCGATATTATGCGACAAGTCGTGGAACACTCAGGTAAGATAAGGTCGAAGTCGGCCCCCATTCATGTCGATATGCTTACCTAAGCACTTTTTCATGCTTCACTCTCCAACTGCAAAATCTGTGCTTGATAGATCAGTCTCTTGCACGACTATTTGTGCTATTCCACAAAGTGACAATGTCGGGGGCGGAGCTTGTTGAGCGGACTGCCGCCCTGGAAGAATGGCTGCGTGCTAATAATGGGTATCTCCATCCCTCTATTTTGATCTCAGTCGACACCACATCTGGACTGCATTGGCGTGCCGATGCCTCTATTCCCACTGGGACGTCGCTAATAACGGTCCCACACTCTCTCGCGTTGTCATATCTGAACGCATTGGTCGATGATGCCTTTCCAGTCTTCAAGCAGCAACGCCACCTTCTGAAGATCGAGAATATCGGCTTCTTCTACCTCATGGTACAGTATGTCAACAGGAACAAATCTTTCTGGAAGCCATATCTGGATCTCCTACCGTCTCCTGACTCTGAGTTCCTTACGCCTCTGTGGTTCCGGGAACAGAGTGATTTGGACTGGCTGGAAGGCACAGATGTGCTGCACACGGCCAAAGGCAGATTGGAGGTGTACGAGCAGTACTATGCATCCGGTGTTGCAATGCTCAAGGAGGCAGGTGTAGACACTACGCCATATACCTGGTAAGTCTGTAAATTAGACAGGTACCAAGGTAAGTCGGAGCATCTTTATTCATTTCTGTGGTGTCCAGGGATCTCTTCCTGTGGGCTGTGACGATGTTCACTTCTCGCTCTTTCTCCTCCAACGCCATTCGACCCCAAGACTCGAAGTATTGGACCACATATAAGCAGTCTCCTGAAGGTGGGCGTCGACAGGCTGTGTTGCTGGACATGTCTCGTACTCCTGCAGAAGACCTGGACTTTTCCGTGCTCTTCCCAGTGCTTGATGCCGGAAACCATAATCTGAACACGAAGGTCGACTGGACGTTCGACCCTGGGCGATTCACTGTCACAAGTCTGGAGGAATACTCTCCTGGACAAGAAGTCTACAACAATTACGGAACCTGGAAAGGGAATAGTGAGCTCTTCCTAGGCTATGGCTTTTGCATTCCAGACAACCCAAACGACACCGTCATGCTCACGCTCAAGCCTCCTCCACCAGAGCTCCAAACAGCTCTTCGTAGCATTCACCCAGGCTATTTCCGTCCAAATGGCGACTGGGCTAGCGAGAAAGCGACATTCCACATCAAAGCCCCGCGCGAACCCAGACCTCGATCAGACTATAAACAGATCTTCGCAGACCTGCCCGAGCCTCTACTGGAGATGATGCTCTACATGATCTTCCACGAACGCAGTCTCCCGATAACCTTCATCGCACGACCATATGACTGGTTTCTGCCCGTGAGCAATGCAGAGGAAACGCAGTACAAGCCCTTCGTCGCTCGTGCTCTTGTCCAAAGTCTCGCGCCGAAACTCGCCAAACTCGAATCTAAATCCCTGCCCGCCCAGCCAGCCAACCCAAAACAAGCCACCGCCGCCATTTACCGTGCCAGCCAAGTCGAGATCCTCCGCAAGACAATCGACGCGCTGAAAAGATTCACCGGCGGCTATCACATGCCCCTCGTCATCCCCGGACCACGCTTGCTACCCCTCGAGCAACTCCTCGAATACTTCACCTTCGAAGCAGTGGGCCCCAGCGACCCTGTACCAGCCTTCCTCACAGGCATTGCCGCAAGCGCCGGCACGACTAACGTAAGCCTCCTGCGCTCCGCCGGATGGGAGCAAGACATTTTCGTCCTACTGCTGTGCTTCATGTTCCTCTCCTGCACCTCACCCAATGAGCCTGACGTTGCTCCCCCAGACTGGGTCCCCATGCCTCCACATGGCCTAGCTGCCCTTACCCCTGAGGTCTTGGCGAACGATCCCGATGATGGCAACGACGCCGCGCAGGATCTACTCCAGATCGTCCACACCGCTGCCCATAACGCCGATCACCCGGCCGGCGAGAGGAACGTGTGGGCCGACGAGCGCTGGAGTCCAGCCTTCATCGCCAACTTCGGCGGCGAGATCGTGCGGCTGTTGAGTTTTCCCATGATGTTGCCGGTGCCCGGCACAGACCGGAGGGAGCAGGAGGCTAGGATGGTGGTGTATGTGCACGGCGGATTTCCGAACCAGAAGTAGAGGAGATGATCTTGGACGAACATAGAGGCGTTCATCTTTAAGATACCGTATGACTTAACACAATACGTTCCAAAAGGTCTTAGCCTCTGTACACAGATACACAAGATATGGACCGTAATGGCGTGCATTGTTTAATACATGCATCTATAATATTTCCATTTGCAAGGTGATTGCCCCGTCGCTTCACTACGAAAGCTAAATTCCATGTTCTATCGTAAATATTTCTCATTCCGAAATTGACCACGTTACACTCATGTACATAACATCCAACTCAGTCCAGTGACTTACGCAACCCCCTTTACGCGGAGAAAGTCTCGTTGGTCAACGGCACACCGTTGGTGATGGTACTGTATGGGTAGGCGGGGTACTTCCCGTTGCAGGAGTAGTCGTACATGGCCTCTTCGAGCTTGGAGCTCAGGACCTCAAGGAAGGTAGTCAGCTCGCACCAGCCGTCGTCGCGGGCGCCGCACTCGGTGTACGAGTGGCCGAGCGGGATGGTGCGCTGGTTGAGGATGAAGTGAACGTAGGTGGTGGGGCCGCCGGCGGTGTAGTGGGCGCCCTCGCAGCGGGTGCCGTTCAGCGGGGCTGGGGTGTTGATGACCTCGATGTCGAGGCGGGCGCCGAAGGGCTCCATGTGCGACACGATCAGAGGTCGGTTGGGTAGGATGTGGGTCGAGGGCATGAAGGTGGCGAACTGGGTCAGGCCGAAGGCAGTGAGGATGGACATGATGTTGGTGTCGTGGGAGAAGTCGAAGTTCAGGCTCTGGTCAATCGGGAAGGTGTTGGGGTTGCTGTCGAGGGTGGTATTGATCTGTGCGGTGGGGGTGTTGATGGTGTGGTGTTGCAGACGGGCACGAATCTCTTCGACGTAACCAATACCCACGGCACGGCCGGTCGGGGATTGGAAAGCATTGTTGCCGGCGAAGGAAAGATCGACGGAGTACTCGTATCCCTCCCACTCCTCCCAGGTGAACAGACCGCAGAAAGCAGAGTAGCCAAGAGCGACAGTCTCGTAGGCGCAGAGGGATTGAGCGTTGTAAGAGTCAGTGACAGTCCTGTGAGTTATCATTAGTATGGACGTCATTCCAATAAACAACAAGCGGATGTTCAACCCACCAGTTGAAACCAGGAGCTTGAGCAGCGAGTCGTTCGGTGGCGTCGGCAAGGTAGATGTTCGCCCAAGCCTTGGTGGCGTTGGTGCCGCCGGTGGACTGGTAAGAGTTGGAGTTGTTGCAGTTGTCGTAGCCTGCAAGAGTGTTGTTCCAGATACCTACATCAAATCAGCTCTGTGCCTCATGCTAGAAGTCCATAGTAACCTTACCCGTGGTCGCTTCAATGGCAAGAACAAGCGTGGCGTTCTTGGTCCATTGGAGACCGAAGAATCCAGCAAGGAAGTATTCGGCGGATTGGGTCATGCGGTCTTGGGTGGTGGAACGTGCAATGATCTTGCTGCCGTTGTTGGGGTAGAGGTGGCCGTACATGTACTGGTGAAGGGTGCCAGAGTCGAAGAGTCTATTTTCTCCATATCAATATCAGTCTCCACTGTAATGTCCTCAACTTCCACTCACTCCTGCTTGCCAACTGGGACAAGGATCTCGGCACCGAGCTTGTAAGTCCAGGTGTTCAAGAAGCTCAAGTTACCAGTGAAGGTAACATCGCCAAGAATACCCGAGGTGTAGTTGTGAATCTTAGCTCCCAATTGTGTGGCACCGGAGCCTGTGGTTGGGTATCGAGAGCCATGACGGGACAGCATGTTCAGCTGTACAATCGACGCATTGGCCGGCAGAGGGTACTCCGAGACGCCGAAGCCCTTCGGGTTGGGAAAGTAGTGGGAGAGCTGGCCCATCTGCTGGAAGATGTTGGCATTCTTGGTGTTGCCGACGATTGGAACCTGCGTCTCGAGAGGGGTGTTGGGGATGTAGGTGGTGTCGGGGAATGGCGCTGGGTTGGTCTGCGCGAGGAAGGCTGGCTCTCCGGTGGGAGTCGGGCCTGTTGGGTGGATTGTTAGGTTCTCTCTTGGTTCATGACACCGTGCTATTTTCGGAATCCCGTAAAGAATCGCAATCATTGCATACCTGGGTACAGCTCGGGAAGGGTCTGGTAGTATTGTGGTATGCTGCTGCTCGTGCTGCTGCTACTGTCGGCTCGGAGCACAACACCGGCGTCAACGCAGATCGCCGCCGCAGCAACGAGATAGCTCTTGTACAACATGACAAATTGAACGATGATGAGGACGAAGACGGTGATCTGGCTCCAGAAGAGGACGGTCTGCGAGAAGGGGCCTCTGAATCGTTTACCAATGGCAGAGTCGGCGTAGAGGTAGGAAGCGGAAGAGACGGCGTTGGGTGTCGCAGCGGATTTTGTAGGCCGCATGAAGCTGGAAGAGTCGGCTAGCAACAGGCTGTGCCGCTGCTCGCCCTGCTCAGCATTATCGGCATCATCGCGAGCTCCATCCTGACGTCTGGACGTCATGGCCCTCCATCCATCGTGAAGCTTGCCTGACTTGAGGCTGAAGCTTGTCCGCCCAGATTGGCGTCTCCAAGCTTTGCATTGGCGCACGTGTTGCGGGCGTCCCCGTGTTTACTGCTGGATTCGGCTAGAGAGGCAGCGTGTTCCTGCCGCGATCATACCAGAAGAAGATTAGCAGCATCAACCAACAGGCACTTTGAGTCTGGCCCGCCAGAAGCAAAGAGGCGCGCATGTGGCCATGAACTTGGCTTCGATTTAGCCTTTACTCGTCTGCCTGTCGTCGATGCCCATGCGGCATCTCATGCGTTGATCTTGGCTTGCTATTGGGCCCGTTCGCTTGATCAAAGCAATGTCTCTACAGCCACATCCTGTGGATTGCTTCGGCACATGCCTAGACGAGCTGTCGTGAGCACACCGGGAGAGGAAAGACATGGACAAGAGAGGCAAGGAGGCAGCCCACGTGTCATCGAATCTGGTTCAAAGGTGCTTAAGTCGTTATCGACCGAGCCGACTTACAGTCTCGTTGTCTAGCTTCACAGCAATGTATTGCAGCCCGTCAACAATCTCCATAAGATAGACTGACAATTGCATGTTTCTCGCTTCCATAGTAGCAATGTTTCCATCTCTGGCACGCATGTCTGCCCTTCACTTCACCCCTCCATTCTCTGCCAGCAATTTCGTTCAGTACGCGAGGTGTCGTCCAATAATGTAGCTAATTTAGTTCTCGGACACCAGCCGATGCCATATGATGTCGCTTGGTTGGCCTCCTGTCTAAGGCACCATCGGACTCGAAGACATGCCACTAGCGTCCAGAACAAACTCGCTCTGCACGCGCCGATAGTGAAGTTGGGGGCTTACTGTCGTCGCCTGACGCTTACGAGGCACGTCCGGCGACTCGCTTTGCTCTCGAGCTCGTTTTTGTGACCGTGTCAAGAAGCTGTGGGTTCGACTTGGAGTTCGGAATGAAGGCTGCGACGCAGGTAGGTCGAGGCCCGATCCGGGCGTCGTGGTGGCCCTCATCGACCGCAGCCTCGAGGCTGGGGTAACTGGTGGTGGCATGGCTGAGCCGTACGTGGTAGACGGCGCCTGCTTCGGATCGTGATGCAGGGGAGTGAGCGATGCTTGAGTGTCATACTGGAGCAGTATCAGTTATTGTCCATACGGTAGAAGATCATGGTCAACTTACATGTTGCGCAATGTGAAGCATTGGATCAAACAAGGCGCGCATCATCTCATTGTAACATGGCCCATCTTGCACAACAACCAGGTTGGGTTTGACAGGATCCCCTCCCTTCTGCGAGGCTTGCTTACTTACAACGTAGCCTGCCCTATTGTATGCAACATAAATAGGACCTGCTGTGAATGGCTTCCACCCTGCGAAAGTGTCAGTGACATGTGCGGTGCTGTGGACAAAGGAAGCAGCTACCCATGTCCTTGCCAAACTGCTGCTGAGTCGTCAAGCCATGCTCCTGCGCGTGATGAATGCCTCGTCTCATCAGACTGAGCTCGCTGAGTTTGTTTGCGACATTCTTTTCCTCGCCACCAAGCCGACACTTATAGCATACATGCTCGTCGGGTAGGCGAGAATCGTCCTTGCCGAGATAGCCATAGCAATGTAGATGTTGCCAGCAGTCACAGTATGTGCAGTTCACCTGCAAATTCGTCAATGCCAAGACAGCTCTAGTGTTGACCGCTCACTCTCACCATGTCACCTTCCTCCGCCATGTAACCGCACTGGCAGTCGATAACGTCGGCCATACCTGCGCCACTGGAACTTTTCCGTTTTGAACCCCCACGCTTCTTTGTGGTCTTGCGCCGTTGACCCTTAGCAGTCTCCAGTGCTTCTCTCTTGTACGGCAGCAATGTGGGTCTGTGTTTTCCGCCATCCTGCCCGGAGGTTGACATGGCCGATAATCGTTCAAGTCTCCTGGGCCTGACTGAAGACTTCCTTAACACTACGGGAGATGCTGGTGCTCTGAAAAGCCCCTGGGATTGAGTGTCGCCTTGAGTGATGTGCTCCGGCTGCATCATCCTCTCAAGTGCAGCACCCATCTCAAGACCTTCATGATCACGCTGCCTCTGAGTGGAGTCAAGGGACGCGATCGTGCTACCACCCGGCTTTTCAATCTTTGCCGAAGTAGGTCTAGGAGCCTCACAGGCACCTGATGCACTGTTCCCAAAAACGTTACGCCTTGCTTCCGTCGCCAAGCCATTTGTCGTTGGTTCATCTTCGATTGCAGTAGATATTGTACTCATGTTGCTCATGCCTGGAGATTGTCCTAACTCGGGTGATGCCTTTTGGTGTTTTGGCATAGCACTAGTATTATACATAAGCTCTTCTTCATTGTGTACGGTACGATACTCGAGAAGCTTCGGGAAACGAGCATCGTCTTGTACGACACCTGGGCGGTTACGGAGTGGCTGGAGACTACGTATCTCCACGATTGAACTACTAGGTCGTCAGTAGGGAATGAAGCTGTCGAGAGTGTCTACTGCCTGATACCTGTGAAAAAGTGTGTTGAACTTGGTCAAGACGTTGGTTGACTGCTCCCAACCATGTGCATTGGGATACAGTAAGTCGCCCGTTGTGGAAGGAATGAACCCCGGCAGGTCGCAATGCCGTTTTTTATCTGCGTAGCAAAGCTCCAAGGAGATGTAGCGCTTCGCTTAAGTACTTCGTGTCAGGGCAGGCTCATGTTGCGAAAAGTTTTATACTCACCAGGAAGCACTGGCAAAACATGGCCCAATTTTGCAATTTCGCGAATCAACGCTTGCAATGCATTGCTAGTATCCTCCGCGGTCATGCGCACTTTTCCTGGTGACCTCAGTTCGACACCGGTAGGACTGTTGAGGTTTTGACTTGTCTTTGTGTAGAGAATCTTGAAAGTGTACTGCTCCAGGACCTTTTCGCGATTCTGGCTGTCTGGGTGTACGTAGATCTGAACAGAGTGTAAGTCGCCGGCTTCTAGCGCGACGAATGCCCCATTCTCCTACAAGTTGTGAGCATGAGGGTAATCGCGAGATTCTATGCAATTTACCAGCCAGTTCAGGAACATGTCCACTCGTCTGCTTCGTCCTCGACGAAGGACCTGGATCTTTGTGTAGTTGCCACTATTTGTCCCAATCCGGCGTCCGGGGAAGGTTCCAGATGCGTACTGGGCGTAGGAATGACAAGTGTTGCTGGTTTCGTAGTAGATCTCATCGAAGACGCCATCGGTGAAGAAGTCGCTGGACGATGTCATTACCATGCATCGATCGTGATTTGCACCTGACATACCGTGTATATGCCAACGTACTGAGCTGAGCAGCAGTCAGTGGCGAGGTCATGAACAGGTATGCATCGTTACTTACTCCGCTGTGTAGTATTGTCTGGACAAGCTGTAGGCTCTGCTTTTGGTCAATGGCTGTCCTGGTCTTTGTCACGGCTTTCTGGAGTTGCATAGCCGCCATGTTTCGTTTGGATCGCCTCAGATCAGTAAAACATGAACCCTGCAAGACCTTGGTATCGGCATCAAAGAGGATGCTGATAAAGATGTACTTGGATGGGGAAAACAAAGAAGAGTTTGAGTGGGAACCCTGGGGTGATAGCCGTGCACGCGATCTCTGTAGAAGGCACGACTCACATACTAATGCCAGACGTCAGACGCCATTTGAACGCCAGCATACGACGACCAGCATGCATAAGATCTACTCACTCATATGGACGAGGACGATGTCGCTCCAATAGGTATAAGATGCGCCTCATACACACAAAAAGTGTTTCACGTGCTTCTCTGACTACCTTGTATGATCATGAACATATAGGAGGTCATGAGGCGGCACCTTGAAAGGCATTGAGGCACCATTTATCTGCACTCTAAATGCCAACACTGCACTCTTGTTAGCCATAGGAAGGTGTGGGTAATATTGGTTTCCTAACTTCGCGGAATGAAACCAGCAAAGCTCGCATAAGCTGCAGCGACGAGGACTTCATGTTATACATGTAGGTTACATGTTAGAGATATGGCTCACGAGCCTGGGCTGGAGCTGGCTGGTAAAAACGGGACACGTCGAGCATTCGTAGCTACATCGACTATTTGTGCCTCAATCATCAGATTGATCTGATACAAGATCAGACTCCAGCGCTATTGTTCTCATGGCTATAATCGTCTGCACTCCTTCGGAGCATTTCCGTTCATTTTTGTAGTCGCAGAGATGCTGAGGCACTGGAATCGAGCGTCACGAAGAGTGATTGCGCTCTTCCGCATTCGATGGCATATAACGCCCATCGTCTCTGGAAACCAAGACATTGAGAGACCTGACTCTGCAAGTGTTCAAGACATACGATGTCTACGTGTGCATGTAGTATTTGTCCAGGGTGTCCTGCCATCTGGGAGCAAGATGGAGCAAGGACGCAAGCACGGCTCAAACCTTATGTAATCGTGGAATTCGTCCCGACTCTGACTTCACTCCCTTCTTCCCCAGCTCTAATTTCTGGCATAACGCCAATATCCACTCTTCTTCTTTAATGGCGCATTGTCTCAGCATGTCTTGCAGTTCTAGCTCACCTCTGGAATGACTTTTGATGCCAAGCGTGTTGTTACCACTGGCCTATCCCCAACGGTCGAGTATGAGAGACAGCAAACGTAAAGAATATGCAGAAAGAGCTTGACAGAAAAGAAAACATATATTTGGGATCTCCTTGGAGAACCTGCGAGGCGATATCTGTGTAGATTGCTTATATTGCCAGCATGTTGCACGATTTCGCCAATGATCTTGTCCGCAACAGTGCTTGCTCTGATGCAGCAACTGGCTAGAAATCCACCCTATCTTGATGTCCATTCTCCTGAGTCGCCGACAAGATTGCGCTTTTGCTGTGGTCGAAAGCTGAACACAGTGATCCGCACTCACAATATTCTATCGTTATCGTTGGCGGAATATTCATGGACGGGAGTCTCGACCAAAGCTTCACTTTCAAGTCGATACAGCCTCGACGCATGCTGCTCTTTCGTGGTTTGCAATGTCTTTGTGGTGCTCAGCCCGATTTTTTACCATGGTAGACGTGTAGATACACGTTGAAGCGACTCGCAACGACCCCAGGTCTGCTACTATTGATTATATCTTCTCTGGTTCGTACTCCGGATAAAACTTTCAGCTCTTCTAACTTATGGCTGAGGAAAGCTCGAGCTTCGATATCACTATGCAGCGAAGATAGACTCGAACGCTCGTTTTACATTTGCGGCAGTACCTCGAACCATGGCAAGTAGTATTTATATACTGATCGTCCCCGTTACAGGGTGATGCTGTCCATGGTCGCGTCCTGACTTTGTATACGTGTGATCAGAAGCGATGTTCGTTGATAAGCTGGAGCCTCGAGGATATGGAGACAGCTTCCACAATCTCTGGCTCTTGTGTAGGTCGATTATGTTGGTAGTAAGAGTGGTGTGTGTGGTTCCAAGACAAGTCTTCGTTGGTGGCCATCATAGGAGACTTCTCCTGAGTCACGCGAATTTGCCCAGCGGTGCGTTTGTTTACGACTTCGCGCTTCTGGCTATCTGTCAATTTTTCTCTCACACCACACACAACAACACCAACGACCTTTGCCAACGCCGCCACTGCTTGCCTTGCCAAATGGTGCCTGGAGTCTTCTGGTGTTTGCCAATTGGTCGGTGCTAACTGATAACAGAGCAGGATGAACCCACCCGAACGCAGGGCCACGCCCTCAAAGTGTCAATCGGTATCCTCCATCCCTTCCACGCCATCCACGCCTATGACAGCAATTCTGTGGTACGACACAGCAAACAGCGTATCGCCAGAACGCTTCGGACAAAGACTCATCGCTTCGGGTTCACCTATACCAGCTGCAACTCGCAGCGCCGCCATGCCTGCAAAAGCAGCTTGGTCCCCTCATACACCGGCCCCTATAGGGCTAGGGTTAAACTTCGGCGGAAGTCCGCATCCAGAAGTGAAGAACCACAGCACCTTCACTTTCTCCACACCATCACCTCTCCGACAACCACCACATTCTCCCACCACCGTCAAACCTCTGCGGAAGACATACCCACTGGTGCAACAAGAGTTCGAGACACCCAGAAAAACTGCTGATCAGCCTCGTCTTCACCCTAATCTGCCAAGCACTGATGCCACATCAAACCTTGAAATGAACTCAAACGACATTCCATCCGCCCGTGTGCTTTTGCCTGGTCCATGGCCTTCGCCACCAAACCAGAGCGATCGTATGCTGGCCTTCAGCACTTTGAGTCCTCACTACCTCGAGACCAATCCTGAGCTTGCCGATGTGCCAACCCCTGTCTTCAAGCAGAACAACCATCCTCAAGGCTGGAAGAAGCTCACTCGCGAACATGGCTCACGTGTCGAAGAAGCTTTTGAAGGAGCGTACGAGATCGTTCGCGGTCTAAACCCCGATTACTTCCCGTAAGTGAATGACCCATGATCGTAATTCTTGTCACCTACTGATTCATGGTCCCTAGGATGCCTTATGGCACTCGTGTAGTCAACATCAAGACTGAGCACATCGCAAACATGCACATTGCCGTTCAACGCGGCGTTTGGTCTACACTCGACAAGGTGTCACGCCGTATCATGGTCGTTTGGAACGCCCGTCAGAGTCCGGAAGAGAAAGTCTTACTGTTGTTTGCGATCAACGGCAGCAAAAACTATTGCGGATTGGCTGAAATGTCGGGCTCATACGATCCGGACACTCCTGTCGAAGGCTGGCAAGGCAATCACTGCAAGGGGTAAGACTCACGAATTCTGTGATCTAAGCAAACCTCGTAAACTGACATCCATCCACAGCTCCATCCCGTTGACGTGGCTATACGTCAAGAATGTTCCGTACACCAACGTTAGCCACATCTTGCAGCTCCACAACAATCAGCCTGTGGTGAACATGTGGAATGGTATGAAAATTACCACTGAGACTGCTCGCAAGGTTGTTGAGGTCTACGTACAGACTCCTCACTTCACGAACATCCTGGCTTGGCTTGAGGGAAGTGGAAACCATTCGCATGCTCGTTCACGAGCCCAGTCGAGCAACAACGCATTCCACAACGGTCGCAGAGCCATTCCCATCACTGCTGGACAAAACGACCGTCACACATCCACAGCTAAGGCTGCAAGCAAATGGTGCGCGGAGACCAGCACGCACACAAGTGAAAAGTCCGAAGTTGGACCACAGGACACGCACGTGACACCCACGCATCAGCCTCCCCCTGCACCGCGAACTGTGACTACAACCCCACCGCAGTTTGGCCAAGCCATGATGAGCCCAAACCCTGCCGCCGCCAGCATTCCCTGCATCATGAACGCTGATGGATCGTTCACCCCGATCGGTGATGGCCAAAACGCTAATAGAGTAGCTCAGCAACAGCAATTCTCTGTCGCGTCTGTTCAGGCTTCACAGAACATCTCGAACAGCGCACAGAACTCCATTGGACGTTATCATGGGTCGACACGTGCACGTGGGGGAATGCGAGCAGGCATGGCACATGCACTCCAACTGCGCGGGACCAGATCGATTCCTACCATTCGCGAATCAGACTTTGACAAGTTCCGCAATCGCGCGGCAGATATGCTGGTGGCCGCCGATGCCCACAATGCGATTGACATTATGGCGACTCCGAAGCCGATCAACATCTCGGGCTCTCATTTTGAACTCCGTCGTGAGCTCCAGCACGCTAGTTCTGCTGACACGCTCGTGCCGTATGATGAGGCTCAATACACTCAGCTCAAGCGTCCCTGGTCGGCCGCTATCAGCCGCGGCAACATTACGCCTTTTACACAATACCCTGACCCCTTCGCTGGTGCCAATGAGCAGCCTCAGCATTCCCGCACCAAATCGCAAGTCAGCCAGTCCTCATATCCGCAATCTATGGAAGATGCCGACTCTCTGGCAGGATACAAGCCGATCAATCGTATGCCACAGCTGAGGCGTAGTAAAGACAGCTGCAACTTGCAGGCAACCGCCACTCCCATTGTCGGACGTCAGCAAGCTCCTGCGCCATTGATCTTAGAAGAATGGAAGAATAGTGCCGTCAGTGACCTTGGTCGTTCCAACGAGCAGCCTGCGTCCTTTTATCCGACTGCTGTTGATCACATCGTTAATGCCTCTGACAGCGGCCACTCGTCGCGCTCTATCAAGTCCACGCTTACCCTGCGTCAGCAAGCTGAGTACTATCGCATTCTGGCCGAAAAGGCAGAGTACGAAGCCAACATGAACGACCGCCTTGCCCGTCTGGGTATCGTAGACGGTACCTTTCGTCCTTCGCTCATTCCTGGACCAGGTAGCGACTCTAGCAGTCGTCCTTGCACTGGGGGGAGCAGCGAGGTTGGGTCTACTGTTGAAACGTCTTCGATTGAGCAATACAACGTCTCTCCAGTGCGTAACAAGGCTGGCAATGCACTCCGGTCCGTCTCGAAGCACGGCCGTTCGACTCATGCACGACCGACCATGGCAGGTCTGCGTGCCCGTGCCACTCCGTATCACGACTCGTGGGATTCCAGCGTCAAGCGTACCGTCGATCAACTCGTCACGAGTCCAGCCTCATCAAGCGTCGGCAACAACGTTCACGCTTCACCGCCTCGCGTATCTTCGGATGGTGACAGCACTCACAGCACGAATGGTCCCTCCGGAGGTATCACTCTGCAGTACTAATGCAGCTGATCTTTGAGCGCACTTGGCCACTTTTGTGCTTGGCTTCATAACAAGCGCATGCATCTTAAAAGACTGTGAGAGCACTCGGGCGCTCATACAGAGCATAGAGTTTGCCAGAGTCATCGCATGTCTGAGATGCAACGCTACGACCCTTTGCAACGAAAGATTTTCTTTTATGAGTAAACACGATTCCACGATGCCATGACACTAATTCGCCGCGCTGGTCATGGTGAGGGAATTACCGCCTGTGTTTCCAAGACACGACTCACGACTTCCGCTAGGATGCGAAATGTCCTCCATGCCCTTTCTTTCTTTCTTACACTCGTTTTCGATCCATCGGAGGAAAGTAACTGCTTTCCGCTATACATCGCCAGCACAGACCAATGGGCACAGGCTCTTGCTTGAATCCTCATATCATATCAGTTCATCGATAATGGTGATTTGGGAATCAGCCAGAGTGTTAGGAATGTGGACGTTGGGTATGCGGGACATCGTAAGCAGAGACAACGCTTGAGATATTGCGGTATCACCTCGATGGGGAACGTTACTTGTACTTTAGAACGTCTCTTCTTCTTTCCTTGGTACCAAATTGAAACGCGTCGTCTACATGAATTTCCTGCTTTCATATCATGACTCGTGACTGTTCTGCGTAGGCAGTCTTTGAAGATGTGGATGTATGGTGCGGTGCTTTGTCTTCAGCGTCATCAGCGTCATTTCTTTGATGCGCTGTGACGCTGAAGTTACGTGTACCAACCCGAAGCATCAAGCATCGAGAACGAACACATAAATTACAAGTGCATCTTAGCGTAAGTGCTGATGGCTGATCTCAATAACAATTTTTTCGATCTTAGGATTGAATCCCAGGTGCGATGCTATCAAAGTACCTAACAGCCGATCTTCGCGGCGGCCTTCGTCTCGCCTACCAAGACAGCGCACCAACGACTTCACAAGCAGCTATACGCGGGACAATTATTCTGCTTCACGGCTTCCCTCAGACCTCACATCAATTCCGACTCGTCACACCATGGCTATGCGACGCGGGCTACCGCTGTATCGCACCCGACTATCGGGGAGCCGGCCTGTCTTCCAAGCCGAACGATGGCTTCACGAAATCGTTAATGGCAAATGATATAGTGGAGCTGATTTCGCATCTCGGTCTCACTGCATCGTCCGGGACCAGTGCGCCGCCTCCAATCCATCTCGTCGGCCATGACATTGGCGGCATGATTGCCTGGTCCTTAGCAGCCCAGTACCCGGACTTGCTGGCGTCGGTATGCTGGGGCGAATGTCCACTGCCCGGCACCACGAGATTCGACGCCGAGCTCAGTAACCGCGAGCGTGAGGCACAGCAGTTCCACTTCCTCTTCCACGCCGTGCCGGATCTGCCAGAGGCGCTTATCTCAGGCCGAGAGGAAATTTATGTGCATCACTTTCTGCACAAGATCACGTATAATCATTCTGCCTTCCCGCCGGAAGTGGTCAAGCACTATGCTGAAAGCTATGCGCAGCCAGGCGGGATCAGATGCGTAATGGAGGTCTATCGTGCGTTTGGCAAGGATGCGGAGGAGAATCGTGACCTGGTACAACGAAACGGGAAGGTTAAAGTCCCGACCCTCATGCTGAACGGGGAGTTTTCAAGGCTCAAAGAAGGCGCGGAAGACATGGCCAAAGAAGTCACGCAAGACACTATCTTGGAGGTTGGTGTTGTAGATGGGAATTCGCACTATCTGGCAGAAGAGAACCCGGAAGGCTTTGCTAGAGCGGTGATGGGATTTCTTGAGCGTGTCGAGCGTGATGGTTGAACAAGTAAGACTTGATAGCTTGCTTATTAGTAATAGTAGCAATGGTGTGTTAAATAGGGTGAATCGACGTCGAAATGATACGCCTTCAATTGTATACCTCGAGCAGGAATAATCGCTGCCCTACCCCGACAACGGTGGTCTCCACGAAGCGGACCCCTTCGGATTGGTATAGTTAAGGTTGAGAGGATCTGGCAATTTACCACAATCTCACTACACTGGCCATGGACTCAAGCTATCGGACGAATGTGCTAGGCGCGATACAGGAAGTTGTAGATTCGCGGCGTCAGCCTGAACGTGTTCACGTCGCCGGCATATGAGTGGCCCGTGCACATCCAGCTCACAGGTACATGTACATGAGATACATGTGCATGAACTTACTGTGCCACCCGCCATTTTATGTTTGATGACTTCAACATGCATCTTTCTTATCACAACCTACCATGAAGATGGACCTCTCCCTGCTATCTTTCGCTTCATCCAGGACTTGATCAGTACATCGCTCGTCACCGCACCGCAGAATGGCACTTCTCAGCCGCATGTTGGAGTAACTACTCTATCGTTCTGGCGAACGACTGCTATAATGCAGCACACAACGCCAGGGGTATAGCTCCGCCGAATGTGTAACAGTGGGGCATTCCACACAGGGATCGTAAGTAAGATACGCTTGATTGAGTCGACAAGGCTTGCATGCTGCAGACCTGAGCTTCGCAAGGAAAAACGCCTGGCTTGCTCGACACCGAGTACCCCTGCGGCCCTGAATGGTTAGCAATATGCGGCAAGGGAGCAAGTTTCCTCACGACAGTAGTGCTGTCAAGTGGCTGTACGTACTGGGATATGGAGGGTATAAACGACCTCAGGAGACAGTGCGATGACCAGGACCCAAACACGCCTCCGAATCGCAGAACAGGCAAGTTCGGATGATGGCTATCACAGCATCGACCCACCTTGAATGGCACAGCCTCACATAATTCGATTTCGGCCCGACTTGAGTGCTGAAACATCGTATTAGAGTCTATATCAAGGATTCACTTGCCCCGTGCCCATACATCCGGAACCCCAAACAAAATCATCACTCGATCGATCGCCAGATGGACACTCATACCACCGTCCTTTGCCTAAGTCTGGACCATATGGTCGGAAGTCCGGGCCAAGAGTACCGTCCCCTTCGGTCTAGTCGTGCACCTGTACGCTGATGTTCAGGAGTCTCGCGACACTTTGCGTGCGCTAACACCTGTATTTTGGGCTGTCTCCAACCCGTCTTCCGGTCTCTAGGTTCATCCTCAGACATTTTCCCCATCATCCCTTTGGTCAGTGGGCTCGTCGAGAAATGATGGTTTGCTGGATCTTGATGTTCTAGCTCAACCTCAAGAATGCCTTGATTTCCTCCACGGGATGGATAGAAGCACACAAAGCGTAACCCGACTTCCTCGATCAAGTTCCGCCATTGCTCCTCGGTCCGCTCCAGGGCGGCAAAATGCGCCATCATGTTGATGTCCATGACAGCCATGATGAGTGATGTATCACATGCACGCTTAGGCATCAACGACTCGAACAACAACACCTTGCTATATCCTGGAGTCATTGCGTTCTTGATTTGCGTGAGGATCTTCTTGGCTTCTGCGTCTGGCCAGTCGTGTAACACGGAATGGAGAAAGTACGCTCTGGCGCCCTTGATCGGCTGGGAGGCGAAGAAGTCGTGCACCATAGGCTGGATCTGGGAAGGGAGCGTGCCAGCTTTCTTCAATGACTCGATGATCTCTGGACGTTCTTGCAAGACTAGTTTGCAGTCTGATGACTCTTGAGGAAGTGCTTCCGCCAGGTGCACAGCGTCCCTCCCCAGTCCGCCACCGATGTCAACAAATAAAGGCTTTGAAGCATCGAGGTTTTGTAACAGCCGCGATATTGGATATGCGTCCGTCCATGGAGGCTGGTCTACTCGAAGAGACGAAAGAAAGGCGTTGAAGTTATTGTAAGCCAAGGGGTTCTGTCGGTACCATTCCCACCAATCGCCTTTAAAGTCGTCCAAGTGCATGTTGTACTTGAAAGCCAGGTGTCCGGAATCCGTGGGGTTGCGATATCCAATCGTTTGCAGATACTGCGGCAAATGTGCTGTTTGCTGTGTTCCGACATCGTAATAATGGTCGATACCTCTCACAAGACCGTCGGGATCCTTAAGAGCAGCGGAGAACTCGTTCTGCACATACGTCTCATTGTCAACTTCGTTGATCATGTCGGCGGCAACCAGCACTCGGAGTATTCTCTTCAGCAACGCCGGATCACTTCCCGTGCACTTGGCTAATCCGTCGAGCGTCTGAAGACTGTCACTCAGATGAGCGAACAATTTAAGATCGTTCGCCGTTTTGAGGCAAATCCGGAGTATTGGTTGCTGCCAGACATGATCGGTCATACGCTCCCACGGTTTCTCGATTCTTCTGACAAGTCTCCGAAGAGTTTGCAGTGCCTCCATTCTTGATACCTCATCTCCACCAAAAGTCGATATATCAATCTTTGAAAGATCGCCAAGCAAACAAGCGAGATCCATCATTGCTGTGGTTTGGGTCAAGTCCTACAATCAATGGAACAGGAGAAGACTCCCAATGCCTTTCATAGCGTTGAGAGGACTCTGACGTGGCAGTCTTCCGATTAGCACATTCCACGGCCCATGTTGTGTTGCATGCCCGACGATTTCCGGACTAGGGTGAAGCGATATGTACAGCCATGTCATGGCGGCGAAAGCCCCGCTTTGCATTAAAGCTCCCAACAAGGAAGCACATTATCCCATGCAAGTACATGTATCAGGTAGTCTCCTGCGCACTGCCATCCTGCAGAATATCTTCCCACCTCACAGCCAACGCACATCACCAAGCAACCTGCTACCACTTCTCCCGACCTGAACAAGCCAGCCATGGCGCCGCCCGAGCCTCTGGATTCTGCGAAGCTGCTTGACCTGGCGTTAAAGATAACACAATACGCGCTATCTCTGGCTGATGAGGAGCTAGTGCTCCGCAACAAGAACGCTGCGGTGTCACCGCCTCCTCCGTCGACGGAATCGATGAAAGGCCGGGCAGACCTACGTGAGCTGTGCGATGAGCTTTTGCACGTTGTCACGGGTCCGCACGAGCACCTAATGGCGATCGCACAATCGCATCGGATCGAGGCTGCGCTTCAATATGCAAATCGCTTTCGCTTGGCATTCCACGTCCCCGGCACCGGATCGATCAGCTTTGCAGATCTAGCCGCCCGAGCTGGACTGCCCCACCAACAGTGCGCGCATGTACTCCGACTGCTGATAACAAACTACATTTTCACCGAGCCCAAGGCAGGCTTTGTGGCGCATTCGCCCGAGTCACGTCTAATGCTAGAAGATCACATCGATGCTACAGTGGATTATTACACCAACGAGTCGTTCCGTGCGGCTTCTCGGCTCGCTGACGCCGCGGAGCGGTGGCCGGCGAGCCAGCAGCGCAACGAGACCGGTTTCAATCTAGCGTTCAACACGGATCTGCCCATCTTCGACTTCTTCACTTCTGAGCCACACCGTGCGCAGAAGTTTGGACGAGCGATGGCTGGCATGACGCAAAGCGCCCACCTCAGCCTCCAGCACCTGGTTGATGGTTTCGATTGGGGAGGTCTACCACCAGGCGCGACGGTCGTCGACGTAGGAGGCAGCGCCGGCCATTGCGCCCGAGCTCTCGCGGTAGTACATCCCTCGTTGCAATTCACCGTACAAGATCTGAAGTCAGCATTGGGTCGAGCAGATAGTCCCCGCCTCGATCCGCCGGGCCGCATCCAGTACATGGTTCATGATTTCTATCAGCCGCAGCCGCTCCAAGCTGATGTCTTTCTTCTCAGATGGATTCTCCATGACTATCCCGACGCCATTGCCATTCGCATACTTCAGGCACAGGTTTCTGCCATGTGCGCAGGGCAACGGCTTCTCGTCATGGACAGTATCATGCCGTCGCCAAACTTCGCTCGAAGGATAGACGAACGAAAGCTCCGCAGACTCGACCTGGCTATGATGATCCTTGTCAACTCGTACGAAAGGGATATCAACGGATGGAATGACCTTTACAGCAGAGCGGACAGTAGATTGCGGCTGGTCAATGTGGTCACTCCACCTGGGAGCGCCTTGTCGGTGATGGAGTTGCAGCTGGCGGATGCCTGAGCGGCGATGGCCTCGACCATACCATAGAGCTAGACATAGTGTGTATGCTTTCTCTTCCTTCGTCCTATAACCGTATGCTACTTGCGTCTATTGGCGCCTCGCTCTTGTGTTTTTTGGTAGCTTTTCAGATCGAGAAAAAAGAGCCGGGGAGCAGGGCATGTAGAGCGGACCCAACGTCAAAGTTTTGCCGCGGGGTTTTGCAATTGACTTTGCATGGGTCATTTTCACTTTACGGCTTGACCCGATGTCGGGTGAACACCCAATCCTTCGTGCAGCTCACGTGACGCAAAATGACTCGCTCGACGGCGAAAATGTCGTGCAACGACTCAGGTGTTCCATCGACGCGGCCGCTCTTGAATCAAGGCACGACTTCACCTGGGCCATGACTGACTCGACAAACCCGCACACTGCAGGCGGTGGAGCCAGTGAGAGCTCCCTATATGCCTCTGCATATGGCTCAGACGATGTCGTGCAGACGGCCGTTGCTGCCTTGTCACAACATCGACCGCAGAGCTCAGCCCATCAAACACCCACGGCCAACAATGCCAATGGCCGCAAGCGCAAGGCGACCAGTGCCCCTGGCTCTCGCGGTGTGGCCAATTTGACCCCCGATCAGTTGGCCAAGAAGCGTGCCAACGACCGTGAAGCTCAGCGTGCCATTCGCGAACGCACACGGAAGACCATCGAAGGACTGGAAGCCCGCATCGAAGAGCTCGAAAGCCAGCATGCATTCCAGGACTATCAACGGGTCGTGCTCGAGCGCGATCGTGCCCTGGCCGAGTGCGAAGAGTTGCGGCGGCGATTGGCAGCAGTCGCAGGAATCGTGGGGAGCAATTCGCCACACGTCAATGCGAATGACAGTCTGAATGGTGAGTTCTCGCTCGAAGCATTAGTTCGACCTGCCCTACTCACACCCGAGCGTGATCTAGAGCTGGCAGCTCTGACGGCCCAGCAAAGTCCGCTGCCGCCCTTGCCTCAATCTGTGCCTCAGCAGGCCGCACGAGGGTCTCCGTACGAAGCGCAACAGTACCTGCATCCGGATCTGCGGTCTCCACTGTCCGCAACCCACGACAGTCCGATGAACCGGACGCCATCTGCCAATTCTGCGTACCATGCTGAACATCGGAAATGGCCTGCTAGCATGGCTCAGCACCCATCGTCTTCACAATACATGCCTGAACCAGGAAGCATGAGCTTCGAACCTCAGCATCCGCAGAATCCGGCTCTCATGCAGCAGAATAACGGAGATCGACAAAACCTCAATTATGTCTTGGATGTCGCGCAGCCAGTCAGATCAGATTCGAACACCTCGATCTCATCCAACAAATCCCCTTCAGGCTCGGTGCAACGCCCGCTCCAGTCTCCTGCTTTGGCTCGAACTCCAGATCCTGCTGCTTGGGCGTCGACACCTATCAACTGCGCAGCAACGTGCCCGCTAGACTCGTTACTGGGCGACTTCATGGACTCGCGTCGTCAACAGCTACGCAGCGGCATGTCCAAGTACGAAGTTTTGGGTCCGGCTCAACCGTTCTGGGCTGCATTCCAAGACAATCATGCTGTTTCCGAGGATCTCAAAAGACGACACCCGGTATCTGCCTTGCTGATCGATATTCTATCCAAATTCCCCGACATCTGTCGTCTCCCCGAGAAAGCCGCGGTGCTATACGTCATGTTCACGGTGCTACGGTGGCAAAGCTGTCCTTGCAAAGAATGCTACGACATGGTCCCGGAGTTCAGCAGGCCCTCGCCTCTTCAGCTCGAGCAAGCGCACGCTCTGTGGTTCGACCATCTGCCATGGTAAGTCTCCTTTCCCGCTCCCGGATCCCTCCCATCGTCTACCTCTTCCCTCCACTAACATCCTATTCGTAGGGCATACATGCGCAGCAGCCTCGTCAAATCGCCCGTCAAATTCGAAGACTTCTTCGTCCCCTTCACCACCACGCTCTCGCTCAACTGGCCCTACCCGGAGGACCACGTCCTGATGCCGTCCGCTGATCCTCACGATCCCACGGACGTCAAGCTCAACCCGGTCTTCGAGACGCACCTCCGCAACATCGCGAACTGGTCGCTCGGCTCGCCGTTCAAGCAGGCGCATCCGCATCTCGTCGGCGAGGGGATGCGGATCGAGGGTTGAGTTTGCTTCGGTCACGTTGAGGTGGGAGCGTTAGCACATTCAGTGTTTGTATATATTGAAATTGCAGCTTAATTTTGTACATGAATTGCGAGAGTGTCTTCCAGTGGGCATATCAACTGCTGTAAATGTACTGACGATTACTCCCCTCGAGTCTAAACTCTATTGTGTGGCATATACCATGTTCATGTTATGTATATTGTGTATAAGTGTATAAGTGTCTACATGTATGTATAAGCATATAATATCTGCCCTGCCCTTCCCAGCTGTCGTCATCGTCAAGAAGAAAAAGAGCAAGCAAGCAAAGCAAAGAGTTTTACAATATCTGTACGTTTCGTGAAAAGATCTAACGTCTTCATCTTCATCTTCATCTCAATCCCGCCAATGGGGAAAACATCGAAAAGGTCCGAAAATGTAAATGTAAAAGCCCCCCATTTCCCCCGGGGTTTGCCCCAATGTATGCCGCTTGCTAGAAAGGACGAAGTCGCTGAATGATGATGATGCTGGTGGTGGTATATATGTTCGAGCCCCCTTCCCAAGATGTACGCCGGGTGGAAAATGCAACATTGATGGAGTTGTAGAGAGATGATGATGAGGAGAGGATGAATTATCGGGATCAAGGCTTGGACAGCTGCTCCTTGCGGAAATAGGTGAAGAAGCCAATGCAGATGCCGATCTGGGCGAGCAGGCAGATCCAGAACCAAGGGTAGGCGAGGCCGGCAAGGCTGGCGCTGAAGTCCGGGAAGGTGGTGCCGGGGCCGACGCTGTTGAGGCCGTCGGCGCGGGCGATCATGGTGGCGACGCTGCCGACGACCTGGGCGGCGATGAGTGCGAAGCTGATGTGGAAGCGCACCATGGTCTGCAGCAGGATCATGCCATAGCCGATGCCCTGGATGCTGTCGAGCACGCCGAGCCAGAGCCACAGGCCGCGGCCGAGGAGGGCGGAGGCGAGCGGCGAGCCCGCCCAGGGCAGGTACGCGCCGATGCCAGAGGTTGACCACAGGATCTGGCACCAGCGTGGGGCGCCGAGGCCGACGGCGAAGAGCGGCAGGATCCAGCTGTGCGTGGTGGAGAGGTAGGAGAAGTACCACAGCAGCCCGATCCAGACGACGATGAAGAAGAACAGGACCTCGAGCACGATGGCCCAGGATGGCGCGTGCTTGGAGCTGAACAGGTATGCCCAGTTGCGGCCGTACGGCGCAGACAGGAAGATGTTTTGGATGAACGTCTGTGATTGAAAGTCAGTAGATGAACGTATGATTGGAAGGTAGTAGATGGTGTAGTCTTACAGCAATGAGGAACCAGACGACGATCTTGCGTCGGAAGATCGAGCTGTAGAAGTCTGGCACTCCACCCGGTTTCTGTCTGTAATAGTCGGGCAGTCCCAAGAACAGGACAATCCCACACGCCCACAAGAAGATCGCGATCGGGATACCGACGGCCGTCAAGGTCATGCCATAGTTCGTCGCGAGGCCGGAGTTCGACGCCGCGGTCAGCTTATCACCCCAGGCCCACAGTCCCACGACGTAAAGCTGTTGCGTGCCCTGGATGGCGCACGCACGGAACGCCCAGTCTTTGACAGGCGCCGAGCCTGTGGAGCCGAAGTTCTGCGAGAAGAAGAGAGAGCCAGAGGACGAGGCGACGGAGTAGAACGCCGTGGCGACGTGCTGAACCCAGCCGCGAGCACTGGCGGTCTTGCCGAATGGCGCGAATGCCAGCAGCCAGAAGGCCAAGCCATAGAAGATCCAAGGCAGAGACAACACCCAGCGTGCTGAGACGCGTCGGAATATGTACCACCAGATCAACGAGGTGGCGAGGTAGATCGAGGCGATCACGTACAGCTGAGTAGCGGTCTGTCCCACAGTGCCCGTGAGAAGCACGATCTGGTACGAGTTGGCAGCCAAGATCTGGCCCAATGCGATGAGGAACGAGTACAGCGGCCAATCGCCAATCTTGTACTGCATGAGACGTCGAATACCGGTTGGGGCCTGGTAATTCTGCGGTAGCAAGAACTGTGACATCGGCTCATCGGTGCTGATGCCATTGTAGATCGAGCCAGCTGGTGTTGGCACCAACGACTGACCAGGAGTGTTCTGCCGGCTCATCTTGACAGTGTGCAATCGGTTGAACCACTGCTTCTCGGACCTGACCAGGTACTCCTCGATACATAATTGCGACTCGGAAGTCTTCCCGCTCAACGAATCCAACTGTCGCTCGAACGTCTTGAAGTACAGTCCGGTCGGGTCGGTGAAGAAGGGCATCAGATCTTGAGGCTTGTCGTTCTTCTTCTCGTCCATGATCTTTTCAGTAGATAGCTGGACCATAGGGCTATCTCGTCCGCTGAGGCCGGTCTGGGGTAAGAACGGATAGCTGGCCGTGGGCGTCATGATGTTCGGCGTGATAGCGCTTGGCGTCATGTCCCCAGGTGTCAGTGCCGGCGAGAAGTATGGGTTGTGCACCGCGCTTGGTGTTGCGATGCCACCATGGTTGTGCCGTGTACCATCGCGAAGCTCAAACGCGAAGTCGTTCGTGATGGTGTGCATCTTCAGCCGATGCTGAGCCTGCTCGGCGCGCTCTTCGGTGATGTGCTCTTCATCCTCAATGCTGCTCAGCCGACGGCGTTCGATAGAAGATGAATCTTCCAACGAGCCTCGCCGCGATGTTGAGGCAGACGAGTGGGGCCCAGATAGCTTCGCGATCCGTCCGGACTGTGGTGGTGAGTGGCCAGGACCGTGGCGCATGCCCAACGACAGCGCGTTAGCCGCCTGGTGTGGTGTGGTAGTGCCAGATCGAACGGGAGAGCTGGCACGCGAGTTGTTGCGCGAGTTCTGTCGGGTGGTGGGCGCGCTGGCCATAGGAGTGGTCGAGCCTCGTGGTGTATTGGCACCAGTCGGTGTGGCCCACCCGCTTCTCGGGGTCATCCAGCCCGGAGTGTTCCAGCCGCTGGAGGTGGTGCTCTCGACACCCATACGTTTGTAGGTAATGCGCTCCATCATCTTCTTGTGCACCTTGATCGACGTGCCCTGAAGGATCTCGAGATCTTCCTTCCATTGCACGACGGGGAACCGTTGCTTTGCCGATCGAGCACGCATCAGCGCACGGGTCTGGTAGTCCGACTTGAGTGCGCCAGAGATGGCCATCTTGAATTGATGCATTTGATGCTTAGTCGTGGTCGACTCGATCGTGTACCACCATCCGGGCATCTGACCAAGACCGCCGACACGAGATCCAACACCGAGCGCACCCTTCCTACCGAACTCAACAGCGACCAACCCGAAAGGTTCATCTCTGCTAGGGATCAAAGCGAACTCCGCACCGCTGAAAATAAAAGGAGGCAAGGCCGTGAACTCCGGCTTGGAGTAGACACGACCGGGGTACTTCTTCATCATCACGTCGAGCTTGAGCGCAGCGAACTTGCCGTACAAGTCGATGCAGGGCCCAATGGCGATGAGTTGAGTCTGCGGGTACTGCTCCAGCACGGCAGGGAAGACATCAGCGATGAGGTCGATACCTTTCTGCATGGACCATCGGCCAACGAACACGAACAGATCGGCGTCGGCACGCTGTTCCAGCCCAGCCCATTCTTGAGCTTGACGCTTGAGCTCCGCGCGGCCGCTCTCGAATACCTCGTCGATCTGGATCGTGTGAGGGTCGGCGAGCTTCTTGTCCCATTCGGCGACATCAGAAGGATCTGGGTTGGGCAGCGCACCGATCCTCTTCAGTCCCCAGAAGATCGGGTAGCGAGCCCAGGAGCGCTTTCCGTATTTTTTGCTAACACCAACGGCACCGAAGCCTTTCTGGTGGATGCGGAGGATGCTTGCGCCAGCATGCAGCAGGTTGAAGACTTCACCAAACTGGACATAGCGTTGCACCACCGATTGCGGTAGGTTGAACACGGAGCAGATTTCCTCAGCCTCGCGCGGGTTTCGCATCGGCCAGAGACCTTGGAACTCGGCGTTGTGAAGAGACAAGCAACATGGGATGGTGTCCGGCAGGAGATAGAGCGGCGCAACAGTACCATGGTAGTCGTTGATGTGGTATAGGTCGATGGGGAATCGGCGCATAGCCTCAGCGATACATTGGTTCCAGGCGGAGTAGTAGATGGAGCTGTCGAGATCGTCCATGCGAGCCGGGTATGGCTCCTTGGAGGTCTGTCGTCGGAAAACCGGGGCATCGAGCAGCATGTAGGTAATGTTCGCAAGCTTATGGTATTGCACCTGGACTTCATAAGTTCGTCCTAGGATGGTCACGTCGATGGGGTCGCCAGGGGTGTCAACAGGGTAGTCGATTCCACCCGCGCAAGGCACGACCCAGACAAGATCCTGATGTTGCAGGTTCTTGCCCATCAGCTGAGCCATGACACCAAGACCACCGATCTTGATCTTGATGTTCCAATCGCTAATGTCGTACTCCATGGTGCCGATGAGCACGGTCCGTCGTTTGGTCTCCACCACAGCTCCGGCACCTCCAAATGAATCAACGATGACACCGCTGGCATTCTGCGTGGGTGTCGCTGCCATGGGATTCGCCAGTCCTCCGTTCTTCTCGTCCAGGTGATTGCGCTTGAACATGTTGGTCACAGCGACAGGCAAGATATGCTTCTTGTCCGAAAGGCCGACCTGGTTGAATTTGACGCCATAGAACGCGCGCACATACAGCAGGACGGCTACGGTCGCAGTGCAGATGGGAATGGTCGCGAACAGGATCCACATGACAAGTTGCCTCCATCGGCTGCCAGTTGGTACCAGATAGTATCGCAAATCAGCATCGTTGAACAGGATGCGCCAAGCGAGATATGGCGATTGTGGACCAAGGTTAGTGATGTTGACCACGCACATCTCTAACGAAGTGGGTGCGATGCGGTCGAGCACAGTGTCGTTGTCCACATCACCAAAAGCGTAACTGACATCTGGCGTTCCATCAGCAGCCATACCCCAGACGTTCACTTGGAACTGCGTGGGCCACTCGGTCATGAAGTCAAACGCCCAGGTGCCGTTGTCAAGTTGGTACATTTCATTCGCAAGTCCAGCGTCGTATCCGTACTGGTTGTATGAGCCATGGATGAACAGGTGGGGGAATCGACGATCAGGTCCAACTGTGCCCACCAGATCACCTTCGACATGGTGGTCGCTGCTAC
The DNA here is from genome assembly GCA_003012245.1 of Microcyclospora tardicrescens. Lineage (NCBI taxonomy): Eukaryota > Fungi > Ascomycota > Dothideomycetes > Capnodiales > Microcyclospora > Microcyclospora tardicrescens. The sequence goes on from PXOE01000011.1 coordinate 165,621, forward strand.
CTGCCAAAGCCGACCAGTACTGGACCTGAACATGATCGCCAGACCATTTCTGATTGCTGAGACCGGCCCATGTCTGGTTTGGGAGCGAGGCATTGCCAGGAACGTAATCCATCCAGTCAGACCAGACACCACCCCAAGACATGCTGAAGCGCCATTTATCTGCGCCGGCAGCCTTGTGATTGATGAAGAAGCCAGAGTCGGTTGTGGACACTTCGCGCTTTGTGACGCTCTCATCTTTGTATAGAAGAGTCGAACTGTAGTTGGCCGTGGTGGGGAAAACGATCGGGTTCTCGGCTTGACCGATACGAATCATGAAATGATCCATAGAGTTGGTCGATACATTCTTAGCCGCATTGGTGACATTGTTGACGCTGATTTGATGAATGCCATCATAGGCATTCGTCAGGACGAATTTACCGCTCCAGATGGACGGGCTCGGACCATAGTAATAAGCCTCAAACGCAGGGTCGATAACGAGACAAGAAACGCTGTCGGGATCAATCGAGGCCTGCTTGCTCGATTCCGTGGCTGAAGTCACGCTCAATGCATTCTTGAAGGAATCGCAGTCCATGAAGCTCGAAAAGCGCACTTCAACATCGACCGTGTCTGCTTCATCGGCAGCGGTGTCGGAAAGAATGCGGGCATCGTGTCCAGGTGTAAATCTCGTAATCACTGGGGTAGGCTCGGTCCAATTCTGCTTGGGCACAAAAGCTTTCCAACCATAATGTGTCATGTTCATGATCGGGGCACAACCGTTAAGTTCAGTGGACCCCTCAATACCAAGAGTCTGATTCGACTCTTCCAGCGTCCACTCATCGAATGGGTAGAAGAGGTTCTTGACGGTAGTGCCAGCGTCGAATGGTGAGATTGTGGCGTTGTTTGACTTGCAGTCCGATGTGTAAGTCGTAGACCCGTTGTAGTTGGAGTACAACAGCCACACAGGCTGGTTACCGTACATTCCTTGGTCGCTTAAATCTTGCACTCCCTCAGCGCGACCACGAAACGCACTCCATAGGCCTGTCTCGGTGGGGATCCCAAGAGAGCCAGGCAAAGTGTAGTTAAAGGTCTGGTTGGAAAGCTGAAGCAGGGTGAAACCATCGTTAAGTACAGGATATCGCTGACGCATCTCAAACATTTGCTTCAAGACGCCGTACAATGGCGCTGAAGGATCTCGGTGGTCCAGGCTGACGTTGTCGTCTTCGCAAGCGCGTAATGTGCTGTTGAAGGGCGCATTGTTCAAGTTTGTGTCTCCAACTTTGTAGCAACCGTGCATTTGCCATGCTTGAGCGGAGGACATGGCCTGACGACCGTAGACGTAGTTGCTAGCTGTGTTGTCAAGAGTGTAGAACGCTTGCTCCTCTCCCCAGCTGACGAGTGGAATACCGGGCATGAGAAGAGTGACGATGAAATCACCCAACAGCTGTCGTTCAGTACCATTGGTCAAACCAGGCCAACGGAGCACATCCTGGTTGGACACACCGTACATGTGCCGGGGGTCGAATTCACCGGTATAAGCGTTGTTGAGATCGTTGGAGATCTGGAAGAACCACCATTGCTGCTGGAAGTTCACAGGCGCATCGTTGGCAGCCAAAAGGTTGCCATCGAGACCGAGAAATCTCATCAAACCACGGTAGACCGAGTAGTGGAAAGCACCTGCATCGAGAGCCTGGTAGCCAGGCGCACGAATGTATTCCGAATTGTTGGACGTCATCGCTTCAGTTGTGTTGAAGACAGCCATCTCCGGCTCCTTGCCTCTGCCCAAATAAATTGAGCCGTCGGAGTTGCCGTTCACGATTTCGCCGACCACCATGAAATTGTTCTTACCAACCTGACCCGCGCATTCGCGCTGATAGTTGGAGAAGTTGCCCAGAGAATCGACGGTGATTTGCATCGCCTTGTCCATACGGAAACCGTCAATGTCCAGGGCCTGGATGATCATGCACGAGAAGTGATTGATCTTGTCCAACACCTCCGGCCGCCAGTCTCGCAAGCGATCCTGCACGCCGTTGAACTTTGACAACTGCTTTTGCCATTCCGGGTAGACGCCGAACGCTCCGACATCACCATATTGATCGAAGTCGCTATCCATACAACCGATCATTTGCGTGGTGTTGTCGTCGTTGATCTGGTGACCCGATTGGTCATAAAATCGAGGGTACGGATACGGGCACTCATCGTGAAAGTTGTTGGATTGGGCGAAGTCGCGGTACTTGATTTCTGATTTATATTGCATGACATGTTCGGTGAACGAGAACGGTGCGCTGGAGTTGTAGTAGCCATCGAAAGCGAAAAGGTCGCTCATGGTCGCCATTGTGTTGTCGAAAAGAACATACATGCCACGGTCATGGACGGCCTGAATCACCTCTCGATACTGTTCAATGTTGCCGAAATGTTGGTCCAAGATGGTGTGGTCGTATGGACTGTACGAGTCAGCTTCCCACGGCATGTTGATCATGGCGCTCCCTGCAATGTAAAGACCGCGGATGCCCATGCCGTGAAGGTAATCCAACGAGGCTTGCAAGCCTTTGATATCACCTCCATGCCGTAGTTGGGTGCCAAGTAGGTCATGCTCCCAAGATGTGCCATTGATGTTGTCGTTGGTCGGGTCGCCATTGACGAATCGATCGAGAAACAGACTGTAGAATGGAAATCGCCAGTTCGTTGGGCTGGCCTGGTATATGTGATTTTCCCATTCCGGGGTGGAGTATTCGAGAGGCGTTTGGGCGTTCTGGTTGACGTTTAAATTCCATCCGACATAGGCCTCGTCATAGTAAGAGGCGGCGGTCAAGGCGCAGAGAGACGCCAATGCGCCCAAACGTGTCCAGGTCATGATGTGAAGCCCTTGCTTGGTGGATAAAGCCACGAGGGCTGGTTGGTATTGGTGTGAGCCACAGCAATGGTCATGAAAGAGTCGCCACGGGGGAAGTCATGGGATCTGGGGCCGCGTAGGGGAAGATGTCGCGGTGACCTGCTGGAAATGAATGGCAGTATGAAGGTTCGAAATGAGAGGTCCGAGAGCGAGTTGAGGATGGGTGTGGGGGAGGATATAAAGGTCAGGTAGGAAGAGATCCTTGTCACACACACACACACGCACGCGGGGTGGGGTCCGAATAATGGATCGCAGTCGACGGGAACAAGAGGCTTCAACGAAAGAGTGGCGATCGACGGGGCCAGAAGGGAAGAGTGCAGTAGTGGTCAGTGAGGTTCGAGCGAGCAGAAGGTAAGGTGAGGCACAAGAGGCAAAGGAAAGGTCAACAGTCGTGACGATGGGCGCAGGAAAGCAGGAAGCGCTACGGGTTCGAGGTTGGACTACTTCAGAACAGTATGAAGTTTGAAGGCCGTTGAGCCAACGCCTTGTCGCTGCAAGACAATCGCTAGTCACCACAGGCACATGCCAAGCCGCCGATTTAAGTTTTGGGTTCGGCACCGCGTTGCAGATCGTCACGACACTGCTCATCACTGCAGGTTTGGTACGGTCGACCGTCTAAAAACGTACTGTAGATACGGTCGGGGGTCCAGGCTTTTGCGGTCCAGCAGGTGAGTGAATGGGTGGGTGAGTGGATGTGTTTGTCTTGTAAAAATAATGATACAGCACAGCATGAAACGCGAGGGGCGTACTGTATACGGCGCAGGACCGGGTGCGCATGTACTGTACTGCTCGTATCAGGTCGGTGTCGCTTCCCAGCGAGGACATCATAGGCGTATAGCGGAGCAGTCCGACCAGGCTTTCAAAGGTGACTGGTGTCATGAACTCATGGATAATGGTCAGCGACGGGGGGGACACACCCCACTGCGGATGGAACACATAACGAAAACATTCCCTGCTTGAGGTGCCACGAGTCCCTCGAGCGTGGTTGTGGGTCGGCATGGGGTGTGGATGGGTTGAGGGCCGGGAGACACGGGCGAAGCGACGGGACTGGTTCGTTGCAGCACACCGAGCAGGGAATAGGAGGAATGTCGTGCATCGTATTATTGGAGAGGCACAGTACGAGTGGAGTGGTGTAGGCTCGTAGGGGAGGTGTCGGTTTGGGAGAAGGGCGAAAGAGTAAAATGATGTCGGGCGTTGAGGTGCGAAATTAGAATTTAGCGCTGTAGATCCCTGCTTCCTTCTAGTGCCAGGAACGGCCGGATGTGGCTTGAGCCGTGCGGTAACGCGCGATAACCAGCCCAGCGTTCAACCATTACAGCTTTTACCTCGACTTCTCCCTGTTATCTCCCGTCATCAGTATTTGCGGCATCGCTTCGATGCACACACGGACGATCAAGATCCATGCGTGCCATGCTGCTGAGACGTGATTTACTGTGAGCTATCCTGTAAACCACCGTAGCAACGCCGACCATGAGATCACCACTCGTCTAGTTTCGGATCCGCCCACTATAGAGCACGCTGCTGACTGTTGAGTCTATACTCTGCTCACAAAGCCTATCGGACCAGACAGATTACGCTGTCAGCGCTCCTCTGCGTTCCGCATCCAGATAGCCGGGTGGCCTTATGGTACTCGACGAGAACGAAACGACTTGACAGATCCGAACCACACACGACATGTTCGCGAGTGAACCAGCGGATACGGCGTCCTGTGTTATCATCAGCCACTGTGCCATTTAACCATCCCACTCTTCCTCGTCGCATCTACCAATCGCTCATTCACGAGGAATCGCATCATGGTCGTGGGCTGGACGAAAACAGGAGACCAGTCGTGATCTTCAGCACTAAACCTGTCCCTTTCCTGCACCAATCCTTGGCGCGCCGCCGACGAAATCCCGCCAGGCCTCCCAAATTGGGCCGAGCCCTATCAGCGGGTGATGTGCTGCGAGTGCCGGGTGGCGCCCCTATGCTGGACAGTCCTGTACATCACTACACTACATGCTTACTAGTACTGTGCGCAATGGCAGATCATTCACACTACCGATCCAGTAGCCGATGGCGCGCCCACGTCCGCCAGATGCCCATCTCCGGCCTTGGAATTGGAATCTGTACCTGATCTGATGCATGTACTCCGTACATATACATGTAGTATGACCGATACCAAAATACATCCATGATGATGCATCCATGACAACCATCGCTTCGCTTGCTGTATCACCAGCTCATCCTGTCTGCGGAAGCAATTCCAAAGCGCCGTCGTAGGGAACAATGACACCGCCGATGACCTTGCCACCGTTCCCTAGTGCACAACTGAACACTGACCGAGAAGTGCATGTGTGGAGCCCTTCGAAGTGTTGAGGCTTATCTGCCATTCACCATCCAACCATCACCGTGCCGGCCCATTAACAATCCACGCGGCTTGGTTCGCGAGATGTTTAACATGCTTATTGCGTGTGCACAACTCCTTCAGTCCTGAAGATTCCAGACAGAGTTCACGTCGCGCGCTCATCAACGCCGTTGTGAGCACGATGATTCCTCAGTGACACCGACTCGCCACGCGGCATGCAGCGTGGGTGCGTGGCATGTTGATAGATCCGTTGTGAAAGGAATCTCATCTGCATCAGTGCGCGTTGAGTCGAAAATAGTGCGCGCTTGCATCTGACGGATCTGCAACGCGATTGCGAGATCGAGTTTCAGCTTCTCAGGATCAACTCAGGCGCCCACGAGTGGCATTCCTGACACAACGTGTGCTTCCCACAGCGGCTTGCTGATCGTAGGAATGTCTTGGAATGTGTGACCTCTTCGCTGTGCACGCTCTCTGCTTCATCTATCCACCTTCATCGATCTAATAAGCATGCGCATGTAGGTGTTGGGCACTGTTTCTATCTATTGCTTCGCGAACCATGCTGCGAGCCATATTATTGCATCTCGCGCTGTGCTACACCGCCGCTTTTGCCGCATCCCTGGAGGAGTGGAAGAGTCGCTCAATCTACCAGATCGTGACCGACCGGTTCGCCGTCGCTGATGGCGTCACCGACCTTGCTTGCGCGGTCGTTCACGGCCTGTACTGTGGCGGGTCATGGGTGGGCATCAAGAACAACTTGAACTACATCCAGGGAATGAACTTTGATGCAATCTGGATTTCTCCCATCGTTGGCCAACTCCCGCAGGTCACTGGAGATGGCACGGCATATACTGGCTACTGGCAGCAGGACTTATATGCGCTGAACAGCAATTTTGGCACCGAACAAGATCTCCAGGATCTCATCACGGAAGTGCACCGCCGGGGAATGCTGCTGATGCTGGACGTTGTCGTCAACCACATGGGATATGCGGGCCTGCCATGGCTGGTCGACTATGCCGTGCTCAACCCGTTCAACGACCAAAAGTATTATCACGACTACTGCGCGGTGGACGACTCGAGCACAACCAACACCGAGCAGTGCTGGCTCGGAGACACCATAGTCGCCCTCGCAGATCTGAGGACCGACGATGACGATGTACGGCAGATGTATGGCGACTGGATTTCCGGGATGGTTGCCAACTACAGCATTGACGGTCTGCGCATCGACACGGCAATCAACGTCGAGCCGGCGTTCTTTCCAGGCTTCGTCAACTCTTCCGGCGTGTTCGCCATGGGAGAAGCGATGGATGGAGACAGCAGCCTGGTGTGCCAGTGGGAAGATACCATCGGCAGTATCCTGAACTATCCAATCTACTTTCCTTTGATCGAGGCGTTCCAAAACACGACTGGGAGCATTCAAGGCCTTGCTCAGACGATCAATGCCGTGAAGCAAGACTGCAACGATCCGACCGCGCTGGGAAGTTTCAGCGAAAACCACGACGTCCCACGTTTCGCTAGCTACACCAACGACATGTCTCTGGCGAAGAACGTCATCGCATACACCATCATGGCTGACGGCATCCCGATCATCTATCAAGGACAGGAGCAGCATATGACTGGCGGCACATTCCCATACACCAATCGAGCGCCTTTATGGGATGCAGGCTACGACACCACAGCACCACTGTACGAGTACATCGCCACGCTGAACAAGTTCCGCCAACACGTGCTCGGTGCCCATCTGAACTACACCATCTACATGGCCGAGGTCATCTACCAAGATTACCATTCGCTTGGCCTCCGCAAGGGTTTCGACGGAAGTCAGGTCATCACCGTCCTCAACAACAACGGCGAGGATCAAGAAGACTTCGAGCTCCAGATCTCCGACCACGGCTACGCGGCCGGCGTCGTCCTGACCGAGATCCTCTCCTGCACCAGCGTCACTGTCAACAGCACCGGCTACATCAACCTCCCAATGGGCGCCGGCTTGCCTAAGATCCTGTACCCAGCCAGCCTGATGGACAACTCCGCGCTCTGTAACGCGCCTTTCCTCGCCCCAACCAGCACCTCGACCTTCGTCGAATCCATCCCCACCACGATCAATGGCCATAGCACGACGCTAAGCACCGAGAGTGTCGAGACCTTCTACGCCACCGTGACCGGTGCTCCTGCAACATCCGTGTCGGCGTCAGGGTATAAGACCTCGCCCCCAGCTTCGACTTCCAGCTCGAGCGGCTCGCATGCTCATGGGCCGTGGGATCCCCGCCACCATCATCATCACAAGCGCGATGGGAAGTCTTTGGTCGTGTCAGCTGCCCTCATCGCTGTTGCTGCGAGAGATTACCTCGCTGCATTTGTCGGGCAGTAGATGGATTTCCGTCAGCAATGGTTCGACTTCCGCAGTATAGTTCGTCTTGGATATTCGAGCATTTGACACACGTGTCCACCGCCAGCATTATCGCATTACCTCGCGAGGCAGGAACAGACGTACGCAACGATCAGCGTAGCCCGGAGCGTCACCAATATTTTGCAAAACCCTCAAACTCACCAATACATCACCCAATCATACAAGGAAGCATGCATCATCGCCATGCTTCCTCATCATGACCCGTCACGACTGCTGCTTTTTCACATCGACATGTGCACACGCGCGCTTTAGAGATAGACCGAGATAGATAGGATAGATTCATTTTAGATACCAACTTAGATGCACTGGAAAGAACCTCCATATAGATAGATACAGCAATCTGACATAGTCACCACTACTGTTGCCCATAATACTTCTACAATATGTCGACGCCTCCACGAGCCAGATCTACTTCACACCTTCCACTCACCTTATCTCCACAACTGAACTTCAACATACCAGACATCTCGCCTTGCCTGGGATTTCCTAATCAATCACGCTGATCTTCACGCTGGGCTGCATACCTACATACATACACATACAGTATTGATCGTCCTGCGTCCAGCCCTTCCTGTACCTACCTACAGCATGCATGACCCTGCAGGCGTAGTCCCAATCCCACACCCACACACTCACACACATCCACACCTTACCTCTGCTGATCCTTAGGATGGCGGTGCATGCAGCAGGTGCGTACATGCACATGCATCTACTGCAGTAGTTGGTCTGCTCAACATTGATCGACCGTGCATGCAGATGTTTGACAGGTGCTTATGTATATGTACATGCACATGCGGTATGTACCGATCACCGCTTTGTCTTTCTCTTTGGTTGTGCTGATGTGCTGACTGTGAGTACTGCATGTGCAACGATGTGCAATGATGCATGCATGTGAAGGTCTAGACCTCAGGTCGATGAAGTAGAGTTTTCGGCTGCGTTGGGTTCATCACAGTAGCATATCTTTAGACGGACATATGCATACACTGGTCTTTGCGATGGTTTGAACTCATCTGATTTGGTATTTCATGTGTCCTAGGGCAGGATATGTGTGGGAACGTCATGTCTAGACAATGACGGTGGGAGCATTGAGTAGAGGACTTTTAATGGTGAAAGCACTGCGTCCCAAATGTGTCGTTAGGTGCCCTACCTATCTACATTTACCGACTACACCTTGCGTCAAGGTGTTTTGCCTTGCATCTCTATACGACCTCGCAGGCTTGTGACAGGTGACAATCAATGGTCCCTTGCAGAGACTTCATGTAAGGCCTGCGCAGTACACGCACACACGTACGTCTTCGCTCCAGAGCTGTCACCCATCAAACTCCCAACACAAGTATGATTGAATTACCCACATCGCAATTCCACAGTGGAAATCCGGCACAGCTGCGGATGCGCATGCTAGACTGGATAACTGCTCCGCCTGCGCGATGAGTCTACATGCAATGTCCCTGCAAGCTTGCCAGCAAGGCTCAGTCGACCCTAGCAGATTATGGTCCAGGGTTGTGCGAAACAGGACGAGTGTGGTTGTGTACATATCCGTAGGTATGTACGTGTGTGTACGTGTGTCTGACAAGGATGAAGAAACCCTAAGCATAGGCAAGGTATGTAGCAAAGTGGATGCACACGGCACTTTTTGCGACTTCCATCCATGTAAGTGCATGTACACTCATTCCAGCCCGCCGCCGACCGTCTCTCTACCTCTTCCATGAAAATATGCGGCTCTGCTTCGGCGACGGCACGAAGGATGAGATGCAAGTCAATCAAGTTGAGAGCCTAAGCGATGACACTTCATCGCGCAGGGGAGATCCCGACCCTGCTGCAGCGATGCCTTGTCTCTTGGCTGTTTCAAACACCGTATTTGGCTCCGAGTACATATCCGGGCAGTCCCTGTCCAGGTCCCTCGTACAGGAAGTGCGCGGATGCGAGGACCCAGCGAAGTGGATGTTCATTGAACAGGCAAAAACTGGAACCGAGACCCCCAAGCTGTTCTCTCTTCCCATGGTTGAGAGCTCCCACGGTTGAGAGTGGGGGTATGAGGCGACCGATAACCCTAGCGAACAGAGATATCCATGTCTTGCATCACGGACGGTCGGTTTTGCCAGGAGTGGCACACACCCAGCGGAAAAGCACATGTGGCGGTCTCGTATACTGTAGCGATGTTGATCTCGGTGACGTCGTTGGAAGAATGGACGAGAAGGGAGGATGTGTTGATCGCAGGTTCGAGCATTGCTGGATGCTTCTGTGGATTCATACGAGATCAGTCTTCCAGTCACTTGACTCCCGTCTGCTCGTATTCTATCAAAGCTGAGGAATGCCAGCAGACAGACAAACACACCTCTAAACATTCGTGGGCTGGAATATACTCTCTCTATATTCCATGTATGATATAGTCGCACACACCAAGATTGCATGCATGGGAATCTTAGGTAGCGAGAGATTGCCGAACGATCTCACGGCATATTAGAGATGCGCATATTGACAACATGTTCCCTTCGGGAGTAAGACGCTCAAACTGAATTGATCCTGCATTCTCGTCACGCGAAATGAAAGCAAAGAAACAGGCACTTGTGTGTATCGCTAGGAAGGATATCATAGGTATGAAAACATCATCTATCGTGCTGAAAGGAATTTTTCGGACCACCCACGTTACTCGTCATGACCTCAATCCGTACCGCAATGCACCTGAACTCATACGAGACTATCCCTACCACCAATTCCCAATCCATCACACCCATTACATTCCCATCAACTCATCCCCTCTCAGCCTTTAGCATTCCACTTGTCATTGTACGCATTCACAGCGATGGCCACTTGCCGATAGAGCCAATTGCGACTGCCCTCGTCCGCGATCGGAATGAAGGGGCCATTGGTGCCGCCTTTCAAGATGATGCTCATGCCCGTGCGCTCCTTGGAAATCGTCTGGATGTCTTTGAGCGGTACTTCCCATTCGGTTGTGAGCTTGCGGGCGCGGACTTGCATGATGCTGTTGTACGTGATGACGATCAGCATGGCGGCTTCGCTGCTGGTAGTCTGCGAGAGGGCACCGGTCTGTTGACGCGAGAGACCTTGCGTTGGTGTAGATGTGCCCTGACCGCCACCTTGCATGTCACCTTGTTTGGCATTGTTCAACTCCAAATGAGCGATGTAGCTCTCGTTGAAGAACTTGCCGTTGTCCAGGGTTTTGAGCCAGAATTGACCGAGAGCTTCACGTTGGCTGTACGGGCGGACGACACCGTCAGTGCCGATGAACCGCGTCAACCGTACTCGATCAAGACCTTCCTGGTCAAAGACGGTGGTCGTGTTCTTCACGCCCTCGGCCATGTTAGAAGCCAGGTCGAAAGCACCGATCGCCGGTTTGGTAGCAAGTCCAAGTAGACCCTTACCAACACCCTTCACGAATCCTGCAGCACCCTCCTTCTCGGCGCCTTGCATTGGTTGTCGTGCAAGGCCACCGATACCACTGGCAAGACTGCTGGCAAAAGCATTGCCACCAGATGTGAGCCCATACAGTGCGTGCTTTGGCCGGTTGCGAGCTCTAGACATACGTCGGGCATCCTGGAACTCTTTGTCCATGCTAGCCGCAGCAAGACCTTTGCTGATACTGCCAGTGAACTTGGATACACTGTCTGACAGGCCAAACACACTTTTCTTGACGAAACTGCTAGCTCCCTTGGCAATGCCCACGCCCAAGTCTTGAGGCCGGTCGGTGACGAGACCTTGGTATGGCTCGTAAAAGATATCTGCAACACCAGAACTGATGTTGTTGAACAGTCCCACGGGATTACCGAGGAAGTCCGCCGATCCAATGACGATGTGTACTTGTCGTAACGACTCTTGGACATAGTGACTTCTGATGTTGTTCATCAAAGCTGTGACCGAGATCCGAGCATTCTCAAGCATGAGCGCATTGTACCGGATAGGCGCGTCGTTCACGTTGCCAATTGACATAGTCAAAACGTTGACCGCAAACATGAAGGGGTTCGTCGATGAGCTTCCAGTATCTTCCACGTTGATACGTTCTGTGCGGACGAACGACAAGTCGAACTGCATCGGCTGCAGATGTAACAGTTCGAAGTAGATGTCCTGACCAGACTGCTCCTGTGATGGTTCAGGAATATCCAAACTGTCTGGTGCAAGAACACCTTCTTTCTCCTCCGTCCATGACGCTCCAGGGATCTTCGTAAAGTCCAACACAGCAAAGATGAAGTCCTCGTCGATCTCAATGGTCATCTGCTGCATTAGGAAGGTGAAATACTTGATGTATAGTACACCATATGAATCATCTTTGACCTTTGTGACAGTAGTGCGGAAGATTGGATGTGCTTCCATCTCCTTGCCTGTCTTTGGCACGACACTGGGATAAAAGAGCAGTGGGAAGATACCTCCGTAAAGCTGGTTATCGACCTGGATCCACTTCACCGTCAATGCAACAGTTTGGTAGAGCTTCGAGTCGGTGTACTTGAGCTCGATATCTCTCCAGGTCACATATATCAGCTCACGAAGTTGAGAGTTGATCAGGGAGATGCCAATGCCGGCGAAGCGAAGTTGCGCGCGCATGGTGACATCAGTGTCCTGCTCCTTGACTTCGAAGCCTGATGTGGTCGATGCACTCGCTGTTGCCGACTTCTGCTTGTACAAGCTCTTGGACGACTTGTAGTTGGAAATAACCAAAGTCTGCGTCGGTCCATCTGCGACAACATTGAGGTCGATGATCTTTTGTCGCTGCGAACCAGGCGCGGCTGGTATTCTCATGGGTATTAGATTTCCAATCTCTGCCAGCTTAACATGTCTTTCCTTGCCATTAGCGCTCAGGATGAGGTTCTTGTTCTTTGTTGCCGGGTAGTCCCACGCATATGGCATGATGCTTCGTGGGGGTAGGCGATAGCGGATGGGCTTCCAGCCTGAACTCCTGTCTTCCTCGTCCTCATCCACATTTGGATTTGCCTGCCAGAACAAGTATTCTTGGTCGCTTTCGTTCCGCATGGAGAACGGCCAGTGCTTCGTCTCCAAGCTGAGATGTAGATAGATCATGGCTTGCTCCATGAGAATCTCAACCCGGATTAACTTCTGTCTTTCACCAGACTTGGCGAGCTTGACGTGCACACTTCCCATGTTCGCAATATCAAAGGGCGAAGACCATGAGTTATTGACACCGGGGAAGCACAAAGATAATTGCTGTCCTGTCGTCTGCTTCAAGAACCGGATTGGGTACAGCTCGCCTGCCTTCAGCGTCGTGAAGTCAGACGATCCTGGTTCCCGAATCTGGATGTCCTCTGATAATCTATTCTTGACAAGATATCTTGGCGTGATGGTGACGATCTTGGTAAGTTTGTACTTGCCAGCGCCTTCTTCGACAGTCAAGCCAGCATGCATCTCCGCCCTGCCAGACTCAGCCGGAAGCTTGATGTCGGCATCTGCACCAATGGCATCGAAACTGACAGGCTGACTCCAACCTGAATTGCCGACCTTGATCAGTGCACGGTTCTTGCGGTCGTCTGTTGGGAACGAGAACATGAACGGGTGAGCCTTGGTGGCGTCATCTTCTTCGTCTGCAAAGGTAGTGTTGCCCGCTGCAGACTTCGTCGCTCCAAAGTACGCTTTGCTCTTGATGTCCAGCTCCAGTCCCGTTCTGTTCAAGATGACATATGGCGCGTAGATAGTGATCTTGAACGCACCTCCACTGTCGGGTACGTTGAAGTAGTGGATCTTGAGCCGTAGCTCTAGATTCCTAGCGTCCTTCACGGTGAATGTCTTCTCGCGGCGGAAGTCGTTTTCATTGTTCGTATTGATGATGGCGAACTCGCTAGCCTTGAAAGGCGTATCTTGCATGTCAATGCTCATCAAGAGCAGATGCGAAAGCTCGACGACGTGCACTGGACTAACAAGCCCTTTACGTAAGAAGTTCGTCCAGTCTTTCTTTGTATTTTTGTCGTAGATGCGGTATTTGAAGTCGAATGGTAATAAGTTCTGCACCTCGAGTGGAGCAGAAAGGCGGATACGCATGTATGGATAAACACTATGAAATTTGTTAGCAAAAGATCAAACCTCATATAATCTCGTATTCTCAACTTACTTCGTTAATGGATTGTTCCGGTCAAACACGGCCTGCATCTGGTAATAGAAAGGCGGCGAGGAGCGATCCTGCTCACCAGCACAGCTTAGAGTCCGTGTCGACTTCTTCAGCAAGTCTTTCCAGAAGAGCCGCTCGTTACTCCACGCGTATCCCAAACCCTCTGCTGGTCGTACCACAAGCGAGTGCATGAAAGCCGCGCCGACGGGAGCAGGTCTTGACTCGCCTGGAGCAATTTTTTCGATCTTGAGCAAATGTCCTTCCTCTGGGCTATAGACGCCAATCTCAAGCGGGATCTGTGTTTGGTTCTCCACCAGCAACGGAGAACGTAGTGTGATGTACTTGACATTGTCTGTTCCTAGTTTTGTCTCAATGAGCATGCGGTGCTGGATCTTATCCTTCCTTGGCTTGAGGTTGTACAGCACTTCGCCTTCACGGCTGACTTGGATACGATCGATACTGTCGAAGCCACTGCCGTCCAGCCGGACACCGATCATGCTTGTTTGTCCTTCTGGCGAGAGTGTCTCACGGGTGGTTCCAGGATCGACAAATCGCCAAGGCTTCTCCTGTCCGTCCTCGAGTTTCTCGGCAGAACCTTCGTCGTCTGAGTCGCCACTGGCCCATACGTTCACATCAAAGCCAGTATAGTTTCGGATGCGATACGGTGCGTCACTGCCTCGTGGCTTGGAAAGCACATCTTCATCGCTTGATAAGAACTGCGCAGATTTGGACGCTAAAGCAATTGTAGCAGAGGTGACGGTCATCTCTAGCATTTTCCTCGAATAGAGCTCGATCGCGAGTTTGTCCGGATTGGATTCTTTTGCCATGTGGAACCCTAGCGACCAAGGTTCAATCAATGGCTCCCAAGCTGACTTTGAGAAGTTGTACACATTGAAATATGTGTCGATGCTTGTGTCTGCTGTCAAATCGCCCGTCCAATCACGCACATCGATGTCGAACTTCTTCACGCTCCAATCCAGAATGGGCAGCTCGTGAAGATCCCCAATAAGCACGACACGGATGCCTTCCATCTGAATCTTCATCTCCTCGCGCTTCAGGACCGCAGACCCGAGTAATGCCTTCTCTTGCTCTTGCGGCCTGGTAGATTGCTTCGCCGTACTGATTGTCTTGGCGGTCGGCTTTTGCGACGTCGCAAGCGTTTTCCTCGTGGATTTCGCTTGTCGAGATTTGTTGGCGTCGGCTTTGACTTGCTGCAGCTTCTTGGGCTCTTCACCTGTCGTCTCACTCTTTCCTCCCGCTGACATGGCAGAAGCGCGGTTCACAATTTGCATGGCGAGCAGGATATCTCGTAGTGATAACCGCAGTACAAGTGGTTCAATATCGACCTGTATGCTTGTAAGCGCAGAGTCCTGTCCTTGAGATCGCATATCCAGGCTCGTCTGAACGCTGAAGTCGTCAAGGATACGAAGCTGACTCGTATCGAACTTGTCCATACGGCACAAGAACATGCCAACTCTTTCCACTTGCACCGTCATGGCATGCTGCTGTGACACAAGCACTTGCTTTGTGCCTAGTACGATAGCCTCCGAATTGCTGATGGCGGGATTGGCGATCAGAACCACCTGTGCATCGACAACGTTGACGCGGTATGCGATGGTCATGCCACCCTCCTTCTCCTCGGCCACTGGTTCGTCTGCAGCTGGACTTTCCTGTCCTGCGACATCCCAGGTAGCTTCACTTGCAGCATCGCCGTCCTCAGTCCTATCCTCCTCGCTCTCATCTTCGACAACAAGCGGCTCGTCTACCTTCAAGCCTTCTTGTAGGAAGTTGGACACTGCGAAGAGATAATCAAGCGCAAGAATGACGCGAGGACTGTCGATGGTCAAGAGAGCGATGAGATTCCTGTCTTCGCCGCCTGATATGGACACGGAAGCCATGAATTGTTGCTTGACGTCGGTGTTGATTAGGCTCATGATCTTGCGGAACTTGTTCTTCTCCACCGTCCGTGTGTCTGTGATGGTGAATGACTGAACGAGGAGTTCGCTCTCGAGAGCCCCATCGCTCATCATTCGTAATTTGACACTAGTCTCATTCAAGGAGAACTTCGACAATGATGCCTTCTCCAAATCCTGAATGGGCTCGTTCGTGGCGCCATTGATAAGCTCGAGTGCAATGGCACCAACTTTGAAGACGAAGTCGACTTTGGTCCATTTCTCTTCTTGGTCATCAGAGCCGAGCTCAGGTTTCAAGTCAGACGGCTTGCTGTTTTGTACGACAGTCTTTGTTTCAGCCGTGGCAGTTTGCTGCTCCGCAGGCTCTACCACGGCTTCTGGCAGATCCTCTTTGACTTGTTCTTCGACTTCTTCGCTGTCCTCCAACGCGAAAGCTTGAGGAATGTTCCTCGAGAGCTCCATCAGGAATTTCAGCTGCGCTTGGGTAATACGGAGGTTGATGTTGCTCATAGCACCCTCGATCTCCATGTCTGGCCTTTCCACCCCAGTCTTATGCTCCACTTGAGTGAGGTTGAAATCCAGATTCACTTTGTCGATCATCTCAAGTTCTTCGACCTTACTCTCAGTGTAATGGAACGTAGTCAGAAGACGAATGTTGTGAATACCTGCGCTGAGTTTGTTTGCTGTCTGCTGAGGACCTCCTGTACCATTGTCCAGTGGCGTGAACTCGTTCTTGGCCCAGATTTCTCCCAATTCAGCAGTAACAAGATCCCGCTCGGGGCTATCGGTGACGATCATACGAGGGAACGAGACGATAGGTGTCTTGATGCGAATGTCGAAATGCATTTTGTTGGCGTTTTCTTGTACTTTACTCGCTTGGTTCGCTGCAGCCTGGCGAGCAGCATTGAAGATAGCCTGCATCTTTCCGAACTTGACCCCAAACTCCATGATCTTTCTAAATGGTTCGGTCACGAAGTTGACTTTAAGTGAACCTGACCGCAGGTAGATGGCTGCATCATGTCCTGGATAGCTGGCCTCTGCAGGATCGAAAGTTTCGTAGCGGAAATCAGCAAGCTCGTCTCCTTGAATGGAAATCAACTGCCTGAGTGCCGAACTCTCGGCAACACCTTGGTTGATATCATCAACAAGTCCAAGATTTCCGAGTCTAGTGCTGACGCGCATGGTTTTGCCGGCGATGAACACGACCACCGAAGCCTCAGTCAGACTGAGTGTAGCTAACCGGATGCCATCGTTATTCAGAATGACGGCAATACGTCTCAGCTCAACCTTGATGCGAATCTTGTCCTCTTCCGGCTTCTTCTCCGTCTGAACTTCCTCTGATGGTTCTGCACTTTCAATAGCCTTAGCCTCCTGCGCCTTGCCCGCATCCTGGTCACCAGACGCAAAGGTTGCTAGGACAAAGTCGAGCAAAGTCAACAGTGTCTTTCGTGTAACCATGAGATTGATTGTGGAAACAGCTACGTCCAGATTTGTTTTGATGCCTTCATACTTGGAAGTGAACTCAGGATGATCTTTGTTGACCATCATGAAATGGACACTCAGGAGATCCTTTTGTTCCTTCGATTGCAGATCTTCGCTAGAAACAAGGTTCTTGAACTCAGGCTCAGGCGACTGCTCTACGTGATCTTCTACAGTCATTGCGCGAAGCCTGACGTCTGCGACCATATCGAACGCGCGTTGATAGAATGCCAAGTAGAAAGTTTCTGCAATGAGGTCGACGAGAAGTTGGTCATCCTTCTTGCCCTCTGGATCGGCTTTATACAAAGAACCTTGTAGCTTGTCAACGGTAAACTGAAACTCGAAATTCTTCTGAGCAGGGTTGACTTCCTGCTTCTTGGCTGAAGCACCGGTCTTGACATCATGTTCGTGCCTCTTCTGCTCCTCGCCATGTTCTTCGTCAATGATGAGCTCATCTCGTGGCGCTTGGAATGATTTGCCACGCGGTCGGCCCTGAATAGAAGGAACTGCACTCTTCCTTCGATCTGCTTTGGTGGTTTCGAGTGCAGTCGTGTCATTCTCAGCGACAGCTTGATCTTTGCTTTCGGGTTTGGGAATGGCTGTCTCTAAAAGCTTCATCAAAGACTTGTACTTGGCGTCGCTGAACTTGGCATGAAGAACTGGCAAATGGCCAATGATCCTGAACTTGGTAAGATCTGCCGTCTTGGGGACGATGCATGTCTCTATAGTGAAGTCCATGTTGATGCGTTCCACAACATGGAATTGCTTCGACGGCGACTTCTCATCAAGCTGTTTCCGAGTCTCGTCTACAGTGGTACCGATGAGGACTTGAGTAGATTCGAGCTTAAGCGAGAATTTGTCGTACATGAGGCTTTCCAGCTTCTGTAAGTCTGTATCGGTATACTTCTGCTTTTGCTTGTTATTGATGTCGGCCAATGTCGCTTTGTCAATGAGATCGCTGCGAACGCTTGCATGACCGGCATCAACGATCAAGCAGATACTGCTCTTTCTTGTGACTGAGTCTGGCACAATAATCAGAGGAGCCTGTAAATCAAGTTGAACATCAATAGACTTGTGTTCCTGTAGCGCGAACTCGAGACCAGCCCGAGTCTGTTGTCGCAAACCTTCGACCGTTGATCCGGCAGTCTCCATGAGCGCACCAATGGACTCCATATGCTTCTCTGGTGGCTTGAAGAACTTGGTTACCTGCACCACGAAATTGGGATTGTAGACAATTTCCATAGCCTTCAACTTGAGGTTGACAGCGGAGTCTGCTCGGCCATCAAGTGGATTTCGCTCAAACGACATGCTGAAGAAAGGATCCTGCTCCTCCTCTTCGTCATCATCTCCCTCTTTCTCTTCAGCGCCGAGTTCCTTGATACGCTGCTGATCTGGAATCTCTTGAGCATCTTTCACCGTGAGCATCTGCTCGAATAAGTTACCCTCAGTCGAGCCGTCAGTCAGGCGCATACCACCAAGACTAAGGTTCACAAGCATCGAATCCGTTCGCTGCAGATATTCTGTGCTGAAATCGTCGAACAACAGCCTCAGAAGGTCTGACTTTTTACCATGCGGATCTTTTCGCAGTGTGAAACTGCCAGTCTTGAGGTTCATGTCAACCTGCAGCTTGACAGCTTCCTTCGGTGCATCGACAGCTTCAGCCAGATTCTTCTTCTCGTCAAAGTCGATTGCTTCGTAGAGTTCCTTTCTTTGCTCCTCGGTCATTTGGCTGTCATCGTGCTGCTCCTCTTGCTTCGTGGCACTGGCTCCCCAGATATAACTTGACCACGTTGCTTTCGGCTTCTCCTGCTTCTTGACACCGACATTCTCTTTACGCAGCTCATTTCTGGCAAGTGACCGCCAGAACCGTAGATCTTCGTACGAAAGTTTTTGTTCCAATGCGTCCATCTCCTTCGTTTCCTCGGGTGTGTATTTTTCTTCCTTCTTCTTTTTCTTGAACAAGGTGATGTATCTTTTGCGATCATCTCGCCGCTCGGCAAAATAGGCCCATGACCATCGTCTGTTCCGCTCATGTATACGATCAAGTACAGCTTTCCCAGCAAATTCCAACCAAGCACGTGGGTTATCCTTAGGCGACTCGCTGGGTTGAAGCTTCCTGTACTCTTGATGGCGAATGAAGAAGTGAAACAGATCGACCAACATCAACGCGTCCCGGTATTGGTGTTCATCCAGCACGAATCCAAGCTCGTTGAAGAGGAGGCGGGCTTTGGTCTTTGGGCGATCTGTTTTCCCAGACTTGTCCATCTCAAGACCAGCACGGCCGGAGACTGGCTTTAGAATGTACTGATGCTCGTTGACTTCCGGGCTATCCCCTTTAATGATCATTGCCCTGAACTTCTCCAACATAGCTTTGCGATCAACATCCTGTGGCTGCGCTTCCTTTTGGCCGGTGCCTGTACCCAACAGCTCTGCATCTGTGTCCCAATATAGTGCGAGGGCTCCAAGAGTCGCCAGCTTATGTGAGGTGGTGCTAGTGCTCTGTATCCATGTTGGTCTCCAGTTCTCATCTGTGCTGACCGCACTCAATTCCTGCAACGTCAGCCCGACCGCAAAAGGATGCTTTGGGTCACTCAGTGCGTCTTCATAACGAATGTGCACATTCTTGACTTGTATTTGAACATTGTCGATGATTGTGGTTGTGAGGGCAGCCGTGAAGGATTGCTGCTTCTGTTGCTCCTCTGCACTCATGCCTTCAGCATTCCTCTCTTTCAACAGCTCTGCAGAGTCCAACTTTTCCATCTTGACCGAGTGAGCACGACGTGCCTCATCTTCTGCATCGTACTCCTGGTCTTCCTTGGGTGCGGCAAGCAAGAAGACATCCTCGATGTGGATTTGTACCGGTTGGCCTCGTAGATTTCGAAATGGAATCTTTAAGGTGAGGGAGGATATGTGTCCTTCCACAACATTGAGTGGTAGGTGGAATTGATCGAGAGCTTCCCGCCGGAGCTCCAAATCCTTGAGTGTAACATCTCCGCTGAATATGCCGACACTGAGTTGCTTAGGATCGAAATTGCGCACATACATGCCCAAGAAGCGATTCAGCAGGTTTGCAACCAGGCTCTCCAACACCATGGCGGCGATGGGTGGCCGTTACCCGAGCCGGGTGATGGATGGTGGTTGTTCGATGGGAAGCCTGAGCTTGGAAGGAAGTTATGTAACGTGATTTCTGTCGCCCTTCATCATAGACGTCCTTTGCGGCACGACGTTTTGTGGGACGTGGCCAGCTTCGTGGTAACCAGGAACTGAAGGATGCGTGTTGTCGGCTGTGGAAGTGGTGCCTTCGCGATCAGAGTTGGCAGATACAGTGGTACGTCGCTCACGAGAAGCACGAAGATATCTTGCAGATAGGAGGTTCTATGAGGGTTATAATGGTGACACGGAGGTGGAGGCGTGCATTCAAGCTCTCCTGCATATTATGAAGAAACAACTTGCCTGATGCTGTTGGCTGAAGTGGGAGGAGTGCCGCTCCCCACGTCATTGGATGCTGCAGGCACAAACAGCTGACTGGAATACTTTCACTTCGCGCACCGAGGTCTCGTCATCATCGTTCCCTTTCTCAATCTCTTCTACTACACCATCCTCTTATACTGCTCGATTGCCATCTGTCCGACCAAATATCCTGGTTGATGACAAGACTGCACGGTTGTGCGCAGAATGGGGCACAGTAAGAGCATCCCACGGACCAACATGGGCGCAAATCTCGTCGGGCTTCATAAGACCATGAGAATATGGCCCTCCAACAAAGCGAATAATGTGTAGGCACAAGGAACCTTTAGAAATGCTCGCGACCAGACCATATAATGCCGACGCGCGCAGGAATCATTATTTTATGTTCGTTCACAAAGGAAGCCAAATGCAGTCGGCCAGCACGCTGTACTTACCAGTGGCGCTCTTGCTCAATTTCTGCTCGGAGGACCGCTCTATCAAGACATCCATTCCAGGACGTCCGTTTCTGTCAGCCGAGAAAATGCAGCCTCGATATTGCTGCCAAGAAATGTCTACATATATCTGTACGCGAGCCAGCCAGCCACAATACCATCTAATTCTCCGGAGTGGCCTTGACAGCCATTGTTACAAGGGAACTGGAGCTGAAGCCATGCCCAAAGCTGAATGGTCGTTCTCACACGTGGCGGTCTCGCCCTCCGCTAGACCAACGGTGAACGCCTCCTTCCGCCAGCCATACCACCACTTCTGCATGTCTCGCAATGCTTTGGCTATACTGCGCCAATATTCTGCTCGCGTTCGCCGGTTGACCCTCAAATAAATGTCTTGGCCAGCCGTTACGTTGGCCCCGCCTGGTCTCGAAAAACACGTTCACGATAGTCCAGAAGGCCTTGCCAAGTGGCGTCTGACAAGGGTAGTCAAGTGTTAAGTATGTCTGACCCTCCATCTCTATCACTCGAGTTGTATTCTCCTTGTCGTCGCATCCTCACAGCTCCTCCGTCTTGTGCATCACTGCTTGGTTGTGGTGATCATGTCTTCCCCATCCTCTCACATGGAGGAGAAAAAGGGCCCTAACGTTTCTGCATACCCGGTGTCCTCTGGTCATGAGGCGACAATGTCACCTTCTGAGCTTCGCGAGGCTGCGGAAGATGCAGAGATGAAACGAGAAGCTGCGCAGAAGCAAGAGCAACCACCAAACCCACAGTTCATCAACGACCCGCACTGGCGGCCAGGCTTCGCCAACCGCTTCCCATATCTTGGCTTTGGTGCCCTTTTTGTCGTCCTTCTCTGCGCCATGGCATCAGTGCTGACCTTGGAGCTCTCCAACGGAAGATCGCAATCGAAGTGGCCATCTGCGATTGCCCCTAATGTCATCCTCAGTATCTTCAACAATATTGCCAACATATGTTTTGGCATTGCGATCAGTCAGTACATAGCTTGGCATGCCATCCTCTACTACACTAACAATTCCACAGGTAACGGGATAGCGATTGCCTGGTGGAGGAAGACATTGCAAGGATCGACCATCAAACAGCTCAACAGATCATGGCAATTCAGCAGCAGCGTCAAGGAAGTCTTGCTGGGCGCGAAGTACTTCAACTTCATTGCTCTTGCAGCTCTCACAACAAAGGTACTGACTGACAAAGACCGTATGTACGTGTATCGTGCTAACTCCGTGGGCAGCTCACCATCATCGATAGCACACTCCTCCAAAAAGCATTCGATACTGAGATTCGCACCGACAACCCGATATATGTCAACTTGACCGGCTACGCCAACACGACCATACCCAACACCGGCCGAGTGTCTACTCGTTCAGGTGCCCCTGGTATCTTGGCTGATAACTTCTCCGACGATTTGAAGATCTGGGCTCAGGGTGGTTCTTTCCTTCCAAACATATATGCCGGATGTGAGGGATTATGCTATCTTCATGTCCCTGGTGCAGGCTTTGAGTTTGACTGCTCTACACCCGTCACGACCTCTGTTGATTACGGCAATCAGACTGTGGCGGCCCAATCCAGCTTGAGCACGGCGTGTGCTTCGGCTAACAGCGAAGCCTGCCAGAATGCCACTGCTGCATTGGACGCTACACTCTTCTCCCTGACGTTCGATACACAATTCTACGATGGTCCGTATGGTTACATCTCCATGAATATGCTCTACACGAATGCTAGCAACCCGACATCGACGGACAACACCGGAGTATGTCCAGGAACCCTCTACCAACAGACCTGCAAGCTTCGCCCAGCTGTTATCAATTATCCGGTCAGGATAGAAGCGTACAAAGACGCTCACTCGATCAGCAGCATGTCCCTAGCAGTCGACCCGGCGGCCTACGACAACACCACCTTTGGTTTCTTCAACAGCACTGGCAAACAACAAAACTTCATCGACGTTTTGGAATACACCGACATCATTGAGTCCCATATATCAATTTCGGACGATACACGTACTCGTCTTGGAGGGGTTGCGCAAGGCCTCTCCGTATATCTCGCTGGTAACACAAGTATGAGTTATGGCGGCGTTGGAGGTTTCTACATTTATCAATCTGGAAATGCTCCTACATACCTGGCCAACGACTTGGGCGTGCAACAGGGCGAAGGGGACACCGCACAATCATGTGCATACCAATACTACGATCCCATGAGTCCCCAACCAAATGTTGTTGGCCCCGTTATCGATCCCACGCATCGTTACGGTGTGCCAAGTGTGGTCGGCAAAATCAACCAGATCATGTTTGCTCTCGCCCTCGATATCTCCAATGAAGATGACGACAAAGATGTCATGGGAGGCACGCTCTCTCGCAACGCAACCGTGTACATTGACGCGATCCACTACAAGACCCACAAGGGCTACATGTGGGGTGCCTTCGCCTCCATCATCGTCTGTGTGCTCTGCGTGCTACCCGTTTACTGGGGCTACTGGCAACTTGGCCGAGCCGTTACATTGGGACCATTCGAGATTGCCGCCGCCTTCCGCGCACCCAACCTGTATCACCCTTCAAACGCGCCAATCGATGACCTGATCAAGGACCCAGAAGTTGGTGGACGCGAGGTCAAATACGGTGCGATCGTGGAGGGAGATGCGCGAGGCAAGATCGGTGTCGCCGAACCTGAAGTCGTCAGTCGAATCCACCCGAGCGCCAAAGCGGCAGCAATTCGTGAGACCTGGAGAACGAGTCGTATTGGCACAGGGTTGATGAGCAGGAGCAATACTGCGCAACCAACGTCAGGAGGCGCGTGAGGAGGATAAAAGAATATATGTCTATAATTGTGCCTTATTATGACTCTTACGGCTATATGCATGTAATCATTTGGAACACGCTCAGCATCATCTCCTGTTACAGATGTATAGGTAGCCAACTGACATCGTTGGGAATGAAGGCATGGAAGCTTTGTTGTTTCATCAATGTGCTCGATTCAATCCGGAATGAAGCTGCGATCGGAGCAATTTTCTAAGGTTTGCGATAGGATAGAACTATGAACACGGGCTCCGGACCACGAGCAGCAGGGCGTTCAGCAATGTTCTACCATGGAATTCCGTGTTGAAAATTCTCTGTATATCTACGAGGCATGGATTTGCTGTGCATCGTGAAAACCAAACATAACATGTAGTGCTCTGCCATTGATTTTGCATGTGATGACGTTTCCCAATGCGAAGCAAAGCAACAGCTGGAAGCTCGGAGCTGCATGGCCAAAAAAGCTTGGCCTCAATCGCCCTGCCCTCGAGCTTCCGCCTCGGAACCAGCAGAAGCATTGAACTCCTCCACCACCACTCCCGGACACTCACTGCCCACAAATCTCCCCTCCACCTCCTCGTCCGCGAGTGTTTGTGCAAGCCTTCCTTCGGCCCAAGGGTTTCCTCCACTTGTTCCCTAGTCATCTCTCCTCTCCGCTCCTGTCAACAAGCCACGACCCGTCATGCTCCGCTCCGCTGCCGCTCCACGCAGTCTGCTGCGCTCCTTGACCACCACAAGCACGCTCAAGACCGCCCCGCTCTCGAGCCAATGCCGGTCCGCCACGTCGCTTGCTCGTCGTCCGCAGATCGCGGCCCCCACGAAAGTATGGGCCGCCGCTGCCATGATGGCGCGTAGAGGATATGCCATGGACAACATCGATAAGAAGAGCGAGGCGAAGATTGCTGAGAAGAAGCTCCCTGCCCACCCGGAATTGGTGTCGTCGACCAGCAGCACGCACCCGCTTATGGCGGAGGTCGGGGTTAAGGATGAGCCAAAGAAGGCGGACGTGAACGAGGAGGGCGATACTGAGATGATGGCTGGCGTGAAGCATGATCTGGTATGTTTTTACACATCTGGAGAGCTACAATGCTTGTGTCGATGGTCAGGGAGAAAGACAAATCGGGCAGAGGCTGACGAATAATACAGCGAACTATCCGAGAGACTTTCAGCCTGGCTGAGGTTCCTCGTGAAGCATACTACATGGGTATGGCAGGTGTGGTCCCATACGCTGCCACATCGCTCAGCACCGTGTACTGTGCTTGGGAAATCCACCAAGCCTCCGAGCACGGAACTGGCTACCTCATGTCTGAGAAGACTGCGGAAGCTCTGTTGCACGTTATTGAGCCTCTGCAGGTCGGCTATGGAGCTGTCGTAAGTGCTTTCCCTGCGGTTCACTCACGTGTAAGACGACTTTGGAAACTAATCTACTCAGATCATCTCTTTCCTCGGTGCCATCCACTGGGGTCTCGAGTGGGCAGCTTACGGCGGAACCAAGGGCTACCCACGCTATTTCATTGGTGTGACCTCAGCCGCTCTCGCATGGCCTACCATCTTGATGCCTGTGGAGTACGCGCTCATCTCGCAATTCCTCGTCTTCAACTTCCTGTACTACAACGACTCGCGCGCCACGAAGCGCGGCTGGGCTCCTCCGTGGTACGCCGTGTACCGCTTCGTGCTCACCTTCATTGTCGGCGCCTCCATCGTCGTGTCCTTGATCGGTCGTGGCCAGATCGCTGACCGCATTGGCGCGCCGGCCGGTGCATCTGATCGCATTCAGAAGCTGAGGAACGTGCAGGCCCAGGAGTACGAGGACGAAGAGGAGGCCCGAAGGAAGTTCTTGGCGGAGAAGGACGAGGAGGATGAAGAGGAGGAAGAGGAGACCGAAGAGGAGGGAGGTGACGAGGAGGAGGAGGAGGAGAAGGAGTAGGATTCCGTGGGTTTCATCAACGTGTACCGGTGGTGAAGGACCAACGCAGTTCCCTACCACAGAGACCACAGTCACATCCCTGGAAAAGGAGTGCGTCAAATCACTCCTAAGCAACTACTGAAAGCATCTTGGCTGTGTGGATGGAATGATGCCCTCTTGTCACTTCATCCGTCCGTTCATCATGGTACGACTTCAATGCCTTTGTGCAGAGATATAAAGAAGAGAAGAATGGCGGCATGTGGAGACGAAGATAGCATCCTTGTATAAAGCTTTCCATTTTTTCGTGAGCTTTCATTATCGAGCGAGTAATGATGTGCTCACGATCCTCGATGAGCCTGTAGACATAAGTGAATGTAGACAAAGTTTGCAGTGACTTGGCAGCATAGTGACAGACTGTAAAGATCAACAACGAACTCTGGTTAGGCACGTCAAAATTGCAAGAAAGCGTGCAAGATAGTGGTGGATACTGCTAATTCAACCTCAAGTCATTCTCTGTGACCGTTACTAGTACAAGCTGCGCCAATCGTACAATCCACCTTAGCTCTAACATAGAGCTACCTTATCCTCCAAGTATGTGACAATGCACACTCTAGCGATCACACTCATGTCACAGGGAAGTCATGGCAACAAAGCACAAGCTCTCGCTTCTGTAATCTCACACAGTTGCGTCCCAGCCCGTCAGATCCTCAAGCTTGACGCTCGCAGCTTTCCACTCCTCGATGACCGCCTCCAGCTGCGTCACGCGAGCTTTGAGACCAGATATCTCGGTTTCCTGGGCTGCGGTTCGAGTCTCCAGGTCCGCGAGTTGACTCTGCTGTGCGGCAGGTGGGAGAAATCTTCCCGCAGATAGTCGTGCGAGGAACTGGTTTGACTCTTTCAGGGACGAAGGCGGGCCGCTGTGGAAAGTGAACAGTTGCTGGCTGGCCGTGTCATCGCTTGAGTGGTGGTCGGTGGGCTTGGCAGGCGTAGTGAACAGCGACGACACGATTCGTTTGGCAGGAGTGTCAGGGTCGCTCGGTGTGGATGGAGCTTGGGGGATGTAGGGAGAACAGACGTTCCCAGGGTCTAGAAACAGAGATTCGTTCGCGCTTAGTCTGCGTTCGGGTCGTGTGGCGGACTGTACCGACAGCATGGGTTGCTCAGATTGTGTGGGGCTTGCTGCACGGGTCGAGTGTTTGGATCGACTTGTCATGAGGGATGTGTGGCGTAAAGCCGAAGGACTGGAGTCAGGCTCGTTGTATGTTGTGGAGTGACTTGGGGTTTTGGCTGAAGCTGATGTTCCACGCTTCTTGGCTGCTGTATGAGGCATATACGGTTCAAGTCCACGAACTCGTTTGTCATTCCGGCCAGTGAGAGATAGCACATCAGCTTTGCGCTTCGAGCTCGCATCGGTGTAGACAATCGGTCGGTAACACTGCTCGCCACTGAAATAGTGCTTATCAAAACAACTCACGGCGGTATGGCCGAAGTGGTATCGATGCTGGCCTTCTGAGTTGGGGTCTCCAACAGCACCACGACCGCGATGGCGGCGTACTGTGCGGATATAACCAGGGCCAGCGAAGTCGTGCGGCCAAAACTGCGCACGTGTGGTGCGAGGGATGTCGGATACATCGACTTCCCAGGCAGCGAGATCGTCAAGCACAACGTGACGTGGTGGCATGTTCTTCCTGCTGACCTCTCCGTAGCCAGTCTGCACCTGCTTCATGGTTAGACCTATGATATAACATGGCCAAAAACAACAGCGCACCTGGTAGAACCGCCATCTCCGCAATGGTGCTGCCAGTCCTGAGCGGCCGAAATAGTCATCTTCAGGGTCACCGTCAGGATCACCAGGACGCCAAACTTCGCGTTTGACGCCGCTGTATGGGTCAATCCAATACTGGCGCTCGCTATTCCTGGGGTCTAGCACCAGTGGTGGGGGACCTTCTTCAAGAAACACTTCTGGTCTAGATCCCATGTCGCTCATAGGAGATCTAGCGGACAGGGCGTTTGACGGGCTCGCCATCTTCCGTCAAGGCCGTTAGAGTTGTGCGTTGACGATCGATGTTGTTTTGGGCATGACGATCGCGGGAGACAAAATCGCGATTAGAGTCGACACAGGGGCTAGTCTTGTTGACATGTGAAAGTCGAGCACGCCGCTACAAACACCGACAAGTCCCCTTACCCACAAAGCGCTGTTTTAGGGACTCTCACGATTACCATAAATGATCATGAGAACCTAGGGGAGGCGCTTCATCAATCGTTCCCAGCACATGTTCAACGTCCAGTCTGTGGTCTTTTCAAGCAGTCTTTTCTCCCGAACTAAGTATACTATACAGCGGCCCATGAGCTGACAAGCAGACATGGCGGACACGAAAAGCCACTCTTGTAACACCGTAGCTTACTCTCTCAGGAGACGACCTGCACATACGTACATGTCTCAAATCGTACTCACATGCATCCCGTGTTCGCGCCTGGGCGACCAGCCGAGTTATATCGACGATGCCGAGACATGATACTAGGACATATCTGCTCGGAGGATGCATGTACCCACCTTACAGCGCCTTCGAGCCATCGCGGAATCGATACCCTCCTGCCTCTGACGACACAAAACTGCAGACGAGTACAGTATTAGATTTTATTCGCTAGAGTCGGCAGTCGGGATGTCGAGACAAGCATCGCTTTCCATGGACCATCGTAGAGTCGACTTGAGGTGAGGTCGATGCAGCACCGACCCGTGCGGCCAATCACAGCGTCGCCATATTTTCTGTAAGCATTGTGAGTGCAAACAACACAAGTACAAATAGCTTAGGCTACAGACGCCACGGTCTCTAGAAAATCACTGTGAAGATTCGCTGAGTGCAGTGAAGCGGATGTAACACATTTCAAGAGTTTCAGAGATGTTCATGTTGAGCAATGGTGGATGCGTGATGTCTGATGTACGGACAGGGACTGTTACTGCTGACATAATACGTCTCGGCGGCCAGATCCTAGCTCAGCATCATCGATTCCGACCTCTACACGACCTATCTCGCCACGCTCCTCTCCACTCCACTCCTCAGTCGTGGAACACGATCGACACGTAGGCGACGAAGCCGAATATTGAGACTTGTCACAGGTAGCAGCTTGCACCGCCGCAATGCTCTCCGCGCCAGCAAAGACGGCGCTTCGGTCCTCGGCCAATGTCACGCTCCCTAAGACGGCAGTCCGGGCCATCACAACCACCTCGACAGCGTCCAATGCTCCCGTCCAAGTCAATGGCCAGCAAAAGCGAGCTATGGCTACCGTCCAGGATGCGCCACCAGTTCACCGCCATGGTGGGTTGAAGGACCAGGATCGTATTTTCCAGAACTTGTACGGCCACCATGGAGCAGATATCAAGAGCGCAATGAAGTACGGTGACTGGTACAAGACGAAGGAAATCATTGAGAAGGGTGATGACTGGATCATTTCCGAGATCAAGGCGTCAGGACTGCGAGGACGTGGTGGCGCTGGATTCCCTTCGGGCTTGAAGTGGAGCTTCATGAATCCGAAAGGCTGGGAGAATGACACCAAGCCGCGCTATCTCGTCGTCAATGCTGATGAGGGCGAGCCGGGCACATGCAAGGATCGTGAGATCATGCGCAAGGACCCGCACAAGCTTGTTGAGGGTTGTCTTGTTGCTGGTCGTGCTATGAACGTGCGTATCATGATAGCCGTGAAAAATGTGCTTATTTGCTAATGATTCGAGTAGTGCACTGCTGCTTATATCTACATCCGCGGCGAGTTCTACCATGAGGCAGCTGTTCTTCAGCGCGCGATCCAGGAGGCATACAAAGAAGGCTTCCTCGGCAAGAACGCCTGTAATTCTGGATACGACTTTGATGTGTTCCTCCACCGTGGCATGGGTGCTTACGTATGTGGTGAAGAGACCTCACTCATCGAATCACTCGAGGGCAAGCCTGGCAAGCCAAGACTGAAGCCACCATTCCCAGCAGCTGTTGGGCTTTTCGGATGCCCGAGCACGGTCGCCAACGTCGAGACTGTTGCTGTGGCACCCACCATCCTCCGTCGTGGTTCTAGCTGGTTTAGCAGTTTCGGCCGCGAGCGTAACTCTGGCACCAAGCTTTTTTGCATTTCTGGACACGTCAACAACCCTTGCACAGTTGAGGAGGAGATGTCTATTCCGTTGCGTGAACTCATCGACAAGCACTGCGGCGGTGTTGTGGGTGGTTGGGACAACCTTAAAGCTGTCATTCCCGGTGGCTCATCCACACCCATTTTGCCACGCAAAATCTGCGACGACCAGCTCATGGATTTCGACGCGCTTAAGGATTCGCAGTCTGGTCTCGGCACAGCGGCTGTCATCGTCATGGACCAGAGTACCGATGTCGTTCGCGCCATCGCACGTCTGTCGAAGTTCTATCACCACGAATCCTGCGGTCAATGCACACCTTGCCGAGAAGGGTCCAAGTGGACGGAGCAAATTATGCAGCGTTTCGAGGCTGGCACCGCCCGTGCTCGTGAGATTGACATGATGCAAGAAATCACCAAGCAAGTTGAGGGCCACACTATTTGCGCTCTCGGCGAGGCCTTCGCATGGCCAGTTCAAGGATTGATCAGGCATTTCAGACCAGAACTCGAGGCCAGGATAGCCAACAACGCTCAGAAAACTGGTGGAGAGTCGCTAGCAGGTGGCTGGCAACATGATGCCGCGAAGCACGGCATGCTCATCTCACCTGGCCAATAGTTGTCATCGGAGGATTGTGTCGCATATTTCAAAGAGAGTATTTCCGGGGATTTCCTTTGTTCTTAGAGTGACTTTGTACATACAAGTATCATACGTCCTGAGAAGCAAGCCATGTACTATCTCGTCTGAAGTATCCATTGCCTCCCTAGCAGCTATCTTCATCGCTGGATCTCAACTCTGTATCGAAATTTTCAAGGACTAGAGAGTCGCTGGCTGACATCGAGCAGGATTGCTTTGAGCCTAACAGCCACAGAGACACCTCGCGCATCTCGAAACGGCTTGTCCGCCTGACTGTACTTTATTCTGGCCAACCTATCGCTACTTGTTCCTGGTCAAGGAGAGACGATCGATACCATTTAAGCATAAACTCAGCAGAGGCTCTCACATTTCCTGGTCCAACCGTGAAACGTAACACCGGAAGCCACAAGTGCCCCATCGTGGCCGACACCCTTTCTTCCGGCTGTCCACAGACCAGCCAGCCACGTCCTTCCACCACACGCCCAATGTCCAGGAGCATATACACACCAGGATACCGATTTCACTCTGGCCCTAGAACCCGCCCCTCACCGTACTTGAAAAAGCCCCGCTTCTTCCCGCTGCGCAGCTCTGTACGAGCAAACTTGAGCACCTCTTGATCCTCCGCATCTGATAGATCGAGGTCGTCAAACTTTCGCTTTTTGCCACCTCCACCTCCACCTCCAGCACGACCGGATGGTTTGGAGAGCTTGGGTTTGCCGTCGGCGACCAGTCTGACTGATGGGGGATGAGGAGTCTTCTTCTTCTTCGGGGTTTGACATTTACCGTCCTCATTGTCGTCAGAATCGTTTTTGTTTTTGGAGTCAGCAGGCTTATACTCTGCATCCGGATCCTTGGTCCCCACTTCTTGTCCTTTGATGATAGAAGGGGGAAGATATCGAGACGCGAGGAAAAGGGGCGACGGTTCAGCGAGCTTGCTATCGCGTTGCCCTCCTTTCATTTGACTGGTCGAATTGATTGGGGTGTCTCTCATCTTGACATCGTCTGCAGACCCGACGGTACGGCCTACACCCTGGAAGTTTGAGCCAGGATGCATGGTTACGTCTTGTAGAGTGAGATGAATTGGGCTATAAACAGGTCTGGACGTTGGACGCGTACCTATGAAGCATAATGTTGAACATATATGATGAAAGGTGTCAATCGATCATGTGAAAGAGATACTAGTGTTACCAGCATACCTTGGTATCTTGTGAGTTCCACCCTCGAGTGAGTGAATCTAATAATACGTGAATTTTGCGGTAGACTGGAAGTTCGTGTGCAAGTGAAGTCTCACTCGTCGACCATAGGGCAGAAAGTGATTGACTGTATCTAGTGTACAAACCGAACAAGAAAGTGGGCTATGTCGACCAGATAATGCTGTACATGTATGCCTGTAAAGAGACACAATTTGCATCAATGCGCAGAAAATTGTTCTGCCCTGTTGTTCTAAGATACCTCAGTGTTGTAAATCCCTCGACTTTATATGAATGTATCTACAATCACATCAGTCCTCAAATTACCGTCCGCGAGTGTGATTTGTAGCGGTGCAGAGTGCCAACCGCAGCCACGTCGTTAATCTTCAGCAGGATGCAACAACTTTCCTGAACCCTCCACAGCCAACAGGCTGTGTGGATGAGAATGTCGAAAATTTGGAAAGTATCAAGGACGTTGAATTTGATCAATAGAAGGCAGGCAGATCAACACTGCACATGCTTGAAACTCCGGCTTGAGCTATCCGCATACAGTATCCCGAAGCTCGTGCTAAAAGCTGACGGTTGGCGATGGTCTTGAGTAAGCTAACGTCGATACTCTGCCAGTGTCGCATACAGATGCGGTATCTGTCACGTTGTTACAGCAGACTTCATGCGGGGCAATGTTCTAGATACGAGTGTAAGAAATCGCCGGCCTTAACGATCCGCTCAGGCTGTGTTTCTGGAATCGTACAGTACATAAATGTAGCTCCTTCCTCCTTGCATGCACGCCAACCACGTCAAACACCGCCTCTTGTCGCGAGATGCTGCTCACTACACTTGTCAGCACATTGCTGGCATATCTTGCCTGGCAAGTTTTGCAAGGCAT
Organism: Microcyclospora tardicrescens; assembly: GCA_003012245.1. Lineage (NCBI taxonomy): Eukaryota > Fungi > Ascomycota > Dothideomycetes > Capnodiales > Microcyclospora > Microcyclospora tardicrescens. The sequence continues at coordinate 198,132 of PXOE01000011.1, forward strand.
CAACTTAGCATTCTTTTCGCCATGGGCTAAATTCCCAGGCCCGACTTTCGCCGCTTTGTCATCTATGTACAAAGTGTACATTGATGTGTTCCTTGACATCTCCTGGACGGATCATCTCGCGGATCTGCATAAGCGATATGGTGATGTTGTGCGCGTAGATGCAAAGGAGCTGCATTTCTCGACTCCTGAAGCTTATGGCGACATCTACAATGCTAAGAACCGGTGGGATAAGGAAAAAAACTTGTATCATAGTTTCGGCGAGGACGAGAGCTCGTTCGGATATCTGACCTACGATGAGGCGAAGGAGAGAAAACAGGTGTTGCAGCCGTTGTTCTCGAAAAGTGCCGTTGGCGGGTTGCAAGGCTTGGTGCAGGAAAAGGTCAGTCTTTGACATCTTTTGCTGTAGCCGCTGCAAGTACTGATACGCTACAGCTCGATCATCTTTGCACTGTCCTATCGACCTACAGTGCGCAGAGCAAGAGTGCCAACATCTTCTATGGTGCACGATGCTTCACCATGGATGTGATCACCTCTTATTGCTTCAACCGCAGTGTCGACGCGACCTCGGCGCCAGAGTTCCATTCGCCTATCATTATAGCCATGGAGGCTGCTCTTGCAGGGAGGAAAGTGCTCAAGCATTTCGCGCTCTTGCGAGACACCGTCATGAATCTCCCGCCTTGGCTGTCGTACAAGTTATCCCCAGAGACTACAGGCCTCGTACAGCTGCAACAGATCCTTGGCAAGCAGGTAAAGGAGATCAATGACAATCCGGCTGTTCTGGACAAGAGTCCACATCCTATCATCTATCATCAGCTGCTCCAGCCGGGCAAGAGTGGTATCAAGCCCTCGGCAAAGAGCCTATACGAAGAAGCGCAAGCTCTGATGTTCGGAGGCGGCGATACTGCAGGCAACGCGTTGTTCTTGGGCATCCTGCACATGCTCGAGGATCCAGTCAAAACGCAAAAGTTAAAGAAGGAGCTTAACGCTATATGGCCAGATGTGAATGCCGAATGGAAGCCAAAGTGGGAAGATCTAGAGAAATTACCATATCTTGTACGGCCCAGATGTCTTTATTCTACCCCTTCTATTGCATCTTAGCTGACGAAACGGCGACAGACAGCGGTGGTCCGAGAGTCGCTCCGGATCTCTCATGGTGTACCAGGACCACTATTGCGCGTTGTTCCAGCTAACGGAGCCATAATTGCAGGTCACGCAGTTCCAGGCGGAACTGTGGTGGGTATGTCAAGTGAGTTTATCCACGGTAGTCCAACGCTTTTCGAGAATCCTGCTGCTTTCCTCCCGGAGCGGTGGCTTGAGGGTGGTTCCGCCCCTCAAGAATGGCTCGTTTCATTCTCCCGGGGTCCAAGAAGCTGTTTGGGAAGCAAGTAAGTGCCTCACGTTCTCATCCCATCCATGCCGGATGCATATGTACGGTACAGACAGACGTGAGCTGACTTGGCATCAGTCTTGCTTGGTGCGAGCTTTACCTTGGCTTTGCGAACTTGTTCCGCAGGTTTGAAATGCAATTAGACAGCATCAAGTGAGTGTGCACGTATGCCAAAGGCAATCGCAATAGACCAGACACTGACTGCACATTCTGTATAGAACCTCGGACTTGAAATGGAAAGAACGCTTTCTTCCGAAGTTTGAAGCTGAGCATTTGAACATTTTTGTTAAGAATGTTGACCACTGAGGTGAAGTTGGAAGCAGTTGAAGCGACACAGTTCTGTAGGACTTCAGAGAGTTGGAAGCACCAGCCCAGTACATATGAGAGATCAGAGCATGTTTATTGCGTATGGTGGTTGTCTGAGATACATGTCAGGTCTTCTATTATTCATAGAGCGTAGGGAACATGCATACTAGAATGTTTGTGCCTGATAGAATCATTGACGTAGGGAGACCAAAAAGTCAATGCTAGCGCGTCTCCCAGAACCTCCACTCTCCAAACACGTCCCAGCTCAGCACTACTAGAGATCTGTATTCTTACACCATTCATCTTCATCTTTTCTTCTGGTAAGAAAGATCTCGAAATCCGAACTACTCAATAATATGAACATGAGCGTCCTACTGGAGTCACGCTTTCTTGCTCTGCCAGCCTCTGTTCGTCGACTGGCTCTTCAAGCAGCATATACATCGCATTCGCCCTTCACCAACACTTCTCGAACCTTCACAACCACGACTGCTCGCCCTTCGAACTCAACCACCCAAAGCTCGGTAAATGCTACCGAAGTCTCACATTTCAATGTCCTCGCATCATCCTGGTGGGACCCTCATGGCTCCAGCCGACTGCTGCATCTCATGAATCCATTGCGCCATGACTTCATACAACAATGCCTTCGAACAGGCAACTCCCAGCCTCCCGATAGCAAGACCACCATCCTCGATGTAGGCTGCGGCGGCGGTATCTTCGCAGAATCCGCAGCACGGCTCTCAACCACGCAATCCGTGACCGCAATCGACCCAACCCCCGAGGTGATCGCAGTCGCCCAACGCCATCAACGCAGCGATCCCCTGCTCATGGAGCCCGGCCGCCTGACCTACCTCAACACCGCGATCGAGCACCTCTCCGCCCACCCCACCGCGCCCCAGCAATACGACATCATCAGCCTCTTCGAGGTGATCGAGCACATCCAGAAGCCCTCACCTTTCCTGCAGTCCATCCTACAACATCTCAAGCCCGGCGGCTGGCTGGTCGGGTCGACGATCGCACGCACCAACACGTCGTGGTTCACGACGAAGTTTGTCGCCGAGGAGGTCCTGCGCATGGTGCCGCGCGGCACTCACGACTGGAACCAGTACATCCAGCCGGCGGAGATGGCGAGCTGGGCGCGCGCGCAGGAGCAGCTGATGGCGTCGGATGGGCTGGGGTCGGGCTGGGAGGTCATGGGCGTGGTGTATGTGCCGGGCTTGGGGTGGAAGAAGATCGAGGGCAGTGAGACGTGGGGGAACTATTTCTTTGGCATGCGTAAGAAGGAGGCCGTGAGGCGGGATACGCCCTTTGAGGCTGATCGAGACGAGCCGATGATTGCGTCTTGAGAGGCCACACCTCCGGGTTGTGTGAAGGACAAGACGTACGGCTACATGCGTATGCCCGAGAAGTTCTGCACTGCATTTCTCCTTTACCTCCCATCTCCTTCTCAGACCTGTATCTTTGCCTAGGGCTCCAGAATGACCGTAGGCTCAATGATCTCATCATACGAAGGGAAGTAAGATCATGAAGAACCATACAAAGGGAAGCAAAGTCACGCAAGGCCTAAACCCTCTTCTCGAAATAGCCATGAAGCACTACCGACCATTCGTGGAAACATGAGTTGAACCACAACTGTCTTATCCCACTAACTCTGCTGCAGCAGCCCAAGAATGCCACCGAAGAACCGCACAGCATCATAAGTAGGAAGGTGATCAAGCAAGTGGGATTGCGGCCGTTGATAAAAACACCAATATGTATCCTATCCTGCCAATCCTACCATAAAACTCCAAAAGTTAATACCCGGACGCCAGACCCCTGCGCCATGAAGAGCAGCTCGTATCATGATCATGATCGTAAGGTGCGGAAACACACCGAGAAAAGTAAGGAAAGAGCAATCATTAAAGAAAAAAACAAGACAATGACCAAAACAATGCAAATAAGTCTCAAAGAACAATGAAAGCTCAGAACGAGGCACGGACGATCGTAAACTCACGAAGGCATCTTCTTCCGTCGTGACGACTGGATCATCCAAGCCATCCATCATCGTCGTCGTTATCATATGTCTTGCCCACTTCAGCGCCGATCTTCAGATCCAGCAACGGGGCGATGTCCAATTTGGGTGCCGGCGTATCGTCCTTGGCCTTCTTCTTCGGACTTTTCTTCGGACTGTTGCTACGACCGGAAGCATCGGTTGGGGGCGGTCCCTCGCGCACAAACTGGGTGGGCCAGTCATCTTCAGCCGCCGCGGCGACCCATCCCTTCAGGCCGTCGTGGACGCCCGAGTAGAATTTCTCCTTGCAGGTGCGCAGCGTCTGGGCCATGACTTTCTCGAAGCCGGAGAGCTGCAGGTCGAGACGCAGTGATTTGCGCTCGGTTTGGCTGGGAAGGGAGGCGATCAGGCCATTGAGTAGGTCGAGGTGGGCGGCGATGTAGGTGGTTGCGTCCCACTCCACACCGCCGATGTATGGGGCTGCTGGGACAGGTGCGCGAGCACCCGGGAAGTGGCATGAGGCGTAGGTTGGCTCGATGACACTGGTCTGTTCCGCTCCGTTGAAAGCCGCATCTGGTAGCAGAGAAGAAACCTTCTTCTTTGGAGCTGGGACTATGTTGAGATGGTGCAGAAATATCCAAAACACTTCACGGGTGACGTTAGACACCTCCCGTGCCCAGAGCTTGTACGGGCGTGGCGTATGCATGTCTAGCACGAAATCGACCGGACGGGCGTCATCTGGTTTCGGTTTCTCTCCCAGATATGTCAGGACCTTGCGGGCTCGTTGTTCGAGGACTGGCGGTGAGGAGGTAAGAGCTGCAGAAAGATAGTTGACTATCGGAATATCAAGTCAGCAGGTAGTCTCATGGTCATGAACAGGGAAGATCAGCTCTTACATAGAACATTGATGATGATGGTTCTTGTCGTGTACTCTGCAGGACCTTTCTTCTCCTCGTCAAATAGCATCCCAATTAGCGACGGGAAAAGTTCATCTGCCGCTTTCTCAAGCTCCTTCATAGCAGACTCAGTTGTGCAAAGTCCTTTTAGGCACAACAAAGTCTCGTGCAACAGCTGATCTTCGTGCTCTTCTCGCCACTCGACGGCCATCGTTCTGTATAGCAGACTGACGATCTCTGTCATGCCGTCCATGGAGATGAAGCTGTCTACCCATGCCACTGTCTCATTACGGAGCAAGATGCGAAGTTTATGCAGCCGACCAACTTCCACTTTCGTCGGATCCTGGTTCTTCTTCAGGTACATGATGTACTCAAAAGGCTGAACAGGCGGTGCGCTCTTCCGCCCGAAAGACCCAAATGGGGTTGTCGGCGTGGTGGCAGGCGACTTTGCTCCAGTTGACTTCGAGTCTTTCGGGATATTGATGGAGAGCGTACTCCCTTTGCTGTGTGAGCGCACCTTCTTGGATGGCGAGGCATCGCCACTTCTCTTGTCGCCCTTCGAGAAAGTAAAAGTCCTGCCTCTAGAACGTTTCGTAGATTTATCTTCAGCTTCTGTGGTAGCTTGTTGCTCGATTGCTATCTCGGAGTCGACCTGGGTTTGTGCATTCAAGGCATCAGCACTCAAACCATCTAGCACTTTCGACCCTAGATCCTGCTTGACAAAGTCTTGCTTAACCCGTAGTGTCAGGTTACGCATCTTCTGCCGCATCGGCTCAGGTATGTTTCGGGACTCAAGGACAAGCTCGAATGCCGCATCTACAGCTTTCGGATCTAGAACAATTTCGGCCTTGGGGGCTTCTGTTTTGGTCTTGCCCTGGAACGCTGCTACAGCAGCCATGACTCTTCCACCTCTCTTTGCAATGTTAAGTTTGTCCTTTGGAGGTGCTTGTTCCACACTGCCGCCACTGATGACTCGATCGACACTCTGACGTCTGCCGAATATGTTCCTGTTATCGCTTGAGGTCCGTCTCAGCTCTGTAGTTGGTCGTCTTCCACTGTCATCAGACTTCCGGCCTTCGAAGCTCATCCTAGCACCACTCACTCTTCTGCCGATAGCACTAACGATACCCTCACCATAGGTTATGCCACCATGTGGTTTGCTATTGAGAGTCGGCTGCAGATTCGGTGTATCGTATGAACCGTTGAAGTTCCTCTGCTTGGAAGGGGAGTATTCATTGGGAGTGTATCTTGCTATTTCTTTCTGCACGATACTGGTCTCGTCGAGTAGGTCGTTGTGGCCTGTCTCTGCACAGACTGCTTGCTCAGTGGGTGAGGTATTGGTCGATGCAAATTGAGCCCAAATCGGAGTCTCGACTCTGGCCGTGCTTGTAGCTGGTGGTGTGTGATTCTCCTTGTTCTTGTCTTGAGCCAAAGCCGAAAGATCTTTGCTTGACCTGTTCAGCCTTGCAAACACAGCGCCCAGGTTGGTAGATGACTTGGACTTCTTGACACTTTGGCGTCCATCTTGGCTCTTGGTCGGGACTTTGGTTCCGTTCAATCGACTCTTGCTCGGAGAAGATGGTGGAGACTGAATGTTTCCTTGACGCTCCCCGAGAGCCCTTGGCTTGACGGCATGTGGATGATCTGGCGGTAAGAAAGGCATTGATTTGGTTCTCACGTGCCCTACGCGTGCCTGTGCTGGCACTGAGCGTTCCGGATCGGCTGGTCGTTGCTTGGAGGAGACCAGAGACCGTAATATATTCGATTTGGACGAAGCATTGCGGTGATGCTGTGGTCGTTGTGGACGTTGCTCCGCCGACTCCATCTTCACGTCAGGGTCATCCGTAGTGAGGGCAGGAAGGAGAGCAAGAACCACGGCTCACGAGGTGCAATGGTATATAACAACGGTACTAATGAGACTCATGCCGGAGTGGACGCGGATATGCCAGACAGTTTACTAGCGCGTGCTGGATCGCTTAACTTTTAATGAAGTTCAAAAGTTCTTTGTTGACTAGCTGGGTTGACCATAGCAACCAGCACGTGCGGTCATGCATGGGAGTGCTGGGGTAACGCGACATCAACCATGTAATTAATACATTCGGCTGTCAACATGCATCACACACACAATCCAGGCTCTCTGTTTAGGCACTGTAACGATTTCAGAAACAAGAAGACAAAATATACTGGGTCAATGCAACAGCGGTGTGGACAGCCGGTATATTTGGGCAGCCTATTGGGTCGAACCGACGTTCTAACGTTCAGCGTCTCCGTACAAGCGCTGATTTGCACAGAATAAAGGCCTCAATCAAGGTCTCACATATCGATCGTAAAACTACTCAGCAATCTGTCTTTTAGCTTGCTCTGAAGCCATACAGGTAAATGAGGTTACAGTCTAGCAATCCGAACATCATGAAACAAGGCACCGTGATAGAGAGTTTTAGCGAGGGAAACTTCGCTCATCTGCCATTGTCTCAGTCTTAGTGTCGTCGGGCGGTCTACTCTACATTGTCATCATATTGATTGACAACTCACGAGCCCACAAACCTACACCCTCATTCGATTGCCTATGATCCATAAGAGTAGAATTTGTAGATATATATGGACATATATCGTCGAGAGACAGCCAAACAATTCATGACAACAAGCTCCGGCTTTCCTATCCGGGCGTATGACGAAATAGCAATGGCAGCTCCAAATGTTTCGTGGAACCCCTCCATCGTCACATCAAGGTAACTTTCTGAATGGCAAATACAATGACTATTGCCCTCCTTATTCTACAATAGTACCCTGTCATTAAGATCTCGCTACAATCGACAAGTAATTGTCTGCATAACTGAATCGAACGCCTTGACTATACAATGGCTTCTCCAACCTCTGTCTTCCGTGCCAATGCCACAGCCCTCATTACTGGAGCCGCCAGTGGTGTCGGTCTTGTAAGACACTCCCTCACCCTGCAATTCTTCCTTGCCTAGTCTGACATCGCCAAACTCATCTCCAGGCCGTAGCCAAGCTCTGCGCCTCCCATTCCATGAACCTCATTCTCGTCGACACCAACACCACCGCGCTCTCGACCGCCAAGTCCTCCTTGCAGACCTCCGGCTCCATCTCCACCCACACACTGGACGTCTCCTCGCTCTCGGCCTGGTCGACGCTCAAGTCCTCCCTCGACAGTGCCAGCACCACGCTCGACTTCCTGCACCTTAACGCCGGCATTGGCTTGAACGGCGACTGGACGGACCACGCATACTTCCAGCAGATCTTTGCCGTCAACGTCTTCGGCGTCATCAACGGCCTGAACACCTTCTACCCGCACTTCGCCGACAACAAAGCTGGGCCCCATAAGGCCATCGTCGTCACGGGCAGCAAGCAGGGCATCACCAACCCGCCGGGCAACCCGGCCTACAACGCAAGCAAGTCCGCGCTCAAGACGCTCGCCGAGCACCTCAGCTTCGACCTCGCCAAGTCCTCGCCACATACCTCAGTGCACCTGCTCGTGCCGGGCTGGACGTTCACCGGCCTGACGGGCGGCGGCAAGACGACGACGAAGCCCGACGGCGCCTGGGCCCCCGAGCAGGTCGCCGACTACCTGTACCAGAAGATGGGCGAGGGCAAATTCTACGCCATCTGCCCTGACAACGACGTGACGTGGGAGCAGGATCGCAAGCGCATGACGTGGACCATGGGCGATGTGGTGTATGAGCGGCCGCCGCAGTCGCGATGGCGCGAGGAGTTCAAGGACGAGGCGAACCGGACGATGGAGGGGATGAAGCTGGGCACGAAGCAGGGCAAGAAGCAGGGCGAGTAAGGTGGAAAATAGCTCGAAGTATGTCTGACGCTGTGATGTACGTAGGTGACATGACGTGGATTCTAGATGTATAATACAAGGGGGAAATTCGCACGCCCCTGCGACGCGTTGCAAGGTACTCGTGTATCATGCAGTCTTGAACGACTCCCGTATAGCTCCGCTGCCCTCCCGCCGTTGCTTCCACTGCCACTCGACGAGCACCGGCAGGAACTTCCACAGATCAAACTCAGGCCATAAACAGTCGAGGAAGCGGATCTCGGTGTTCTCGTGGCACTGCCAGAGCATGAAGTCCGACAGACGAAACACGCCGCTCGTCCGTACAAGCAGATCTAGCGGTGGCGCCGGGTACGTGTAGGTGTTTTGTGTGATGGTGTCGGCGGTAATGGACTCGGAGTCTGGGAAGTTTGGGCTGGATTTCGCTTTTCCTGAACTGGCAGGCGCGAGGAGTGGCGAAGTATTGTGGGATGTCTGGCTGGAGGCGGTCTGGAGGATGGAAGAGTTCTCAAGGTCTGACGGCGGTTCGGAGAATTCTGTCGAGTCGGCGTCGAGGTCGGAGGGGACGGAGAAGGCGGCACCATCGAGATCTGCCGCGTTGGGCGGATGTGAGAGGAGTTGTTGCGTTTCTTCTTCAACGATCGAAAGCTGGCGCGTGCTTTGTATGTTCCGTTGGATGTGGCTTTCGCTAAACCCACGCTTTACGCTGCCCGCTCGTAACGGCTCGCTGTACTGCGCCACCGTCTCGCGGACGCTGTGGGTGATCTCCTCGCGGCTGGTGTAGGGGAAACACACATTCAGGACAGCATCCGTGTTGTGTTTCGTCATCTCCACTGCCCGATCGACCTGTTGGCGTACATCCTCCCGCATCAGACTTCGGTCTCCTAGGATCCTCACACTCGCACCATATCGATCAAACAACTCCCCATGCTCGCTCATCTGCACCAATTTCGTCTTGGCCATGTCCATCAAGCCATCGACTTCGTACCGGCTGCGCTTGAAGTTCTCAATGCTGAACGCGTAAATGGTGACAACCTGGACACCGCTCTTGTAGCAGACCTCAAGGACTTTGGCCAATGCTTCGAAACCGAGGTGGTGGCCTTCGACGGTCTCGAGTTTGCGCGATCTCGCGTATCGTCGGTTGCCGTCCATGACGAACGCGATGTGTCGGGGGATGGGACCGCATTTCAAACTGCCAATGAGCATCTCGCGGAGATGTTGGAGGATGTACTCTACTGGCGGGAGAGAGAGCAGCCAGTTGCGGACATGTGTGCCGCGGGTGGACGACATGATTGCTGTTGCGGTCACTGCTGGTGGAAGAGTGCTGGTTGAAGCTATACTGTATTGTTGTGTTCGTGGAGGAGCGCAAGGATCTTTGGGCGTGCACAATTGAGGAAAAGGAAAGGAAAGGAATGTATGGCCGACACTTCAGGACTATCGTACGAGTTGCAAAGTGAGCTGTCCCGTTGGAAAGAGTGGAAGAAGTACGCGTGTTTCGTGATTACTATTTGGGTGAGTTGATGCTCAGCTTGCAAGTCCCAATGCCGAGAGGTGACGTTGCTTGGCTCTAGCCATCAGGGCCATACTTTCCCAGGGCTACACAAACATCAGGTACGCATACGCAGCGAATAGCCATGATGGTATATCTAAAGCTTCGATGATATGTAGCTAGCAACACACAATCATATGTCATTGCTATTTTGGCGAGTGTGTACATCAGAAATGTCACTGATGCGCGTATATGGTAGATCGAGACGCGTTAGAAGATTGTTATCAGATGATCAGATACCGATGTCGGACTTCCCCTACCGCTTGTGGTCGAGAAGCCTGCATCATCTACCATCCCGTTTCTTCTTGTCAGCCTTCGCATGCGACTGATCTCTCCATCATGTAATACACATCTCTTCCAGACCACGGAGTTCAACCTGTGTGTCTGCGACCAAACAACTCTTATATTTGCTCCGACATACCTCCAGGACTATTGAGGATCTCAACGCCCTGATCCCACGCTGCGGCAGAGCCTTGCTTGCAAATCAACCCCGAGCCTTCCTTCCGTGTTGTGGAGCGGCGAAGGCAACCACCGCACTCATACAACCTCACAGATCTCCACAATTGTAGATGAGAATGGCCGAGGATAAGATGCAGCTGTTGATGGAGCAACTGGCTGTCGGGTTCGAGACACTGCAGGACGAATACACGAAACTGTCTGCGCAACATGGTGTACTCGAGCGCAAACTGGCTACAGCGCGAGAACAGGTAAGCTTGGATCATTACACTGCGAACCTCCCTTGATTTTCCATACCTTGTACTTTGTGATGAAAGAAAAAGTCAGAATTTATCTGTAGTCGTTACGGCGATGGTGGAAGACTTTCTAATTAGACTCTGATATGTACTGTTCGTTGACCGAACCATGATCTACATTCACTCACACATGCCGAATGTCGCTAACGATGATTTGTTAGTACAACGAACTGGCGCGTCTTTACGGGTCCGGACCTCTTTCAACACCGCCCTTGAGCTTATCCTCGATACCACCGGTGCAGAAAGAGTTTGAGACACCAACTACCACTGCAGAGATTCTGGACCTGAGATCTGACGAGACCTCGAGGGAGGCATCACGGAAGATTCGAGCCGCGGTCACAGCAGTGCAGTCCTTCCGTCATCGTAATACTGTGACCGACACGAACGGAGTCAAGATTTGGTCGGGCCCTGCAGCAGACAAACCTGAAGCAACAAACAGCTCGCTCATGCCATCCATTTCAGAATCGCCTTTAGAGCAAGATTTCACCATTGAGGGCAAACCAAGTCGGCTAGGCTGTCCTTTCGCAAGCATGTCCAGCAAAAACTTATCGTCACATGCTGCTAGCGTGCTTAGCAGATACAACGCCCCAAGCAGTGCAGCGCCCAGCATCAGTCACATCAGTTCCCCTAGCAGGATCAACGGGCGTACCAGTCAGCAGTCCAGACGAAGCAGCCGGCGAGCTAGCTTCAAAGATCCGATCAAGGCAGAGATTTGTGGTCTTTCAGATCACCACAATGTCAAAGCATCCGATATCGAGCATGCCGTTGAGATCGAAGAGCCAACCGAGCATGCAGAAGAGAATGGTGATGCTGACGTCGGAGTATGTCCAATTCGCTTTCTGGATCAACACTCCCCTGAGGAGGTTGCAACATATTTTGAGAAACACAAACATGAGCTCCCACGGTCGCACGAGATATGTGTCCGTCGGTACCAGAGTAATGCAGACCAGATCCGTGAATTGGACGCTAAATACGGTAACATCGTATCGATGATCCAAGGACTCGGAGCAAAACACAAAGACTACTTGCCCGACGAACCTGATCCGGAGCAGGAAGGCGAGGACGCGGTAGAGGATGCGAGAAGTGCTGAGAAGGTTCGCAAATGGGCCACGAATGTGTCAGTTCAAGCTGCGGCTGGTCAAGCTGAAGTCGATGAGGTGCCTAGCGAGGAAGAAAGGCAACCACATTTCGAGCGCCCGTTACGAGAGATCCGAGTAGGAGAGTCACCCAGTCGGCCATGGGGAATCTCCGTACCTACCAAATATCTGCAAACTGGACCGACCAGCGAAACAAGTGGTCGGCATATTGAGGGCTCTCTTCCACGCGCAGACATGCCTGAAGAGGCGGCCAAACCAGCAGAGCGTCCCGCTGGGAAGTGCCCTTTCGGCTTTGATCAACAGCAGCCAAAGAAGCCAGATGAGGTAGAGCCTGCAGCGGAAGGTGTAGAAGTGCCTAGGTGGAGCCCCGAGCAGCCTACCTTTGTTGCAACACCAAAGGCGGACACGAAGCCTAATGTCCAAATCAATGAAGGTACAAGCGGCAAGCCCAACCAACCTAGTATGGTATTCACGGGTCCTGTCTTCATCGGCTATAGTGCTGAAGATGCTGCGAAAATACTGAAAGGAAGTGGATTGGCATGAGGCCTCAAGCCGAATTGGAGTGCCACAATCACGATGTTTATGATAACGAAAACTCTGTAATGTATTCGAGCGTTCGATGTTTGTCGATAGTATGCAATATAGCTTAAATAATTCGATGCCTTTATGTACTGTCATCAGTGCCGTGGTCGTTACATGGATTTCGCAATATCTGGAGCTGATGGTGAAGGGATGACATCAAATGAAGTCAGAGCTCAAGCTTCCTCGCAACCTCTCCTCAAGTTTCCGATATCTCATGCGCCGAGTAGCCCGACACTCAAACCTTTTACTCTACTGCTGACTATCAAAATCGATCTGTTGCATACCCATCATGTCGTCCACATTGATGAAGAACAGCCTCCTGCGCGCCGGTCGCACTGCAATTGCGTTCTCGGCAGTCCAGCGAGCCACTTTCGCCAGCACAACCGCCATCCGCGGCAAGGCCACTCTGCCCGACCTGCCCTGTACGCATGTCCCTCTCCCTTCCGCCATATTGAATCCTATCTCTCTCGTCAAAGCTCACTAACACTTCCACCCCGCCTGTAGACGGCTATGGCGAACTCGAGCCCGCCATCTCCGGCCAGATCATGGAGCTGCACCACTCCAAGCACCACAACACGTACGTGACCTCGTACAACGCGGCCATCACCAAGCTCGAGGAGGCGCAGCACGCCAACGACATCGCGACCCAGCTCGCAACCCAGCCGCTGATCCACTTCCACGGCGGCGGGCACACCAACCACTCGTTGTTTTGGGAGAACCTGGCGCCCAAGAGCCAGGGCGGCGGAGAGCCCCCGTCAGGTGCGTTGGGCAGCAAAATCGACAAGGAGTTCGGCGGACTCGAGCCGCTGAAGGAGAAGTTCAATGCCGCGTTGGCTGGCATCCAGGGTAGTGGGTGGGCGTGGCTGGTGCAGGATACGCAGACTGGCGCATTGGGAATCAAGACGTATGCAAACCAGGATGCGGTTGTGGGACAGGTGAGTTCGCTCTTCGTTGGTAGCCGCTGTTAACAGCTTGCGGGGGCCGTGTCGTTTGATGGATTATGTGCTGACTCCGGTGGTTTGTAATAGTTCCGACCGATCCTCGGCATCGATGCCTGGGAACATGCGTACTACCTGCAGTACGAGAACCGCAAGGCCGAGTACTTCAAGAACATCTGGGACGTCATCAACTGGAAGGCGGCGGAGAAGAGGCTGAAGTGATTCAGATCTCACGCTGTCTAGAATTGTATGAACTCGGTGACGGAAGCTAGATAAAAACAAAGCACTGTACGAATGCCGTTGTATCTTGCCTTGTTCATGAGGTATCGATTATGGAGTGACAGTGTGAAACCTTGCTAGAGTAGGTATTGCTCAAGATCTAAGCAATGATACTTCCGCAGCAGTGCAGGAGTTGAAATTGAAGATCTTGTCCATTACATCTCAATCGAACATATCAAGTAACATAAAGTACACTTTATTTGAGACTGCTGTACAATGCGGGTCTGGATCTATTTCCCCACTGGTCCAAACCACGATCTCGGATAATGACTGAAGTTAAATGCCAACCGACAATTCTCCAGCCCTCAAATGTCTTGAGGCTCAGAAGATGTAAATTTTGCGTCCAAGGCCATTGGCTGGAATGGGGTCACTGGTCGTTTTGGGAGTCTACCGTAGCTGCTTGAAGAGCTTGGGAGCAGCGCATTGGCTGGCGCAGTGCATGAGGTGGAAGACTACGAAAATGTGGTGTCAGTGAGACTCGTTTTTCGTTCGGGTAGATTGCCGATCGGGGAAGCATGCGACTTACACTCCTCGACACAGTCCTCGTCAGCCTTGCCGTTCTCCTCCTGCTGCTTCGTGACGCGCTCGGCGCACTCATCGTAGTGGTGCTTGAGTGGGGCGCATTGCTGGGTCTTCATGCACTCTGCACACGGATGGCCGGTTAGCTTGTGTTCGCATCACTCTGATCAATGGCATTGCTCGCGCAAGCCAGCAGGCGTCGTTGGTCACAACTTACCCTCCTCAAGCTTGTCCTTGGGACACACTGGCTCATCGTCCTCCTCTTCCTCTTCTTCCTCCTCCTCCTCCTCGTCTTCCTCATCATCATCCTTCACACCCTGCTCCGCCTTGAGGTCTTTGCCCTTGTTCTCATAGCCCTCGCCGGAGCCAGCTACGTGGCCCTTCTCGCCAGAGCCACCCTTGGCAGCATCCTTCTTGTTCTCATCGGCTTCGGCATCGCTCTCCTCGTCGGTTCCAGATGCTGGACTCGAGGTGCTTACGCCACCACGTGTGGTGGCACCGCGGTCGTGCTGAGCGTTACCCACGCCGCCGGATCGTGCATCCTTGCCCGACGATTGCTCGCCGCTGGTGTCGGTTGGCCCGGCATTGGTCTGCTCCTCGGCTTCGGCGGTCTGGATGGTGAGCGAGCTGGCCAGGTCGGAGAAGTAGTCGTACCAACCCATCGTGGAGGAGTGTTGATGGGTGTCTGGGCAGGTCGATAAAGGATGGGTTGAGGGGAGGTGTGCAGAGATGCGGGTTCTCTCAATGGTGAAGCTGTTTCGCAGCTGGCAGGAGAAGAGGCGAGCAAAGCTTCGCGGGAATTGCCGATGATGATTTTCGTGATCGCTTAGTGGTCGGATGAACGTCGAGTGCATATAATGGACGACACACGAACAACATATCCCATGTTTTCATGCATTAGCATTAGATGATATAAAGATAACATATGGATCTCATGGAAGCATTTGACAATGCAGTAACGGCCAATACTGATAGTCTCCTTGTGCTCAAGCAGCCAGCCCATCTGGTGTCATAAGTCCGGCTCTTTTTACGCTCTCTTCGTTAGATTGTCTTCAATCGTCTCTACCGAAGCTGAAATTATCCACGCAAAGAATCATGTTTCGTGAGCAAATCGCGCGGTCAGACGACTCGAAAAAGCGTCACAATGATCGCTAATGGATCCGCGGTCTACTCAATTCTAAGCTGGCTCAGTACAGTGATGTTCGGTCGAAACGGCGTACTCTCTGAGAATCTCTTCTGCGGCATCTTCTGCTGTTGATGGCCACTTCGGCAGGACATCACTGTACTTAGGGCTTAGAACTTGCGTCTTGGTTCTCACTGAGTTGTCGTCAGCTCCAGAGACAGGAGCTTATGTCTCACAGCTCTCTGAGTTCATTTGCAATTCATCAAAATCTCGGGATTGCGATTGCAATTCTATCGACATTGACATTCCACCTTCAATCATACATTGTCTGCGAGTAAGTACGCTTCCTGGCGATCTGCTCGTGGTAATGAGGGTCTTGGACAAGAAGGACTCGCTACATATCATTTCTGCTTCTGAAAGTCAAATCCTCTCTCCCATCTCCACCACCCCCTGTCATACCTCCATAACCCCAAACCCTCCGCCATCCCAACATCCGTCTTCCAGAAACCCTTGACCTCCTCCAACGCACTCGCCACCTTCTCCTCCTCATCCACCTTGTTCATGATCGTGTAATGCACCTGCATGCCCTTCTGCGCATCCTGGTCACTCAACCAGCCCTCTCTCGCCCAACTCTCCTGCAACTGCGCATGCACCTCCTGTGCCTCCGTCCCGCCTCTCGTCTTCGGCACAGCGATCGCGATGCCCTTCTTCAGCCGGAACGGTCGCGTGGCGTGCACTCCAAATGGCGCAGTCGCGGCTGCCACGCGCTCCAGTGTCGGCACCACGGAGTCCGCCAGCTTGCTCGCCGGCAAAGCGTGGAACAGCGTCAGATGAGCATCGAGCTTGTTGATGCGGGCTGGAAAGTAACGCTTCCGGAACTCGGTCATGCGGGCGTGATGCGCAGCGTCGGTGAGCAGCGTCAGGACATATACAGATTCTTCCTCTTTTGAGCCATCATGGTTGCCTGCCTGTGATGTCTTCGGGACGTGCGACAGGGACGGAGATCGTCGACTTCGCTCACCTTGGGTATTCACTGCTGGCTTTGAAGTTGCAGATGGAAATGCTGCTGCGGTGGCATTCTGTTGCGATGTCCTGGCAATTCCAGGGCCTTTGGATCCATTGGATGCTGCAGCGGCAGCGGCGGCGTAATTCATTCTTTCTGGCGATTTCTTTCCTATTACATTCACGATGGACTGGGCGCGCAGAATGTTGGATCTTACTTGGGAGAGGCTCGAAAGCATGCCCAGCACCACGTTTCAGTCCTGAGATGTGGTTGTAGTTGTCTTACGTCCTGCTCGTTAATGGTATAGTTTTGGGTTGAAGTTACAATGCCCAGAGCGTGGAGTCCAACTTCGAAGTCCTGCTTTATTGATGTAATCTGAATATAGCGCAAATAAATGGAGAAATGTAGAGATACGCTATGTTACTACTTGAGAACAACATACATGATGAACTGAAGCGAAATAAATGTCCAATGACGCTGTGATCGCATTGGAGATCGACAGGCACGTTTCCGGTTGCGTCTGTGCTTCTGTAGTGTGAAAGTCATCTATATCGTCCGCTCCCACTCACATAATTGAGGAACATCAAAGTTGTAAGGTAGAGGTACAGTAGTGTATACAGGTAGGTAAGCTACGTGAATAGATGTACAGGACCTAACGCGCCGTTTTATAGTCCGTACTCAATGCTCCTTGAACTCCAGGAATCGTAATAACCCCACAAAGACCGTCTATCGGGGGCTTGTCTCTAAGACATCTCTCCATGCATTGTATTGACAATAGAGGCACCAAACCTCTCCTCGCTCGCCTGACGCTTGCAGATCGACCAGGACATCCAGCATCTCGGACAATCTCGCCTTCGTCTCGCTCTCGACCAAGTCTTCGTAGAGAAGTGTGTCGAGAATGGATAGATCACATCGCCAGTGTCGCGTGTGCAGCACACATATACTGAAAGATGTGAAGGCATGGAGCATGTCATCTTGTTCATAGCTGGGAGGATTGGAAGGCGTAAGGTTGAGTTCTTCGTACGTTGAATAGTCCATGAAGCTCGTGGTTGAGTCCGTCGATGTGGTGAGATCATCATCCTCTGGATGCGGTATTCCGTATACCTCAAGCTCTGAAAAGAATGACGGTCTTGCCGACACGGCTGGCCGGTCATCTGTGAAAGGCACTGCGGCATGGCTGGACTGTGCAGTGCCCGCGGAGTCGGCTGTTGCGAACGTTGACGCTGAATGAGTCTTGCATTCCACCAGTGGTCCAGCGGCAGCATTATATGGGACCAGTACTATCTTTTTGCCGGGTAATTTTAGCCCAAATGCCATTTGTATAACTTTCTTCGGAAGGTCGTATAGGACATGTTCGGTCGATAAGTTGGGATATGGAGTTCGGATGCGATCAAATATTTGATATGTTTGGAAATATGGTGCTAGTGTTGAAGTGGAAGTGTAGTTCAGGTCGCACTGGCAGGAGCAGGATGGAGGTTACCGCCAAGACCATTTGGTCGACCTGATAAGGATGAGCCTCCTTGTCGGAGCCGTCGAAGCTCGGCTTCAACCTTGCGGCGTTCTTCTTGCTCGATCTGTTACATCGTGTTAGCTATATGAAATCGAAAAATCAGGATAGTGAAACTCACTCTAAAGGCCTTCACGCCCTCCGCTCTCGAGTCGCGCATCATCTTTTTGAACTCCATCCTCAATACAGAAACACTCGTCGTCTCGCGCGGTGCATCTTGTGGGCCTCCAGGGCTCTTGACACCCATCCAGCGAATCTTCTCGTCACCTAGCTGGTTCTCAAGAGATTCGCAACGGTCGCGGAGACCATCAATCATGGCGTCTAGTTGTTCACGTTCCTTTTCTAGCTCGATGCTTTCGCGGGTGAGTTCCTGGAAATCATGCGTCATCTCTCTCAGCTCTTGCTCCAAGGCCTTCGTTCTTTCTAATTCGTTGCGTAATTGCTCGTTCAGCCCATCAACTTCCGCGGCCTTGGACTCCTTAGCTCGTTCAGCGCGGCTGCCGTATGCGCTGTCCAGTTCAGCCTTGGCCATGGTTAGTTCGGTCGTCAAGCGCACGACTTCTGATTCTAGATTTTCTGCATTAGTGCGGTGGTCCGATATTTGCTTGGCTAGCTCGTCACGCTCTTGCTGTCGAGTATCGACAAGACGCTTGATCTGGTCAAACTCGTTCATCACATTCATGAGCTCTGATCTTGACTCGCTGGCTTCCGATTCGGCCTTCGCGTGCTGTGCCATGACGCGCGCTAGCTCCTCTTCTGTAGCCTCATGGTCCCTTGTGGTTTTGGCGTGCGCCGCTTGGATTTCTTCAATTTGCACATCCTTTTCCATGTCCGACTTGCCATTAAGGTCACGTTGCTGTTGTATCTGTCTCCGCAAGATGTCTTGCTGTTCTTTCGCAGCCTGCGCTTGGTTGTGAAGATGCTGAACTCTTGAGCTGAAAGCATGCAGGGAGAAATCTTCTTGCAGGGGGGATTTGGGAATAGGTGTACTACTTCCATCCTGCTCACCTCGCATCGAGTTTGTCCTTGAAATACTAGCATCAGTCTTGATGATGTCCCATAATCCGCTGATGACAGTCTGATATTCGCCGATGTTTTGTGATTGCTGCGAGACCTTGACTTGTGATTCTCGCAACTGCCGCAATTCGCCGTTTTGTTGTTGCAGCAGTCCTTCCATTGACACGAGACTCTCTTCAAGATAGTGTAGCTGTGATTGGTAACCGTGTCCATTCGCCAATGGAGGTTCGCCCAGCGTTTCCATATTCTGGAAGTTGGTTCCGCGAAGCAGAGTGTTGTGAAGCTTGTGATTCACGTTGGCGAGCTGCTCTTCAATAGCGTCTTGGGTTGATCCTGCTCCTGAATTCTGCAGACTGCGAAGGTTGTTCTCAAGTCTTGCAATGTGGCCATCGAGTCTGGTCCGCGCATCGGCTTGATTGTCAATTCCAACATCCGGCTCAAGCGGTGGCCCACGGCTTTTCGAAGCCTCTCCAATCACGTGTCGAAGTTGTGAATTGAGTTGCTCAAGTCGACCTTGGACCTCTGTGAGATGCTGCTCGTGCTCTTGCTGTAATTTCTGAGTGTTTCCGCGCTTCTGCAGCTTGCTTCCGGGACCACCGTGAAGAATATCACGGATGCCGTCAAACTCGTCCGGCGAGTACAAGCTCCTTTCCTCGTCATCGTCGTCGGGAGTTCGACGAGGATTCACGACTTGCGAGTTAGATACCCGACTGGATCGTGTGGCTTGCTCAGCTAGTACAGCCGAAGTGTGAGAGTACAGCTGACGCTCCACGTCTTGCCGTCGCTCCATCAGCTGTTTTATCACATTATTCAGCTCATCTACCCTCTTTGAACTCGACGCGAGCTCTTCCTCTGCTTGACTCAAGCTTTGTCCATTCGCAGCCTGCCCACCGCCACTACCATTCCTCCCCTTATTGCTCAACAAACTATTGCGATTTTTTCTGGGGCTGCCTGGACTTTCAGGTGTGTCTGGTCGGTTCTTCTGATTGACTGTGTAAAGCCTCGAGATGTTCCGTGCTGCATCCTTGACCTTGGTCTCGAGCACAAGCTTTCGTTGCACAGCATCGATGCGAGAATTCAGTCGCGTGTGCTCCGACTTCAGAGCATCTACCTCGGCGATACTCAAGATTGCATAATTCTGCGAATCGAATAAGGCTGTTTCATAGAGTAGGTGTTGGCCGACCTCGTCCTGTACACCATTTCGTGCGCGGGTGTTCAATTTGGTAGGCTGGCTTGCGCGCTCTCCTACAGGTGGGTTGTAGTCGTAGTCGTCGTAGTGTCCACCACCATTGGTCATGGGCTTCCACACTCCATTGGTCCCAGCTCCATCATGCGAGGTGGGTGATGCTGCATCGTATCCCACGCCATTGTAGCTCTCGTATCTGTCCTCGGGTGGCTCGTGCTGTTCGAAGTAATGGCCATTGGACTCCGTCTTGCCAGCCTTGCTGTTGTAGGTGAGTGGGCTGAGCATCGGCTCAGCGTTCTGCGACAACATCCACCGGTTCTGGGTTGGTGCTCCTTGCACCTTGAAGACGGGCTGGGGCATAAGATTCTCCCAGGAAGTCGAACAGCAGACGTTGTGTAAAATAGGGTACCTGAGGAATCTTAGGGGGGCGGTGTTTAAGGCTTCGCGCCGTCAGCTTCTCGGCCAGATCCGCGAACGGCGCTGATCACAGATGAACTCTGTTCAATATGAACGTGCAACGAGCATGACGAGGAAGCGAGTGAGGAGAAATGTAATGTTTGGAAAGACATCTGAGGTACGGTGCGGGGGCATGGGAGGTTTTGGGTGGTTCAGCGGGTGATATATGGTCTATCATGGAATATGTTGGCAAGAGCTGGGGAGCCGAACTTGAAGTCTGGAAAGCCTCCTTTCCCCATTCTGCTGCTCCAAAGACAGGGGGCCTTGTGATTGGTTGCATTAGTATGCCTCTGCCAATTCACCATTTCCGTTCTGATGGTCTTGGTGGCGGTCGAATGAGACGAATTGGTTAAGAGACGATTCCATTCGTTGTACACGGTCATCTCGACCTTTACACTTTATGGCTGGTCAAGATTGCGCTGAATTTGCATTGTCTCTCTGCGATCCAGCCTCCTCATGTGGTTCTCGTCGCGACGAAGGCGTACCACTCGGTGCGCCAATTGCACACTGGAGGTACTTGAGCTTACACTACTTCAGCCCTTCCACGAATGTCATATTTAAGGGCTCTGTCGTGGGTACCTCGTAGGGAACACATTGGAATCACGGAATCTGTACGACATCACATGACATTAGATCTATACACACACTTTTCAAGCATACTTGGTCGTCTCTTCTTCACACCACGTCCAGAAGCGCTCTGCAAGGCCGTTCTGTATTCCCTCCAAGATGTCCTTGCGCACAAACTCCGCACCCTGTCTTCCCCAAGGCATGATATACAGAGATTCCGGGCCTACTTCCGAGCTCCAGCCGGTGTATAACTCGGTGTAGGCCCCGTATATGGCTGGATGCAGCATTGTGTTGGCCATTTTCAACATGATACCCTTCGAGTGTCTTTGCAACTCGGTGCGCAGGTTACCAGGATTGAAGGACACACTAACAATGTTATGTGTGCTCAACAAGTTCTGTGTCTTAGATGCGAGAAGGACGTTGCCAACTTTGGTCTATCCATAATTTGTTTACTAACTCGAAAAGATCACCGGGGCTTTTGTGATTTTATCTTCCACGACACCTCCGCGCGGCGCGAGAACTTGGATGCCGGAAGAGGAAGCCCAAAGAACACGAACCGTGTATGCTGGTGCTGATGCCGCGGTCTTGATCAGGATAGGGTGGAGCAGCTTGGTGAACAAGAGCGGACCGAGACAATTTGTGCCAAACTGGAGGTCATGGCCCTGAGCAGTCTTGATGCCGGCCGGAGGGAACATGACACCAGCATTGTTGACGAGGACGTCGAGACGGGTCTCACGCGGGGTAAAGTCGTTGACCGCAGGCTTGATTGTGCTGAGGTCACTGAGATCAAGCATAAGGAACTCGAGACGGCCAGAGGATTTGGGATGTTTCGACTTGATCGAATTGATAGCCTGGGTGGCCTTGTCTGGATTCCGACCTGCGACATAAACAGTCGCACCTTTACCGTAGAGGATAGTCGCCAGCTCAAGTCCCACACCAGCATAACCGCCAGTTACTATGTGGACTCGTCCGTCCTGGGCTGGGAGGTTTTCTTCTGTAAGGGTAGGGGCTGGAATACCGAACGACTGCGTGCGGAACGCCTTGGTCAATAAACCTGCCATCTTAAAGCGTGATGATCAAGGAAGTGTGAGGAGCGAAAGGGAAAGGAGAAGGGAGGCAACGCCTTTTTATGGTCAACAATCTGGCCCAGCCATGGTGATAGGCGGTGTCTTGTCTGGGATATGTTGTTATTTATTGATAGGTTACCTTAGGTCCTTCGTAAAGGACAGCGGATTCTTCACATGACAGTCGTAGATTCCAGTGGCTGCCTGCAGCGGTCCCAATCATCAGACCTACCCGAGCGAATGTGAGATGCCATCACGAGTAACGTCTTTGGCTTTGATCTAGCCGTTGCTACCATCATGGTGCTAAGTAGGAACTTTGCAATACGTGTGCAGTATTGCGAGGTGAAGAGCTTAAGTACCGATCACCAAATAAAGGCATTGGTGCTTGTGGGCCCAAGGAAGTTAGCGCGATTCCTTCTTAGGAGCTTCATTGCTCGGCCATACCTACTACATCCAGGTAGATGAGGTCGTTGCTAATCAATAATAAGGTTGATGATGAGAGAATATTTCCTAGATACGACACGGTACTACCCTACACTTTCTATGGAACTGAGCAGATTGTGAGGTCCCGGGAGTTACAGACCATGAATCGGCCAAGTAAGATAGGCCTGACAAAGCAGCGACGATGATCCAACAGGACTGCACTAGAGAGAACAATCTATACATGCGGCTTATCATGCTGTTTGCGAAAAGATCCTCGCGTGGGGAAGCGGACGTGCTGCTGCGGCCAATGGAAGGCTACCTCGCCCAGCGATACGGTTACGCACTCATATTGGGGCTTGGTCAATGGAAGAGCTGAATCGATGCGTAAAGTATGCAGTTTCTGCCTCCCTAGGTGAGCCGGTCAGCCTCACGGAATCAGAGATCGGCTTGCCTGCTCAGATCCAGGCTCACTCCTCCCAATCTTTCTTGCCACTCTTTTCGCATCTCCTCCATTTCCTTCCACGCCCTCCTCCCGTCCTCCTCGAATTGTTCTCTCATTTCCCTTGTGGTCTCCAATCGCGCTCGGTGTTTGCCTGTCGCGCCTGCCACGCTCCCACTCGGTGTCACGCCTGGTCTTCCGCTGAACCCCCATCCTTCCACCTCCGTCCTTCCCACTCTTTCATCACCGAAGACGCTCGTCGCGCTACCCCATTTCCCTTGTCCTTCTCGTTCTTCGACATCTTCGAGTAGATCTGGCGGTGCTAGCGTTGTGTGCACCACGCTCACCGCACCTTTGTAGGAATCGACAAGATGCCAAGGAGAGCCTAGGAAGCGCGCAAGGTAGAACACACCCATGATGAAGAAGCCTAGTATAGGGTGCAGACCAGAGATGCTAGTGTAGACAATTCCGGGATGTGTCAGGTACATTGCCGGTTTCGCAAGCGGTAGGAAACTGTCGACGTATGGTTTCGTTGCGGGTGACCGGGAGCTCAGGATCAGGAGATCAGTGAGACGCTTCGAGCTCTCATAGGCAGCTTCGGTATGAAGTCCATGCAAATCCTCGAAATTGAATGTTGAGGGTATGGCCGAGATGGAGGAGATCCAGATGATGCGGGAATTGTCTTCGAAGAGTGGTGCAAGCCAATGTGTGAGCATATAGTGTCCGAACACATTTGACAAGAAGACCTGTCCGAGTTTAGGCTCGTCTCCTCCGGCTGCCCCTTTCGTGTTGTTCGATATCTGCGGTCTTGCCAGTGCTCCAACATCGCATCGCATATAGGTCGGGTATGTCGTTGCGTGAACCAGATCTGTCACAATGTACCAGATGGTCTTTCCCCAGTTAAGGCCGGCGTAGCCAGCCACTCCTGCATTCCAAATCACAACATTAAGCCTCTCTTGTCGCATCAGCAATTGCTTCGCCAATGCTTTCACGCTGGGCAGCTCCGTAAGGTCGACAAGCACATTTTCGAGCTTGATCCTAGCCTCCAGGAGTCGCGATATACCTGGCGTTCGTCCATCGGCAGCTCGGAGTGCTTTCTGGAGATGTTTGTTGAGTCGCCGAAGGGTGTCGTTGCCTTTGCGAGTATCACGGGTCGTATAGAGGAGATGCAGTGTTTGTGACTGAGGTCGCGTTAGGAGGAATTCATCGATGAGACGACAACATGTAGCGAAGCCAAGACCACTACACTTGTCAGCCAATGCCGGTTGGCACAGATCTAAGTGACGTTACCTGTTAGCACCAGTGATGAGGACTCGGAATGTCGTAGACGGCAAAGTTGCCATCGTGAAAAGCTGTGTGGAATGTGCAATGCCTCTTAGAAGTTGTGCGCTCAATCTACACTTTTTTATGTGCTTCAGGGAGAACAATGTTGTTAGTGAGCTAGTTGATGGAGACGAGCACACATTAACATAGATTGTTACATCTTCTGATTTTCGCCTTCCATCCTACGAATCACAGGCTATCACATAACCCACTTATCCTGATCGTTGTAATATTGTCTGGTTGCATGTCAGTGGTACCTGACATCCAAACAGGAGTCGTGCTTGTGCGATTCGCATGTGATCGCGGCGCATGTCAAACAAAGTTCCGCTCAAGACAACCATACGACTCATAACACTCCCGTCGCCAACATACAGATGGAGGATCACCAGCCATGATACAGTGCCTGATCGCGCAGCCTCATCCTTGCAAATATGGAGTCCACGTTAAAACGCAAATTCAGCAGCAATGCAAATATGCCGCACAAAGCGCCCAAGCTGTCCGGCGGCGGAGGCGGCAAGATGTCGTTTGCGCAAAAGATGATGGCGAAAATGGGTTACCAGGAAGGGCAGGGTCTGGGAAAGGAAGGAGAGGGTATCGTGAATCCCATCGAGGTGAAATTGCGACCACAAGGTGCTGGTGTGGGTGCTGTCAAGGAGAGGACAGAGCAGTACAAGCAGGAGCAGCGGCGCGCAGCCGAGAAGAGAGGCGAGGAATACGAAGGCAGTAGTGAAGATGAGCGAAAAGCGAGAAGAGAACGGAAGAAAATGCACGCTGGTGGTGCTCTAAGTGGCAAGGGAGGAGCAAGTACACCTGGTGGCAGTCGGAGGCCAAGGACGAAGTACAGAACTGTTGCCGACGTCAAAGCTGCCGCTCCTGGTCTGGACGTACCACCGCAAATGCTGAGCTCTATTGTGGACGCGACTGGATCTGAAAGGAAGATGTTGACAAGCGCCGCCGGGTTGATGGTGCCGGCTGGGTTGCCTGTTGAATCAGAAGCAGACAAAATCGCGAAAAGGGAAAGACTAGAGCTGGAAGCTTTCATTGAAGCATGGCATGGGATACAAGAGCAGAAGATCTATATTGAGGAGCACGAAGGACAACATCAGGTTGAAATTGATCAACAAGCCGAAGAAATCGAGAAGCTCGGAAATATCACGCAGGCCGTGGAGTCATTGAAGATCTCGCGGGAAAATGAGCTGGGCAGCGAGTGGGAATCACTGATAACCAAACTTGAAGTGCTGCAAAACGATCACAAACACGACATCGAGAGATACGATTTGTCGGAAGCGGCGGTGGGCGCGATTGCCCCAACCTTCAAGCAACAAATAGCCAACTGGGACCCTCTCACCCAACCAGACATTCTTGTTGCAGATCTGACGAGGATCAAGTCTATCTTACGACTCGATCCACACGATGAAGTGGTCAAAATAGGTGACCATCGGAGCCTTGACGAAGCATACGGCCGATCTCGAAGGCAGAAAAGCACATCCCCGTACGAGACTCTAATCTATACGACGTGGTTACCAAAGCTGCGCACATTCATTACCAACTGGGACGTTCTTGATTACGCATCCCTCACAGCAGTCGCTCAGGCTTGGCGACCACTTCTCCCAGTCTTCATTTATGCCAATCTGATCGATCAGTTGATAGTGCCGAAGCTTACGGGTGCGTTACAGGTCTGGGATCCTCGAAAGCGCAATCACCACCACAAATCCCAGAGTGTCAAATATGCCGAACCACATATCTGGCTGTTTCCGTGGCTGCAGTATCTCCCTCCGTATCAGCTTGATCCCAAACTCTCAAGCGGACTGATGGTAGCAGTGAAACGAAGACTGCGGCAAGTTTTGGACGGATGGGCAATTTCTCACGGTCTTCTACCAGGACTGAGCGAATGGCAAAACCTGCTTCACCCAGAATTCGACCACATCCTAGTCCGCCATCTTCTACCAAAGCTCGCCCTACATCTGTCTACAGAATTCGATATTGATCCATCGGACCAAGATCTGACTCCTCTGGAAAACGTGCTCAAGTGGCAGCCGTTCTTGAAGACCGATATCTTTGCGCGCCTACTCCTTGCAGAGTTCTTTCCCAAGTACATGTACGTGCTGCACCTCTGGCTGACGACAGAGGACTGTAACTTTGACGAGATCTCGCAATGGGTGACGTGGTGGCGGGAACAGTTTCCGCCTCAACTTGCTGAGCATCCTGATGTGAAGTCCAAAGGGTGGGATGTTGGTACCGCGATGATCAACGCTGCCCTCGACCTGTTGGACCAGGATATGCCAATCACCATTGCTAACTTGCCTCCCCCTGCTGCTGGGCCCGCAAGACCCATTGCTAAGGACATTGCAAAGAAGATCGACACTCCCAAAGCAGACGCTTCTCGCTTACAGCAGCGACTGGACGAGATGGACTTTAAGGATACAGTAGAAGCGTGGTGTGCAGAAGAGGACCTGACCATGCTGCCTCTACGCGAAGCACACGCCGTGACCGGCTTACCACTCTTCCGCATAACTGCAAGTGCTACAGGTAAGGGTGGCGTTATTGTCTATATCAAAGGCGATATTATCTGGGCACAGCGGAAAGGCGATCGAAGTGCTTACGAGCCTGTTGGTCTCGGGGATAAGCTTGTCCAGCGCGCGGAGGGTAAATGATGGGAGCCAATTCTCACTACCATGGAGAGCAACAAAGGTGAGGTTCTCCCGAGACCACCAACCCTGAAACAAAGCTATGGATGGTGTGCACCACATTTGCTAATTGAGATGGGATGTGTCTAGGTAGATGTGCTAGCGAGGGAGGGGTAGGCAGAGCAGCAGATAGCATGCAGCAATGTTAGGGCCTGTGCGTGTTGGATACCACAACGGTCACATCCCGTTCATAGCATCGTGATGGAGCTTCGGTCACCCTAAGTCTATTCCGTTGTTGATGCTCCGTTAAAGTCGTCGTGCCGAAGTTTCATCTTGGAGATCCTGGTAACCACATCACGATAGATCACCTCAATCTGAAAAATCGAGAACGTACCTATTGTTGGTGTGCACGATTGCTACCGAGGCCGTGGATGTACTCCGAAGTAGCGATAGGGGACTGTCTCATGTATGGTCCCTGTGCATGTGTGAGACCTGGACACGAGACACATGTAGCACGATATAGGCTGCTTCAGGTCGAGGTAGTGGTTCGTGTGCTCCACTCTGCATAAGGTAAGCATTAGCACGACTAGCGCCATCTTCGGCGCTTAACCTCAATGCTTGGGTGGACGTTGCTGCAAGCCATCACGCTCCATCTCGACCGCCCATTCGCTATGGGATCGACTTCGAACATGCGTCCCACTACCCAGGAACCCGCTGCTGGTCCCCTGCTGATTCCTCCCGCCGTCGCAAAAATAGCACGAGTTGAAACGGCGACCGCTGGCCAATGGCAAGCTCGTCGCATTGCCTACTCCAGCTCTAGGCCGCGCCAAGAGGACGACTATCTCCAGGCTACTGTGCACCGCATCCTCCTCGCATGGTGCAGCTGGTGCATCGGAGCGTTGTCACACGGCGAGGGTGTCCGCTGTTGTTGGTCGCTCCACCAGTACGCGCTCTCTCAGTCGCTGTCCATCCTTCTCCTTCACGCGCCACCAAGCCCAGGATCCCGGGCCACGCTTGTTGGACCTCGCCATGAGCCAACAGCAACATTATGAGTATCGTCCGCCGCCTCCTCCGCCGACTGGTCTGCCACCCTCCCCAGGAGAGCTGTATTCACCTCACCAGCGGCGACGGCCCGCTGCTGCTCAACCTCCCAGCATTACCACCACCTTCGCTGGCCCGGTAGCTGGGTATACGCAGACCCCGTTGACTGCTCAGGGCACTCCTTCCTTTCGATATAGCCCAGACACGCCGTCGGGGCTCAATCCGAGGATCCCCAGCGCTTTGAATCCAGTCGCTGCGTCGAGGACACCAAGCACTCCAATGGAGCCCTATAACCCGCAACAATGGAGTGGAAGAGGTGGGCAGGTCTCGGGGACGCAGATGGTGTTTGGTCGTGGGGGCACTATGCCTGTGAGCACAAGAGAGGTCACTGGAATGGAAGGTGAGTTCTGTGAGACTTGAGAGACTGGAATATTGTTGCTGCTGTGGCATCATACACTACAGCTGCTAACATTCTTGCGCCGATGCAGCTGCTATGCCTTCTCCGCCGCCGCCGTACAGTCCGGAGTCGTCAAGCACCCCACAGGTACACTCCGTCTCTCATGCCTCGCCTAGGCTTGAAAGCTCAGCCTTCTCCGCATCGCCTGTGACAGTGACGCCGACTCGTCAATCCCCTGGTCCCAACATGACAATGCCACAAGCGTTCCCACCTCCCCCACCACAGTCGTCGCGCCATCGAGAACGCTCAGCGTCAGGTCTAGCTGGTCAGAGAGGTTTCCTCGCCGGTCTGTCTGCAGGTCTGCGTGGTAAGCAGCAGGCGAGTCCAGAAGTGTATCCGAGCAACACCGTACCAGTCGCACAAGTAGTAGACGCAAGACCACCAGCGGCAAGAAGAGCAGCTTCTACTGGTGGGATGCATCACACCGCTGTCCCACCAGCTGTCGTCCCAGGCCCATCCGACAGATCTTCTCCAGACCCTCCTAGCTGGCAGCCAGGCATGCCCTTACCCCCACCGCCACCAGGTGCGCCTCCGCCTGGAGCTAGATCGCAAAGCTTGAACAGGTACGGACCAAGTAACTCCCGGTCGAGTAGCATTTCTTCGGAACACGGACTGGAGGCTCCTCAGCAACGTCGAGCAGCAGCTATGTCGACTCTTGGTCCTGTTCCACCAACGCCGGCAGATTGGGTCGACTCAGATTCTTCGGGTGCGCAAACTGTACAACCCAGTCTACCTGACTTTCCTGACAGCCAGTCTGCACAACCTCTCCGTATCAATACTGGCGCACCTCGAGATTCGTCACTCGCACGAAGACCGGCTAGAAGGGATGTCAGTGCAGGCGGCATCCGAGAACGGAGGTCGCGAAGTAAACAAGCGGTTCGCCATGACGGAGACGAATCTCGACCCAGTGATTTGGTGTTCGCTCCTGTCGGAGGTAGCATCAGTCGACGCAGGGAACACACACGCACAGCTTCACACGCAGGTCCTTCCTCGGCTCCATTGACGGGCAATCCTCTTCCTGGAAGCGCCAAATTGAGCGCAAAAACTGGTGGCCCTGCGAACATCATGACACCTCCATACACCCCGGCTGTGAACAATGCTGATGGAGACCTCTCTCGTAAGCATGCCCTGAGATTACCCAACAGTGCTTCCAGCGATCGTCCTATATCTCATCTGCTTCACGCGCCAAATGAGGACACTACGATGCAAGCTCCCTTGAGCCCAGCTAGGCCAGCATCGAGTGCATCGGCCAAATTTCCAGGTCGATTGGACGCATTCCACATGCAAGCGATCGAGCGTCACAAAGCATTTATCGAGAAAGAAGCCAATGCTGCTAGTGATGAAGAGAGACTAGAACTGTTTGCGAACTTCATGGTCCACGAGTCTCGTGTGCGTCGTGATCGTTATGCTACTGCATACAACGCCATGGCTGGCGATATTGTCGATCTCACACGAGACATGTGGCGGTCGTACATGCGAGGCAACAAGCGTGCGGTTACCCCAAGCACGTCACTATCCTCTTACGATCCCACAGTACCTTCTTGGGCTTCCGATGGTCGACCTGGCTCCGCACTAGGCAATATGCCCAGCTCCGCCTCGTCAGCTGAGGGATTTACTCCAGGTACTGATAACGGATCTATCGGTGACCTTGCTGAAGGTGGCGAGTCGCGTCAATGGGGCGAACAATTTAAGCCTTCGTTGTCGCCTATTCCTAGCATGGCTGTGAGTACAGTAGCAGACGAAACCAGTTCCCGTGGTCGACAGCCTAGTCGATGGTGGGAGGCGAGCCAGTCTGGTGGTGGTTCGATTGGTCGACCCGACCGTATCGAAAAGAGTCGAAGGGAAACGAAGTACATGGGTGTCAACATGGCCACGCTACATGATGATGCTCAACCTTCGCCCGGTGATATGCCTCGTAACACGCCCACGCCTGGTGCAAGTACGCAAAGCTTCAGCTATGGTACTGACGAATATCCCCCGGAGAAGGTGGGTTGGCATGACAGCAACGATCTCGAAACGCCGATCCCCACTCCAGCAAGGCACAGTGATCTCAGGAATTCAGTCATGTCACCACGAGTCGAACCGCTGGATGTTTCACGACTCGTCACTCTACCACCTCCGTACCCGCGTCATCACCCTGCAGTCACAAACAGCCATCCTCTGCTTGGGGAGCTGCGTAACGAGCATCGGATGCTGGCCGACCACACTGAGATTCAGCAAATCAAAGACAAATATCTTGATGTTGAGTTCGCAGGTCGGACTAAACAGCAAGCAAAAGCAAAGGAACGTCGTGCCAGTCTACGTTCTTCGATCCAGCGAAAAATTGCGGATGGCAGCATGTCTTTTGCCGAAGCAGCGAAAGCTGAAGCCGACTTCGATGCTGCTGAGCCTGATCGTGGCAGGGCGGATGCTCGTGCAAACTTCGATCTGTTCGAAGCTAATCTGGCACATCCATTGAACACTTTGCTGACCGAGCGACTTGCGCGTGCTAACAAGTGTATCGATGAGCTGCGATCAGAATTGGATAGCATCAATCAGACTTCGGATCCCAATCAGGCTCAAGAAGAAGGAGACGAACAGCCAGAACGTTTGGAGAAGCTGACTTTACTCAAGTGGCTGTTCGAAGCGCGAGAGCTATTACACAAAGAGATGTTCGACCTGCACGCCCAGCGCAGCGACAAGTACTCTGAAGTCATCCTGACACCCTACCGCATCTCTAAGCTCCAGCATAAGATCGAGGAAGCAACCACTTTCTTTGCAAAGGATAGTCGTGAGCGACACACCACTTTTGCCAAAGATTCTGTCAAACGCTTCGAAGAGCTACAGGCCGCGATGGATCGCAACGTCTCCCGTGGTGTTGAAGACCAACTCTCGGCTTTCTGGGATATCGCGCCTAACCTTGTCGAGGTCATTACACACGTGCCCACCGACATGTCCGGCTTCGATGTCCTCATCGCGCCACAAGAGTATGATGAAAATCCCTCTTATCACGATTACCCGCTACAGTATCTCTACAGCCTGCTCAGCCATGCCGAGAAGTCGGCCTACCAGTTCATCGAGTCGCAAACTAACCTCCTCTGTCTGCTACATGAGGTGCGCACAGCACGCATGAACTGCGGTCTTCGTTTACTCGAACTTGAACGCTCGAACCCCAATGCCACCAGCGAAGAGCAGGCATCCGATGCCGCCTCTCTGCGCGACGCCCGCCGTCTCGAAGAGGACCGCCTGACTGAGGATCTTAAGGAGAAAGTCGGAGAGGTCGAGCGGCAGTGGAAGGAGGCGCTTGGAGACGAGATTGGCGGCTGTAAGCTGCGAGTTCGCTCGTGGCTCGAGGAGCATGGCGGGTGGGAAGACGGGCTCGACGAGTGATGGGCCATGAATTCAAGATCTGCGTTCATTATTCCTTTTCTTGGAGATCTTATCCATCTTGTCTTTCTTTGGTCAAGTTTGCTGCGATTTGAGCGTGGCGTAACGTTTTTTATACTGCGTTTGTGCTAAGATAGTATACTCGGTATCGTCGGATGGGAAACATACATGATCATAAGCGCCGAGAAGTGTAGGCGGTTACAAAGGATGTCCCATGCACCGCCTCATCAGCAATTCATTACAATTGGTCGCCTTTGCTTGATATAAAACATGCAGCCTTCTCTCAGCCGCGCATATCTTCCTGGTCACTGACACGTCACGCGTGCATGGCGGCGTGCATATAGCCTTGCTTGCGGCGTCCTTATATAAAGTACGCCCGCCAAAGTGGAGCTCAAAGCTGTCGGCTTCTTCTCTTCAGAATCAACCACGGTACACTGTACAAGATCATGGCGAAGAGCAAAATCGACTCGAGGCGTCTGCTCAAGATCAAAGAGTCACTGACCAGCATGCTCCAGGATGGCAACATTGCTCAGGATAACCATGCTCACTTATTGAACCTCCTGGGCCTGAGCATACCCCCGGCTCCAGATGAAGTCATTCACGAGGTAGAGCCCGAACCTGAACCCTCGCATAATGTAGAGCGTATCGAAGACAGTTTCGGCCATATGGCGGTGTCTGAACCCTTTTCTCACCCTTCTGGTCAGCAAGAGCCAACGACACAGCAGCAAGAGATTGCCGACGACCCTAAGGAGAGCCCTACCGTCGCCGTCGAGGATGCCGCCAATACCCCAGACGAAAATATCGCTGAAGCGACAGTCGAAGGAAAGCAGTCCACCAGTGAGACTACGACAGGCTTGCTCCTGGCCACCTGCATCCAATGCACCTCCACCATCAGCGTGAGATATCACACCGGCGGCATACCGACATTCCCATCGTCCGACCCCAGTGACTCTCCGAACGGCATCGCGATGACCATCTGTCGAGCCTGCGATAAGAGCCGTACAACAACAACAACAACGGCGGACGCAAAACCGGAATATGGATTTGGCTTTACGCCTCCTCGTCCGGCTCGCACCAAAAACATCACCGATCTCGTCATCCACGCGCGTCTGCTGGAGGACAGCAAGGTAGCGAAGGCCGCTGCACTCCTCGCAGGGGCTACGGTCCCCTTCGTGACGGTCGACGGCGGTCGTCTACGGTTTGTGGCGCGGACAGAGATCCTGCAAGGCACCACTGCCTCGGACCTTTTGGCGAGCGTGGACCTCGAACGGCTGGATGATGGGGTGGACGGGACGAAGGCATCGGTCCTCGAGTCGCATCTTAGAGGGGGCTTTTTCTGAAGGAGTAACTTTGAAGATGGGTTGCGTAGCTAGATTGACGACGGTTGCAAGGAAGAGATGTTTTGAGTCGTTTACAGGTTCCTTGTATGTTCTACAGTGTCCTGAAATTTCTCTTTCCAATGGTATAGTGGAAAGAAGAGTGCCAGAGCTCTGGAGGATGAGATTTCATCTATTCTTGTTATGCGTAACGATCCGCAAGATACACGCATGTCGATGTCTGTGAGGTCCTGCAGCATGTCGAGGGCCCTAGAGCCTCAGCCCGATATCCCATGCGGTACCGATATCGTTGTCAATGAGATGCTGGCCGTTCCCCAAGATCTTCGGAGTTGATTTGATGGATCAGCCCAAATGATGAAAGTGAATATACCTACCTCAATGTTTCTTACGTAAGATCGCATGTTCAGAATGAAGACATCTTCCGCCCTGATTCCTCGCTGATGTTTGAGAGAGAAGAAGAATCTTGTCAAATAGACACCCATCCAGTCCAGTACAAGATCTCATCCAAACCGACTTGAAACAGCAATGGTAGTTTCATCATAGCAGAGGCTAGAGTTGCTACGACACGAGACTGTGGCGGTCTCAGTCGCAGTTGCAGTTTTCGCTTGACTGCCATCTTCTGGGCATACAAAATCCGTCCCCGTACACCGTGCTATGAATGATATGTAAACAACCCCTCAAGAATCTCTCGAGCATCTGAATTATATAGTCAGCTTGACCAGTCGATCATCCAAAGTACATTGCCCCTCGCTTTCGTATGGATAAGATGGTCGACACTCTGCCTAGCTGAACTTACCGCAGGTACACTAAGGTAGTATTCTGATAGAAATGTATACGGTAGTATCCAGATGAAATCGGGTACGGATGTATCCAGATTCGTGGCTCTCCCTCCAGAGCTGGCCACCCTTTCCATCCCCTATTGAAATGTATAGGGGTTCAGTTAGTAAGCGAGATCTGGCCAGTCCATTTATCTCGAGGTGCGTTACTGTCGGATATGTGACGCCATGGGATTCAACACGCTGATGAGTGAAATGCTGAATGTTGATGCTGCTCACACCTTCTACACCTGCTTAGAAGTAAATAGCCAGCCTGACAGTAGCAGATCTTCGAATCTGCATCCGAGTCAGGGCGGAAGGGGAACCGCTTCAGCAGCCCGTCACTGTAACTACATCATAATCCGGACTCGCGCACGCAAACTCTGTACACTGTCTAGCAGGATCACGAATGACGAAATGGAGTCATGTTCTTGTCCTTGTCGATCATGACAAAACAACATAACAGGAAAGAACAGGAATTAGGTGAAAGTGAGAGTGGTTAAATCCATTGAAGTGGAGTTCTGTTCATCTGCCATTTGGAAAAAGTTACCTATGTTATATAATGTGATATAGTTGGATATACTCTTCCATCCCATCTGCTCAAATTGTCAGACTCGTTCATGTGGTTGTTCCGGTTGGTCATTCAAATTATCATCATCGTCTTCATCTTCATCATCGTGATGTTCAGGTATATCGTGATGGCACGCAAGGTAAAGCAAAGCAGAGCAGTCAAGACAGATGAGACGAGAAAGTGGTAGTGATGGTAACAGTAATGGTAATGGTTGTGCAATCTTGGTATTTCTTCTTCTAGTTCTTCTTCTCTCCTCTTCCTTTCTGATCCGCGCCCATCAATCATTGACTCTACGTAAACGGTTCGTGATAAGTGAAAATGGGGGACAGAAAACCCATCGGTATCAGTTGCAACAAAGCCACACGCAGAGACAATCATCGAATGATAGAAGTGGAATGCGAAGTGTGCGGCCGTTGATGTTCGTCGCGGCGTCCCTTCGCTTCAGGTGAGGACAAACATACGTATTCAGAAAGTCGCTTGCTTTGATAGATGAATCATCAGTCGTGGCGCATGTAGGCGTAAAGATATTCGTAGGCCGTAACAGATTGGTGTAGATGATAGATATATTGCAGCAGATGGTCGAAGAGACGAAACGCAATGGAAAATGACAGGGTGGCGAGGACGCCAATAACACGCTCGCTCGCTCGCTGATTCAGATGTTTTCGTCGGCCGTGGCATCATGGATGTAAGCTACATTCGACATAGCGTCGTGAAAGTAGTCGTCGTAAGGCGGATGTGTAGCGAGATCTCGTTAGGTCGTGTTGTGTTCGTCTAGTTCGCGCGGATGACGAGCTTGCTCAAGAACTTGTTGCTCAGGCAGTCCCAGTCATCACGATCGAACTTGGCGTTGGAGCGCTCTTTGAGGTATTTCTCTGTATTTCATGTCAGTAGGGTGTATCAAAGGGCTACATATACAACACAACTCACCATATTTGTTGACGTGTCCCTTGACCTCAGTCAAGGCCTCACAGACAGCAACATTGGAGTTGAGAAGGTGGTGGTGCTTCCGGGTGTCCCACTCCTGCAGGCCAGGCAGCTTGGTGGAGATGGCTTGGAAGAGTCCAACGATGACGCCGACCGGAGTGGACTCCATGTCTTCGCAGAATTTGTTCACCGCCTTTTCGTCAGGCATGCGATAGTGGCAGTCAAACTGCATCTCTTCCCAAATGGCAAGAAGGATGGCCGCCAGCATGAAGATGGTCGGCCAGTTCTTCAACTTGTCACCAGAGTAGACGGAGCTGTAGAGTGACGACAACTCCTCAAGGATGTCCTTTTGGAGTTCACGCCACATGTCAGCCAAAGCACACTTGACCTGGAAGTTGATCATGACTGGTGCCACCGTCTTGCCGTTCCACTTCGAGGCAGAATCATCAATGACACCCGTGGCCTCCTCTTCTTGAGGCAGTCCTTCGATCATGGTGACGTGCAAAGTCAGGTTGTACGCGATAACAAGCTTGAGCGCCTTGCGGACAGATGGCGTCTTCTCCTTCTCGTAATAGCGGTACGCCGTCTTCAAGATCTCGCTGATGAACTTGGTACCGTCAAAGTACTCATCCACAAACGACTCGAAGCCCTGATCAAGGTGAAGATCGAGGTAGTCGGAGAGATCACTCGAGTTGACGCCTTCCATGCCAGCGGTGAGCTTGGCAGTGTTGAGCTCGTACTCGGTGTTGGTGGCGGTCTCGACAAAGTCCACACTGAAGCACTTGTCATCACGAACATATACCTCACGAGCAGAGATGGGCAGGTAGTGGCCATATCCGTGAGTGATGTAGACGGGGCGCTCTAGATTGCTGAAACCCTTGATGTTGCCGACGCTAAAGCCGAGGGAAATGTGGCGCTCGTAGTCGGCCTTCCAGTCCTTCATGAAGTACCCAATTTCTTTAATGTCCATGCGAGTGCATGGAACTTGCCATAATCGGGCGTGGCTCGGTCGGCAGCCTCCACAAGGCTCGCCCTTGTCGCAAGTCTTCTTCAAGAACTTGCATCGGAGGCATGCACGGAGTTTGCGGATCTCATGAGCTTGTTGGCGCTGATCGGGGCGCAGAGGACCGCGTCTTCGGCCAACCTTCTTCTCGACCACGGCATCTTTGCGAGCGCTTGGCGCGGGAGTCTTCTTAATGACAGCCTTCGTGGTCTTGCCTTCTAGCGGCGACTTGCGACGACGGAGTGGTGGCGAAGTTGGACCTGACGATGTGGGTGAAGTTGACGAAGAGCCGGATGAGCCGGAAGAGCGATATGAGGTGGCAGCGGTGGCGGTAGGTGGGCTCAGGGCGAGCGAGGATGCAGGCGATGTCTGTTGTGCAGGAATGGGCAGACCATGTGGATGTTGATGTTGAATGTACTGTGCATCCAGATAATCACTCCCATGAAAGTCGTGCGGCGAGCTGAGCGGCCATGGCGGGATCTCCTCGTAGCTACCAGACAATTCAGCCGAGCTCGGTCCGTCAGATGCACAAGAATCTGAGTTGGTGCGGATGTGGAGGTTCTGGCTTGGATTGGAGACGGTGCCAGAGAATGAGTCGATGGAGTGGCGGTTGGTGTTGGGGTTGTAGCTGATCATGGACCACTCGTTGTCAGACAACGACTGAACTTCAAGGATGGTGCCGGTGGGCGAGCTGCCGGGAATGCTTGAACTTGCAGTACTTCTTGCTTGTTGGGTCAGAGCATTCTGTAAAGCCATATTGAGATCGACGCCAGGCGGTGAATACTCATTCGAAGTGTAAAGCAGGCTGTGCATAGACTCCATCGGTGCACCCATAGTGGTGTATGTGGTGAAAGCATTGGGACCCATACTGGCAGCGACTCCAAAGGACTCTGCCGTCGTTGTGGGCATGATGTCAATGGGAGAGGCCTGCAGTTGTGCTCCGAAATGTGTCTGATTGTATGCGTTCATTGCCAGACCGTGGTCTTCATGTTGGAGCTGAGCGAATTGCTGAGGCAGTTGCTGTTGTTGGTGTGCGGCCTGAAGTTGGTATTGCCAATGGCTGGGGAACATGCTGGCGTACTCGAGCTCGAGATTCGAAGTCTGCATGTTGATCGGCTGGAATTGGGCGTTGGTGGTCATCGGCCGGGCATGAAACTGCGGTTGTGATTGTGCCATGGACGGCTGACCGAGAGCGCCATTGTATGATTGAGCCTGAGCATTGTGTTGCTGTTGCTGTTGCTGTTGTTGCCGCTGCTGCTGCTGCTGGGACATTCTTCTCGAGTCGTTGACGTCGACGTCCAACGGCGGCCAAGTCTGTCGGGTGCCTTGCTGGGATTGAGGATGTGAATTTGAGACAGCGGTCTGCTGCTGTGCTGTATGCTGTTGACGTTGCTGTGATTGTTGCTGCTGCTGCTGTTGGAGCGGGAGCGAGTACGACTGGGCAGGATACTGTGCGGTGGTGAACTCGAAGATCGGATCGTGCGGCGAGGTAAACTCGAGAGGATCCATGTTGACGGCGGAGAGAGGAGAATTGGCTCAGTCAGCGGTGGTGATGCTTTTCGCAGCGTTTGGCGCGCGCGTAGGGTCGAATCGTCTCGCGCGAACGTGGTTATCGAGTGAAGGGGAAAGATGGGAGCAAGTGTGATGTGGACGGATCGAGCCTTTCACACCGCCGGAGTGGGTTTTTCGTGGCGGTGGTGCGCGGATTGGAGTTGGACTGGGTGGAGGGAGAGGAGGATTCGAGCGGGCGGGTTGGAGTCGCCAGGCGAGCCGGGGCTAGATGGGCTCACGAAAGCGATGGCGAAGGCAGACGATTGCCGGGCGTCATGGCGAGCAGCATAGGCACAAGAGAGTGAGTCGAGACGGGCGGAAGTGGGAGAGTGAGGTGTTGGCGAGAGGGCGGTGAGCGTGCAGCAGACGGCGCCAATGAGCGAAGGAGGGGAGATGCAATACAATGCAACATGTGCAGTAGTGCTGCAGGACTAGATGTGTCCCCGGTTTTGGTCGACGCTACCCACAACGGACGGATTGAGAGCGATGGGATGTGCTGGACTAGGAAAGCGATTCGAAATGCGGTGCTCTAGATCTTAGCGACGTCCGATGGAAGCGCCATGTCGCCGTCTGTGAAGTCGAGTTGAGGTTGGTATGGAGTGGATGGCTGGAATTCTTCACTCGGTGGACGGGAAGTGGGGCAACAGATAGACGGCCGGAGTACCAAATCATGCGTATAAGAAAGTCACTGGACTATCTTGTTCCAAACGAGGCAATGATGCGGGAAACTTTGTACAGCGTCCCACTGATTGCAAATCCTTGCATGCGTGCATACATTACTCTTCTGCTTCGTCCCATCACACCCTCGTACCCTACATATCTTTCACAGACAGCAAGATATCTGACCTTGAAGTGCCATCCAATGCACCGTGGCTGGCAGCTTGAAGACTTTTTCTCCAACCGCCAGTCCCAGCCTCTCCCCCTCACATCGGCGCGGCCATCCGTCGGCGGTGGCTCGGGGTCCATCGTTACCTTACATAAGGCGGTGAGCAGCGAGCCATCGACCAATCGACAAGCGCCCCGTTTCGTCAAGAGAGGAAACCGCACGGCAATTCGCCATATAAGCCAGATCCGATCGGACCAAGCTCTTCTAGGGAAACCCTCACTACTGCATGCGTCCGTGGTCCGTCTGTTCGGCGACTTCACCCGCATCCTCTACTCTACTCAACTCCAATCTATCCTATCCGCTTACATGGTTGTAGCATCCCGGTATATTAATACCCTGTTCGTATATTTACACGCACGGAGTACAGGTCGGTAGGTCCGCGCATATCCTCCTGCTCCTGCCACCTACAAGCACGCTGCAGTAATAGACGGTGTGTGTCCGCATTCGATGTAACCTCAGCATGCGCCTACACATTCGTGATACCACACCCACCGGAACTGCTGGCCACGCACGCATCGAGCACCCTGGCGTGCCTGGGCATGACCTCGCAGCCATGTATACAACACGCCTATTATGACTCTCTCTGGAGCGGCGTCCCACGCTGTGCGAACAGTAGTGCAGCCATGTACATACTGTAGGCTGGCCATTGGTGAATGTCCTGAGACCTACATTAGGTCTTTTCAAGGTCACGCTGCGCGAAAAAGCCTGCCTGCATTGCCTGTCTCTTCATAATGTACCTCTCTTATTATTACCAGACACCAACTCGTGGTGGCAGCGTGGCGCTCGCTTATACAGCGACATGGATACGAGTACCTCAGCAATTCTACCAAACAGCTGCCATGGACCCTTATCTGTCCAGTGATTCTGCCATGTGCCTGAAAGTGTACGATAGGTTCTATAGTTACGGAGCAGCTCGGTATAGAGTGAGATACTATATGTTGTAAAAAGTAGCTCTTTGGAAAGTGATGTGGAGTGCGTTGCACAAGATCGTGTTGCTTCGTATTGCCATGTGAGGTGACGTGCTGACGCAAGGGACATGGATTGGAAGGGCTCGGCTGCTGTGGTCGTTCAACAAGGCGCACGATGGTTTCTGCTGGTAACCTGGTGAGAAAGTCCCAGCACGAGATAGATACAGATCAATCGATTGCATGGGGTGATACGTCGACCACGTGAGGGAAATTGTTCGTCTTCGCGGTAGTAATATGTGATATACAGGACAAAAAGTACATCGGGTGAGAATTGCTCAACAGATGACAATATCGTGCTCCCTCTACTCGTCCTGTGCCTTGCATCCCTTGGCTTGACTAGCCGAGCCTTGACTTCTACGAAGTAGCTCGTCATACCACGTGTGAGACGGAACTCGCCTGCATGTGATGCACACATGTACAACGTCCTGTATATGGGCAAGGCGTGAGGTGCATGTGACGAACCTATAGGACATCCGTAGATTAACGGGCTCTTCGCCTGATCCTCTGCATTTCGTACCTGAGTATACCATCTCCGTGATACGGCCCCGGGTACGAATTCCCAAGATCAATAGGAAGCTCAAGTCTCCGTAGGGATGTCGGTAAGACATTGTGGGCAGTCGGCCGTCCAGGGCACTATCCAGCGAGCGTGTGAAGTACTTGTCTAGGTGTTGGTGTTCATGTTGGCTCAGCTGAATTGATACACAAGACCGTGCGAACCAGAAGCTCGTATCGTGTGCTTTCCTGGGTCGTTCTGGCTGGACGTGGTCTTATGTCGACTAGACGGTCTCGGACCGAATGCGCTTCGAGACATTCGCCACGACCGATGGGAGATGTGCTTAATCGGAGTATGCTCGGCAGGTGTGACACGAGCATACTTTGATCACTTCCAGTCTCAATACCTTCGAATCTTGTTCGATTCTCTGAGCAGTCTTTCATCCCTCCTCGCGCGTGATAAGTACACTTCCTGCATCACTGTCGAAGCTCACCAGACTCGACGAAACCCTCAGTCCATGAGGCATGCTGCTGCTTCCTGGAGCATTGTTGTGAATCACACTGGTAAGGCTCTCTGTACTTCGAGATGCCTCTGCAGGGCGTGCTGTGAAAGGATCACTCGACGTCTCATCACCTCTCACCATTACGAATTCCTGTGATACTGACGAAGACGATGTTGATGAGTCCTGTAAATATGGTGTGGTAGTCATTCTCGTTCTTGCTGTGACAGGGGAGTGCAAGCTCGAATTTGTAGAAGACCGGCGATAATTAATGTCAGGTGGTGCCAGTAACGACTCATCTTGAATCGGGTTCTGTAGGCGGATTTGCTCGACGATAGCTGGATCAATTTCCTGCATGCTGCTTAGCAGATCTGAAAAGGTTGCCATCAACGTAGCGAAAGCAGCTTCAGATATAGGTCGTCCACAGAACTTCGCGCGTTCGTACTGTTGGAGAAAAGTCTGACCAAGGGATGGCGGATTGATCAGCGAGAGATATGAGAGCTGGGTAATGTAGTCCCTCAAGCCCATGGTTGCTGGTCTGCTCAACAGCTCTACGACTGCTAGATCAGCAATCGGCGGCTGCACTCCATCATTCGCCAGGAGAGGATCAGGTGGTGCTAATGAAACTGCTCTTGCTTCGATCAGATTGGGCAGCTCCTTGATCACATCCACGAATTGCACATTTGGGTTTTTGTTCTCGATGTGCTGACTCGGTGAGCTCCACCCTGGATGCTGTACCAGACCCCATGGTGGCGAAGATGGATCAATCGATATCAGTCTTCCGACGGTATAGTCTTCGCGGCCTAGTAAAGCCGTCTCTGCGGGAAGAAAGCCTTGTTTCTCTGCCGACAAGATCTCGCCGACAAGATTGCGTGGTCGGCTTTCCCACGCCACTATCGCACTGCGTTCAAGCTGTTTCACGATCATTTTCCGCACATTCTTTCCCAGCTCACCCTTCTCGACTGGAATGTACGCTTTACCAACTCCAGCAAGAACTGTCCGGTTCGTATACAGTCGTGATGAGTAAATGAAAATCGCCAGGATGACCACGAGAGCATAGACGCCACCAACCATGAACAAATATTGGTAAGCATGTGAGCTGATGGCCTGGTAAACGATGGTACCAGGAGTGATTGCCAGAAAGCCCAGAAGGATGATGAGGATGACCGTATAACTACTTATTGTCAGTACAATATGTGATGGAATAGGAGGTAGAGTGTTCACATACGTTGTTGAGTACCATATCCGGAAGAAGGGGATGCGAAAGGGCAGAACATGGCCTTTTCTGGATTTCCGTGCCATGATACAGAGCTTCGAAGGTTACATGCCGTCGCAATTAATTCGATTACATGCAAAGATGCAGGCAATACAATGTGTATTGTGCTTGAGATGTTGACTTTCGATTGTTGACAGGGCGATGGAGTAAATAGTGTGGTCTGTCGAAAAATGCTGAGTTTCTACTTCAGCTGAACCGATTGAGCAACAGACTATGGGGTCGGGTCAATTTATCTCATCCTCTATCCCCGCACGTAGTCAACCGGCACGAATATATCCAAGAAGCAATGGAATTGATGAAGTTTTGGCTGTTAAACCATTAGATACCCTGCACATCCCTGAAGGTCTTCATAGCACAGCTTCAGCCAGTGACGTCGCGGCGCTCGGCAGACTTTCACTCTCGGCTTTTGAAGTTGTGTGTGCTGTGCAGGAGGAGAGCTGCACTCACTCTACTGTTCTGTCTACTCATCCCCTCCCTTCCAATATGTGCAGCACACCTCTGACTTTTATCCTCGCGGCGGCGTGATCACAATCCCCCAAGCATGTCTCTCAAACCCTGATCACCCACCCTGGTCAGTCTGCGCGAGCCAGCCTCACTCGGAGCGCGTTCCCCCCATCCACCCATCATGCCTCCCAAGTCGAACCAGACCCACGACGCCCAAATCGCGGCATCGTCCCTCCCAAGATCGACCGTCAACGCCATCGGTATGTCCTCAGTGCGACGGACATCCTCCGGTCGTGCCATCCGTAACAACACCACGCGCCCCACCAATTACTACGCTCGACCTTTTGGCTCGTTCGCCGCGAACTCCGCCACCAATGGCATCGACCGCGATCGCGAGGAAGAAACGCCGCCTGGCTTCTTCCCCGGTCTTCAATACTTCAGCGATGCCATCACCGCTCTTCCGAAAGAGGTCATGCGCCAGTTCACACTTATGAAAGAGGTCGAAGCAAAGGTTCATGGGCCGAATGAGAAAATGGCGGAATACCTTGATGCCTTGCTTGAGCTTCCGGTGCCGACCAGAGATCAAAATGGGTACGGCAAAACCTCGAACGGTTTGCTGAGCTTTACTGCGAGCAACAGCGCGATGGGAAGTGCCAATCCTAGCATTGTTAATGGCATCGCACCTACGGGACAGGTGTCGGCAGAACCAAGCGTCAACGGAGACGAACAGCAGCAACAAACGTTTGAAAGTGAGGAAGAGATTGTGCGAAGAAGACAATACTACGAGTTGCGAGCGTTGACACATGGAATGCTTTCGAGCTTGGACGAGAAGAATGTCGTGCTGGCTGAAGCGA
The DNA here is from genome assembly GCA_003012245.1 of Microcyclospora tardicrescens. Classification (NCBI taxonomy): domain Eukaryota; kingdom Fungi; phylum Ascomycota; class Dothideomycetes; order Capnodiales; genus Microcyclospora; species Microcyclospora tardicrescens. The sequence continues at coordinate 241,443 of PXOE01000011.1, forward strand.
ATCGCGTTCTTTCACAGCAGCTTGTACGTGTGGACTCAGTGATGCCTTATGTTGAAAATGAGCTTAGTGATGAGGCGCGATTGGGAAGTTCAACACATTGGGCGTACAGCGATAACCGGCAGAAAAAGCAAGCCCCTGGTCCGGCTGCACGAAGGGACATGGCCGCGGCGAACAATCTGGCGGCTGCCGCGAATGCACTACACGAGATGGATATCACTCAAGCTCGTCGTGATGCTGGAAAAGAGACCACACGAGAAAAGCAGAAGGGGAGAGGAAAGGAACACGTGGATTCGGAATTCGAAGAGAGACCCAAGAAGACGCACGCAAAGGTCGCGAAGGTGAGGGCGAGTGGACAAGCAACTGGACTAGGCATATCGACCACCAACGGTGAACCAGTGAAGAGGAGAAAAGTAGACAAGGGTATAAGTGCTCCGATGATGGAGCGGACGATGAGTGGAAAAGGTGTCAAGGCGGCACGGGAGACCCCACGAAGTACTCCTGCGACTGCAGCAGCAGAGTTCATTAAGAAGACAAAAGCTCGGCCGAATCTCCCTGGACCAAAGAAGAAGCCTCCTACATCAGCTCACGCAAGCCCAGCATTGGCAAGCAGTCCATTACACTCCTCATTCAACGCGTCGAATGTGGTGGAGCGACCCCCAGCTGCAACGAGTGCGAGGCCACAAAGCGTACGAATGCGGCAGAACAGCGCGGCGACGAATTTGCGACACGAACAGAACACTGAAGGGCATACGGGAGAGACTTCTGCAGCAGGCGTCAAATCGAATGGAATTACTGCTACAGAGAAGACGAACGGAAAACGAAAAGCACCGGCAGATGAAGAGGTGGAAGAGAATGCAGAAGCTGCAGGGGCTGTAGAGACGGGTGACACCAAGAAGACAACGGAGCGCGATCAAGATGTCAAGCGCGAAGTGGAGGTTGAGATGGGTGATGCAGATACGCGTCTGCAGGCATCACGGTCCAATTCAAATTCAGGAAAAGCTGGCCAAAACTCAAAGGCTGGAACACCACGCGAAGATACATACCCAGACACTGTCGAAGGTGTGCGAGCAAGGGGTAACCGAAGCCTGCGTGCTAGCGACAGACCAGATAGCAGCTCTTCGGAACCCCAATCCCGCACAGCAACGACTACAAACAAACACAAGAGGAACCCTAGCTCGCATCTTGTGAAGCAGCTAGCGCCCTTTAATCGTAGTCCCGACTACGGACGCCATCGCGACTCTGGCGACGAGGATGACGCCGAAAGCCTGAATGGACAGGAACCAGAGGAAGTGGAAGGGTCACAAAGTCGACGAAGTCGGTCGAGGCGAAACACCCTTGCGAGCAAACGCAATACTGGAGCTTCAGACTCTCCTGTTGTTTCGGTGCCACCCACGCGTGAGTTCGTGGAAGAGCCGATGGACATCGAACCGCAGCACACGCCTGCTCGCACTAGAGATGCCGTGAATGCTCTCGCCGACGAAGCCGTGCCATCTCTTGAAGCCGACGACGGTGTTGATGACATCTCTTCCAGTCCTGCTTCTCCCCTCTCCCAAGACCTCGATGACATCGCCGCCCCCGAACGCCTCTCCGAGCACCCTGAAGAGGACGAGGACGATTCCGAACACGACCCAGATGACCCCAACGAGCCCAAATACTGCTACTGCAACCGCGGCAGCTACGGTGAGATGGTGGCATGCGACAACGATGACTGCGCTCGTGAGTGGTTTCACCTCGGCTGTACCGAGCTACGACGCGCACCGGCGGAAGAGGAGAAATGGTTCTGCGTCGAGTGTCGACCGCTGTTCGTCAGCAACGGGCGTGGTCGAGGGCCTGCTCGCGGGCTGGGCAGGGGTCGCGGTCGTGGACGCGGGAGAGGACTGTAGGTAGATTGCCTGACTTACCCGCAGCATGACGAAAGTGCATCCTGGTGGAATAGATATTCCCCCTTATTGAGCCTTGATAAGATTTCTCGACTTTAGTCTTCTATACATCGTTTCTATATAGCGTACCAACCTAGATGGTCGAATATTCAAATTCTTCGCTCTACATGCCACCTTCTGGATCAGCGGTGCCGCCTGAAGGTCTCGGTGACGTCCACACCGGCCTGCACATCCGCCACGCACCGATCGTCCACGTCCTTCAGCCCAGGCAGCAGCGCCGTAACCTCCGCCAGCTTCGCGCGCGGCACGACCACGCAGCCTCTCTCCCGCTCGTCCGCCACCATGACATCGCCATCCGCAACCTCCAGCCCACCGACCGTAATCGGCGTCCCAGTCAGCCAGGGCTTCGCCTGCAAGCCCGAGCCGACGGTACTCAGCGCGCGGCTCCAGACGGTGAACGAGGCCGGGGACATACCCGCGATCATGCCAGCGATGGGATGGATGTCGCGGACGCGGCCGTTAGCGACGACGCCGCGCACGCCGCGGACCGCCAGGCGCGAGGCCATGATGTCGCCCAGCACGGCGCAGACTTGGTCGGACGGCTGCTCGAGCAGGGCGATGGACGAAGGGGCGGGCAGGTCGGTCCAGTGCGTGCCGGAGGGGATGTTGGAGGCGGTCGACGGGGTGGCGTTCTTGTCGACGAAGGTCAGGGTGGAGATTGGCGCGACGATTAGAGCCGGGGGAGTAGTTGTGGAAGAGTGCCGGGGGATGGGTGCTAGAGAGGAGAAAGGGGCGTTAGTGATTGACTAGGAGGCGGATGTGTTCCTTCTAAAGGAGTCTTTCTTTAATCTTTCGGGCGGATATTGAGTTTTGGTAAGAGGAATGGATAGTCGGTGCATTCCCATCCAGTTCTGAGAACCCAATGCACCCAGAGACAATGGAATCGTTCAACAAATTACGAATACATCCATGCTGTCTCGAAGGAGAATCGCGAATATAAGGTCTCAACATACCAATATCCGGCAAGAACCCAGCTTGGGGGACCTTTAATTTGAGCAGCGCATCGGAAATCTGATCAAATCCAGGTCAGCATATTGATCTCCCAAAAATCGACACTGTTCCCTCCTGCCCCTTTCCTCGTCTAACCCGTGAAATAGCCCTCGAAGAAACAGAAGGAAATTATAGCAGCCCACCAAAAGGCCCAATTCAATGTTCTCGCACGCAACCTATAGGGATAAAGTACAACCAAATAAAAGCTCCACTCAAACGTAGGTAGTAATGGGAAAGGTAATAGAAACTCACATCACAAGCCGAATACCGTCCCGACTCCAACAGGTCGATGAATTGCTTAACATCTTCTTCTCCCCCAGTAGTAGCAGCAGAAGTAGCGGAAGACATATTCCGTTTGCCTTTTAGCTGTCCCGCGTGTGCGCGCAAAGATCGCGACTGGAAGCCGGACTGGAATTGGGGCTGTGTTCGAGATCCTGGACGGCTGAAGGGCGAAGCAGTTGCTTCTGCTCTAGATACACTCCTCGGTACAGTCGCGAATTCTGTAGCGGTCGTCGTAGTCGATACGATAGAACGAGCTGCAGGTGCAGTTGAAGTCGAAGCTAACAAAGCCGGAGCTGTAATACGAGTGGTAGCTCTAGCTCCAGCTCGACCTCGAAGCACGGCGTGGGATAGCGGTGGGCGAGATAGTAGAAGTCTTGCGGACATTTGGTGAGGAAGGTTTGAGATATGAAGAATGTACAATAATAATGTAACGAGGGATAAGGAGATGAGGTTGCTAAGGGTTTGCAGTAGCTATCTGGAGGTGGGGGAATGATCAACAACGCTGGCTATTGTAGAGTGATGTGGTGGATCTCCAAATCATATATAAGGGCGTATATTTCTTCACTGAGTACATTTCATGCTTATTATACGCGAATACCTTAAATATGAAGTCAAGCTGTGAGCCGAGTTTCGCATACATGTATTGGCATTGGCATGCATTCCAAGAGTGAGCGGCGATATCGGATCTCCAATGGCCCCCAAACAGCATCGCCAGCGTGTAGATCGCCATGTATGAAGAGCAACGATATCGGATAGGGGCTTCAATGCCTTGGGCATAATTGAGGCAAAAGACCACTTACGCAAACACGAAGATCAAAGGATCTATTTCCACTCTATTTCCGTCGTTTTGCGGAATTCGAGAGGATTGTAAAGATTAGAGTCTGAATTTAGATACATAGCTTTTCCGCCTGCTCCTTTCACGCTTGGTAACAATAGTACTACAGGAAGCCCCACCGAGACGCCATCGCCTTGATATAAAAGAAACAAGATAAGGGAAGACGAACATCGTCCCTCGCTGCTAACGTGACGTGAAGAAACCCTTGAGAGCACTGCCGATGTCTCCAGCGTCGTCTGTAATGAAAGATCATGTCAGTTGAAAGGTCTGTACTTGCGGAGATAGAGAGGAAACATACCTGGATAGACAATAAAGGCCAACGCAATGATGATATAAGTGCCGATACACATGGCGCCCTCGAGGTAATTGCTCTTGCCGTCCTGGATCAGGTAGTTGACGACCAGCACGCTGAGGAAGAAGACGACCGTCTCGAAGCCCTGGAAGTGGAGCGTCATTTCCTGGCCCATGATCCAGCCAAGGATGACGAGCGCAGGTGTGACGAAGAGGGCGATTTGAAGGGAGCTGCCGATGGCGACACCAATAGCCAGATCCATCTTGTCTTTGTACGCCACCACACAGGCGGTGACATGCTCAGCTGCGTTTCCGACGATCGGTAGGAGAATGAGACCGATGAAGGTCTTGCTGATGCCGGATGTCTCGACGATCGAGTCAATGCTGTCCACGAGATACTCGGCGCAAACTGCCACAAGTACCGTGACCAGGACAAGGGCGATTGAGGCCGCGACTGGACCAAGGACTTCGGGTTCTTTGTTTTCCCCAGATCCGCCTTCGCCCTCACCCTCGCCTTCGTTCTGAGCTTCAGCATCGAAGAGTTGCGCATGTGAGTAGAGTTGGAAGTAGAGGTAGAGGCAGTACAGGATGAGCATGATAATGGCAGTACCGCGGGAGAGGATGAGAACGTTGTCTTCAGCCGAAGCTTTGCTGTTCTCAAGTGAAGCGTACAGCGTGGCTGGGATGATCAGACACGTCGCAGCGACCGCCATTAGCGAGGACATGGTCGAGGCGACAGTGCCGTTGAAGGTGCTTTGGTCGCGTCGGATGCCAGATGCAATAAAGCAACATCCGAGCACGAGGAGGATGTTGGAAAGGATGGAACCCAGCATACTAGATTGGACGATGCGGATTTCGCCCTTTTGAAGCGCAACGATGGAGACCTGACGGAGGTTAGCATTTTCGCGCGTACTCAACAGACACCATACTCACAATCAGCTCGACCGCATTACCAAAAGTCGCATTCATCAATCCACCAATCGTTTGTCCAAGCTTGGCACTCAGCTCTTCAGTCGCAAAGCTCAATAATGCTGCTAGTGGCACAATAGCCAGAAAGTTGACCACGAACACCGCAGTCGGGTTCATTCCAAGCGCTCCCAAGATTATCCCCACCGGCACAAACACCAACAGCACATTGACATAGCTGCTCTTCAGGGTCTCCCACGTGAGATGGAAGAAGTTCATCGGCCATCGCACCCACGCGCGATCGTCCTTGTACAACGGTTCACCATTGCTGTTCTTGAAGAGTCCTCCCGCGGTGCTCAAGGTGGCATTGCCGTTGCTGATCAAAGGTGTGCGCTCGCTGGTGGTGCCGTCGGTCGTCATGCTGGACTGTCGCAAAGTACCACTGCGCGTGCGGCCGTGCTGCCTGAACTGGCGACGTACGTTATCTGTGATGTGGAGCTTGCATCAGTGGATTGGACGTGATGGCAGGCGGAAATATAACAAGATCGACAGCAAGCTAGGGTGATGTGTATGTTGTGTATGTCATGAATAAGATGAGGCGGCTTAAAGCCAAGAGACGATCAAGACATTGGCGACGGCGGTGCACGAGGTTCCAGACGGCAGGTGGTGAGCAGTCTCGCCAAGGCCCGAAGCACAAGTCGAGAAAGGCGCCGCAGTATGGAAAGGGAAGGAGATCCAGGTTAAAGGAAAGTCAGGTGGGATGCTTGCTTACCCATGATATGAGGCCACGAGCTGTCGGCTGGTGCGTTTCTGCAGCGTGATACGGCAGCTCTGTAAGCCCGGGGGGTACCACGGTAGCTCGACGCGACGCTCGAGCGAACAAGAAGGCAACTGGAAGAATGATACGATGAAGGAATGTAGTGGTGGTGAGAAGAAGGCGGGGAGTGGTGATGTCGAAGGGGGCGCAGTGCAGATGAACGGGAGAAGTAGTGAAGAGTGTGGTGCTGGAATCGCAAATCATGCGTCGTGAGCTGCCAACAAACTCGCGGAGTTGCAGGTGTTGCCCGGCTCGCTCGCCAATGACCTCACTGCGGGCCATAGCCACGATCGTCCGCCCTTGGCGCCAAGAGATATCGAGTGGACGTATAGACACAGCCCCGAGGTTATCGCGTTGCTTGGTATATCGACTTGGAATGTCACTTCTAGAACATCTTCTCTCACATGACGGTCTTGGTATTCGATGCGCGTATGCAAGCGTGCTGAGCATGATTGATCAGTATCGCATCAAGGTCAAAGTAGAGTGGCCGTCCACGTGTCTGCTGCATGCATGATCGCCCCGCTCGGCCCGTTGGAGAAAGCGTCCGCAACTTCCCCAAGCGGCTGTCTACAGCATCTGCATCTGCATCTGAGACGAGCAGCAGAGCCAACTTGCATAGATGGCATATCATCTGTCCAACTTACCCAGCGCTGAAACACAGGCTTCACTGTAACGTCTGCAGCAGGCCCTTTTCTTGTCAATTGACTATTGCTAGGTGATTGTGTATGCGCTAAGCGCAAGCATAGTCATCCTCTAGTACCCAATAACATCTTCATAAAGCCTGCAGCTACAGATCACAACACCACCCTGGCGACAGCTATAAAATCTCATACTGAGCCAATGTGCTCGCAGACTTGCTCGACTTCTTCTTGTTCTTCTTTTCTTTCGCAGTCATAGCTGTGTCGATAAGACCCCAAAGGTTCTGCTCGGCTGGAAGACTCTGGTTAAAGTCAATCGTAGGCTCCTCAACCGCAGAGACGTTGACCGCAGGCACGTCAACCGCAGGCTCGTGGACCACAGGGCGTTCAGACGTGGCTGAAGAGTCAGAGGCCACGCCTTTGTTGCGGTCGACAGGAACTTCAACAAGAGATCCTTCTGATGAATCAAGACCGCTTCCAACGTCAGGCCCAGTCGCGTTTTCAGCATAGACTTTGCAGGTGAGGCTGCTGCGTCTGAAAATCTCGAGTTTGGCCTGCAGAGACTGTCGGTGCACCGTCTTCGCGATGGACTCCCCACCAATAGTCTCGATCAACTCATCAGATATTTCCAAGATCTTTGTTGAGTCGAGCATTCTCGGGAGTCGTGTCAAGACTGCTGGCTCCACCACGTGGGCTGGGACTTCGTCGATAACGCGCTTCAAGGCGACCTAGCATGAAGCGAAGAGATCAGTACATTGATACAGATGCAGCCATTTCGACGGGTTTCATACCTTGTAGTAAGCTGTAGCGTAGTCCGCTAGGTTTTGCGCCGCGATTTCGTCCATGTCGGGCTTGCTTTTTGGAAGAACAGTGTTGACAATCAAGTCGGTATGTGCACTATTCAGTTCAGGTTGAGACTTGAACATCTGACGACACCGAATGACAGCGTCCTTACGATCTCGCTCATGCTTAGCCGCTTGCACTGCCTCTGTCAGGTAGTGATTGTAGGTTATTGGCTGTCGACTGAAAGCGAGCATGTACTCATTCAGCCTCTCATCCATCGCCTTCTGCATTCTCTCCAACTCTGGATCGAACAGCGTCACCATACATTCGTTGCACACGTGATCCTCGGCGACAGCGCCCAGGATAGCGACGACTGCCTTTCTTGCATGAAGCCAAATGTTGCTGGTATGTTCACGAGTGTCAGACAGCCATGACCGGCTAAGCTCTCGAAACAATTGCCCGATCAAAGCCGGATTAAAAGTACCTGGCAGCTCCTTGCCACGATACGAACTAATCAAGGTCGTGGCACGCTCAAGCACTGAGGGGCGCGCCGATTCCGGCACCCCGTTCCCAATCGTGATCTGCAATGGGGCTTTCAGCATTTTGCTAGCAAAAGCAGCGTTCGCATTCTGAACTGCTGCCCGCAAACGTCTTGAGTCCACATTCGAGTCGACTTCGTCAAAGAAAGCATCTTCATAAGAACCCTCGCACGCAGCATGGCACAGGTCACGGAACTGCTGGCCGAGTTCCATGACGAACATCCGCTTTTCCACCAGTGTACCGCGGCTGCGTCCCATACGCACAAGGGCAATTCTCGTCTCATCTGTTGCGGCCAAGATTTCCGAGATGAGCCCAGGAAGCTCCTTTCGGATATGCTGGAAGAGTACCTCACTCAGTCTTTCCCTTAAGGAGTGGATGCCGCGCGCGCTCTCTTTGATCCGGGTCCAACGCGAGTTCTGGAAGAACATCGACTCTATGCCATCACGATCTCGTTCTTCTGGCCTGTTCGAGTCTTGGTTTCGCACGACGTGCCAACCGAGAGAAAACTTGATGTCCTGATTTTCCGCAAGCTCTAGAAAGGACAATTCTCCAGTCGACCCGGGGTGGAGCGCATCTGGCTTCGTGATGATGCCAAGAGTGCGTCGTCCATGTGGATCGAATTTCCGGGCCTTGGTGAGGACGATCTGGTTCGGATAATCATATTTCGCGGACACCACCGCAAGAATGATGCTGCGCTCCTGGGACATGTAGTCTTCAACCAGGGTATTCACGAGAGCAATGTCATCTGTAGTCTGGAACTTGTTCTCGGAGTGTATAAGGCCAGGAAGGTCGACAATCGTCAGCTGTGGAACGTTGGGACCACGGACTTCGAGTCTGAGTATGTCGGCAGAGAATGCGCTGCTGTCGACGCCAAGTCCCATCGCAAGAGCTGCATCAGCAATGATCCCTGGAAGTTCGTCTACAGAGCTCAATTCCCGGCCGAACGCGTCAAGTGTTGCCCTGTCTGCGAATTGTCGACTGCTGCTGGGCGTGATCGTCACTCTGATCAGGTTCGTCTCGAGGCCGCCATCCCGACGCAGGACCACCTCCGTTGCGAAACGAGTGCAGAGGTTGTCTTTCCTTGGGAATGGAACGCCCGAGATCGCCGCGAGAACAGAACTCTTGCCGCTCGATTGGTCACCGCATACAATCAGCTGAGGCAAGTCGACATGTTCGTTGAGTCCTTGGGCCCGCAACTCATCGATGACATCCAGCAGTTCCAGCTGTCTCGAGGGCTGTAGAGTCTCTAGGATCGACGCGTCCAGGTTGACCGTACATGAAGACATTGTCATTTTCACAAGTTGAGCAGGTTTGGGTAAATAGTGGATGATGAAAGGATGTGAAGATATTTACAGCTCTGATGGGGGGTGGATTTTATGTGATTTACGGTCGCCTCCCATTCCTACACATTGACCCTCCATGCTGCAACTCATCACAGCATGTCCACCAGCCTGTTATAGATCTACGCGGCACGGAAGCAAGTCGACACTTCCGAATAGCGATCTTGCATAACATTAAAGGTTCAGGCTGGAATGCATGAGTGTGAGCACTTTCTGGGCGTCCAATTGGCGACAAGGCGGCCTCTCATCTCTGCGTCGTGGCACTCGCCGGACAGCTGCAGCACACTGCAGCACGTCCTTGAAGCTCATCTGCAAGCTGATCCTTGATACGCTGCCATTACCTGTAGTCAGTGATCGCCTGCGGTATAACGTGCCTTTCAGCAGTCGAGGAGCGAGCCGTCAAGCAACATACGATCAGGGCTGACGGAATCGCTACCACTTGCATGTTCTTGTGAGACATCGATACTGCTAGCATTGAAATGTATGATCACCTAGACAAGGCTGTAAATGTCTGCTACTCAGAAGTGACAAGGAGGCGACACATGGTGTAGTGTACTAGTCGCTGGTTGGTCATGGGAGCTCGCCAATCCGTACAACACACCATCGATCCCTGTTATGAAGCCGTGGACGTCTGCATCTTCCAAGTGTTGCGGTGACTTCAACAAAAGCGATAGCCTTGCATGCGGACTGCAGGTCCCGCTGGAGATTCGATGGCGGCCCGAGAACTCATTAACACAATGGATAAAGACACTGCACGAGCAATCAAGCCGTGTTCCGGGCACAGAATCGCGATCGGGTGATATGCTGCAGCTGGTTGCTGCACAGAGATCCAAATCCAGATACTGTAGATGGAGCTCTCTCGATAGTGATGCATGCTCTTGTCCATTATTGGACCTGCTCTTGACCGGTGCTACGCGGCAGCAGATCGTGGCCATCATGGATGAATCTCCCATGTTCTCATCATCAGTCCATAGAGACCCACATTATCACACGCATGTGAATTTGTACCGTCGTGTACGTCTTGTTCACATACATGTACTAGTGAATACAGACCGTATCTCATGAGCAGATGCGTTGCCGTACGGCATTTTAGGGCGAGACGCCTTCAACTAGTGCATAACCTTATTTGACTTCCAGACAATGCCCTCCCAGTCAATTCCTGCAATACAGCTTTGGCTACATGCGCAAAAACTATTGGAGACTATACGAGAAACCTCCACTGCCAGACATCACACAGGCTGTACACTCGTGAGACGTGTCCTACCATGACGTCCACGGCCCCGCGTCCCCTCGTAACTGTTATCAATCTCCCGAAGCAAGAATTTCAACAGGCCGCCAGTTTTAGCCTTCATCTTGGGGAAGTAGCGCTTCTCCCGTCGCGTGTACTCGGCGAGTTCGTCCTCGGTGTCGAAGATTCGGACGCGAGTCCCACATCTCTTGCTATCCAGCATATCGGTAAGATTGACATGAGTATTGACGACGGCCTAGAGCCGTCAGTATCGATGTAGTCCTGGTGGAGCTTCGAAGCCGATAACGAGGAACTTACCTCCCGCATTCTTCTGATCCCCTGTGGAATTGGGTCCATCTCAAGTAGCCTACAGATACCTTGCCAAGACGAAATGTCTTCGGGGTTCACGCCGAATCTCTTGTTGAACTCCGTGACCGTGGCGACGCGAAAGTTCTGATATGCCTCCTGTTGAGCAGGAGGATATTTGCCATTGGGTTGCTTCTTCCAACCGAGATGCTTGCAAAGACGATGGAACTCGCGAGGCGACGAGCTGGAACGATTGTAGTCGAAGTCAACGTAAGCCATGAAGAAACGATCAATCTCGTCCATGATGGAGACTTTGGTCACCGAACGACGAGAGTGTGAGGCGAAGTGACTCACAATGGTTTGCACAAAGATGAGCCACAGGTCTGGACGAGTTGACCGTTTATATAGACTCAGGCTCAGCAAGACTGGTCAACTCAGGACGTTCGTGATCAGTGGTGCACATCAGGCTTCCTCACAATATCAACCCATAGCTAAGCTATGGTTCGCTGCTGTCATTGCAGCTAACTACCAGATGGTACGTTGCGCCGGATCGGCTCAAGAGGCCTCAGATGTCAGTGAGCGTTGCCTATGCTTCAGTCCAGACAATGCATTGAGGCGTGGATGTGTTGTAAAACGCAGGTCTGCGTCTACAACGGAGGCTCGAACAATGTTCGACGTCGCCCGTGTCAGTTCAAGGGAGGGTGTATGCTCTGCAGTCTGGTAGCCTTGCGGATCCGACATTCAGCATCTTACGCGTGATTGGTATGACACTCTAGGGAGCGAAGCCTTCCCTCACTTACCACAGGAGCTCTACATCGGGTGAATAGACATGGCCGACATGATAAGGGCGGGAGGTCGTCTGCGCGATGTTGATCTACCAGACTGGCGCGTGCTGTTGTCACCTACGGGACGCGAATGAAAGCTCAATGACAAGGCTGCGAACTTGGAAGACTCCAAGCAAGAGCGTACATAAGATCGTTCGGCCTCTTTCGCATATGAGTCGAAGCCCTAGATAACAACAATAGCAATGTCTAGGCTTGGCTTCTATGACATGGGCTGAGCGTGGTGGTCTAGCAGGTACTGCGGTAGTGTACACGCCTCCGCCATTGACAAGACGACTTCCGTAACCTTTCCTGTCTCAAAAGCATTGGCGCAATCCGAGTCATGAAGTTCATGGCGGTCTGACGCGCTTTAAGCGTGGAAGAGAGCATTCTCTAATTCGCAGTACCAACTGCGGGAAAGCCAGCAACAGTCCTTGTCTTGATAGGATGCTCAGCGAAAGTGAGGTTGAGATACGTACCTGGCGCCAGGCCGAATGTAGCTGTTACGATTTATGCCAGTCTTAAACACCAGCTTGGGTTTAGCTCAGCTACGATGAGCTGCATGCAGGAGCTTGAGCTCGTGCAGGTATGCACGAGGCTGTGAATTGCATGCTTCACCCTGCATTCGAGCCGTCCAGTGACTAGGTGACGAAACGGCCAGGGCGGCAGCATGAAGACGCCCCAGCATGATGTAAATTTGTATGCATTAGGTGTCTGTGTCCGCTTTAATTCACGTTCTGGTTCTCCAAACCATCCATGTCCAAGATTCTTGTCGAGTATGGATCTGTCACAAAGCCAAATGTCGCTCTCAGAGTTCGAGCGCGACTTCCCCTACCAATTTCAGGATCGTGGTCTCCTGGTGACTGCTTTCGTTGCTGGAGATATCGACAATCCCGACAATCGAGAAGGGCATCGGTCGTTAGCACAAATTGGTGTCACCATAATGCCTGCTGCCATCGTCATCGAAGGTTTCACGCGAGGGATTTCGAGACGTGCGTCTGACAGGCTCTGAGTATAATGTCAGCCCTTGTGTTGTCCTGGGTATCCTGACCAAGTCTAGAACGACGACAAAAGACCATCTCGTCGTGCACTAGCCAGGCGACGTGGGAAGAATTGGCTCGAGAGCGGAAGCTGGATCGCATAGTACGTATTAGCGAACGACAACGCTCGATCGGACCCCAGCCGAAAACATTGAAAAATACACTTGCTGCAATCGTTGGTGCTGTATACCTGGATTCAAAACAGTTTCCCGTTGTAGCACAGGTCATGGAATGGCTTGGGTGAGCTTTATGAGTTACTCAGAGGATCTGCATCTGGAGTGTTGAGGCTGATATCTCTAGACTTGTCGACCACGAGGAGCCTGACACCTCTCCTACCAACCAGACTGCGATAGAACCTTCTCGCCTATCCACTGATCGACAGGTGACACAAGGAGCTGTGCATTTCGATGATGTGGTGCAAGTCAATTTCGATGCTTATGACGACCTAGACATGACCACCACAACAGTTCCTCACGAGCCAACCTTCAGTCTGCTAGATCAACAAGTCTCGACTGACCTGGCTGACCTGAACAGTAGCGGGACTTTGGGAAGTGTGGTCGATGCGTCGCAAATGATGCATGGATTTTCAGCTCCTCTTCTGGCTGCTGCAGACGTCTCTGATTTGATAGACCCCACTCCCGAGGACATGCTTCTTGCGACCCAAATGTCCGGCATTGCAGACCCACCTCACTTGGAGTCTGGAAGTTATTTGGCAGGATCGGCTACTCACGGAATGTTGAACAGCTGGTCAAGCTCTCACCCCCCGGGAACAGACGTTGCACCTAGCTGGAATCAGTTGGCTCCCCATGCAGACCATGGCATTCCGTGTTCAACCTCAATCGTTCCTCTGAGCCAACCAAAGAAGCAGAAAACCCCGATTCGACAGCGTCGAATCAGCAACAAGATACGGACCAACCATAAACAAAACGTCGATGTCATGTTCCAAGCTTTTTTTGAATTTGAGAGACGAAAGCTCTCCCAGAAAGACGCAGAGTGTGCTCAACACTATACTCGTCTCCTCACTCTGAAGAATGCTTTAACACGGTCGAATAACTCGAATCAGATAAGCCTGGCTAAAATGGCAATGAGCTTGGGTAACGGGTCGGCAATGAAGCTTCTCAAGCACGCTATTGCAGGGGCGCGAGCTTGTTCAGTTCAGTCTCTTCCAATGCCACGGAACATGACAGTGGAGCAGCGTCTGGAAGCAATACGTTGCTTGGACGTTACTACAGCTGCCTTTCGCTTGGCTCGATGGCTACAGATACTCACGTTATACGAGCAAGCCACCCAGGAGGTAGGTGGTCCGGATGCGGATGGTTTCCTCATGGTGTCGAGCACAGGCTACAGTCAGACCGTGCAAGGTAATCCCAGGTATCGGGAGCAGAGCGCTATTGCCTTATTCATGAGGGGCCACACCAGCTCGACAGGTCGAGCTGAAACACTTACTCCTGACGAGAAGCCTAGGCTTACAAAAATTCGTCGCATCGGGAAACGACTCCAGCAAATGGTTCGTAAGTGGGGCCCCGGCGTGCTGGCTTTGATGGACCACTCAGACGTCTTGTAAGTTAATCAGGCAATGCCAGTCATCCTCTTGACCATGCTGATATTCCTGTCTCCAGATTGATGGCACTGAACGATCATGAATTTGATAGATTCGTGGATATCATGAACCATGTCGAAGGTCCTGCGATCCACAATCTAAGCAGTGCCGCTGCTCGTGCTATACCGTTGTTTTGCGAAGGTGAGGGGCTTCCGTCCAGATTCCAAATCGAGGAGAGGGATGATGTTGACCTCGAAAAATTGCCTTGGTTGTCACCCGCCATGGCAGCTCTCTTCGAGCCTTCGTTCGAACTGCTTGCGATGTGACTGTAGTCTAGCTTCGGAGATGGATACTATGCCCCATACTCGGGTGCAATGTCTGTAGTGATCATAGTTTTCGAAGCTGGCGCGAGCTGGTGTGTTTTACGGCTTGAGGATTACGACTGTTCACCAGAAGGTCGTTCTTTCCCGCACGAGAACAGATCTTCAGTGGTTTCATGTCATGCTTGTCGGTGATCTCAATCATTTCCTCGATCCGTGAACAAATCGCCGTACCATGAACAGGCAGATGTAGAACAGCATCAATCGTGAAAGTATTGATGGCGGAATGATCGTGCAAGTAACAATGAGAGAAGTGGAAGAACCATTTTCCTACTGACGGGATGAATGCTACACGGAAAGTCAGATCACGGACGTGGTACCTGGAACACTTTCTTCGGTACAGGTACTTACAGTATCCACCTTTAATGGGTCCAACACTGGGGATGCAACTGCTTGGTAACAACCTGCTACGTACGTTACATTTGCTTACTCGAGTCGTATGTGGGAATGCGGTCTGAAAATGAGAAGTGGAAGACTCCTGACAAGTTCTTAGAATCGATTGGGCACAGACTATGGACAGGCTCGTACTCTATCTAACATCCGTGAAGGTGTAACGAAGGCTGTCATTTCTCTCCACACTCCTTATAAGGACAAACACAATACAGTTGAAAAAAGTAAGACACCAAATCATGTAGGGATGCACTTCAAGGAAAGCGGAGCAAGAAGAAATGAGATTCGCTTCAACAAGTACAGTAGCTATAATACAAGGTCATACTACATAATCAGAGTCTTCGACACACTAGTTGCCTCTCTTAGCATCCTCCTCGGCGTTCTTAGGTACGCTGACCATCATCGGCACGGACACAGCATTGAGTCTGCGGAAGGCCTGTAGAAGAGAGAAGGTCAGCAAGTTGATCGGCAAGCACATATCCACACATCGTAAGCCTCAACCAGGCTTCGAGGAGAAAGAGATCTCATCCCTCACCATCCAAAGCGACGTATACCACACGAAGCTCCAGCCCCAAAATGCCCACGCCTCGCCATAGTGCAACCACGACGACGGGCGAAACAGACTTACATTCGCAATGCTGCCATCCGGCAGCTCGTTGTTCCAGCGGTCCTCGCACCGTTCGATCTTGCCCTGTCCATCCAGCCAGATCTTGATGACCGAGTCGATCTTCTTCTCCGCCCCAATGCCCTTGACCACGTAGCGCGTGCTGAGGTTCATCTCGATCGGGTTGCCGGCGCTCGTGACCTCGTGGCTCAGGCGCTCGATCTCCGAGAAGGCGGTCTGTAGCCCATACCACTGCGGCTCGTATTGCTGGCGGCCTTTGGCAACGGTCAATGGGTCGGAGAACGTGGCGTCATCGGCCCAGAGCTGTAGCTTCGCGAGCGAGGGTCGGCCGGCGAAGAGATCGAGGACGGAGCCGACGATGGTCTTTTGCTGATCGTTGAGCTTCACGTCGATCGCCGACTTGATGTCGGTGTTCTCGATCTTTAGCTCGCCGAACTTCGAAGTGGACGACATGGTTCGGATGGGAGCTGTGCGGGCGATAGAAAGTCTGGTTGTCGTTGGGAATGCAGTTCGGGCTGTTCTTGTGAGTGATTGCATTTAAAGTGTGATGTAATGAGATGGGATGGAGAGAGGATTGAGAGAATGTAGGCTGTGGATTGCGTTGCTATGTACTGTACATGTATGGTCGATTCTGCTTGACATCTTGGTCATGATGTACGTGTGTAGCTCTCAAGCTGCATTGGTGAAGTCGATGACGCGCTGCGCGCTTTCAATGCGTCAGGGTGAGTCGGACGCCTCTCCATATCTCTCCACTACCAAATGCACAATCCACCACGACATCAGGGGTCTTTCCATGCATGGCCCCTGAAGTACCAGTCGGACAACCGGGATATGCGTTTCTCCGTGATATGTCGATGGGAGCTGTTCCCGACGGGAATGCCAGGGACACTTACAACAAGTTTCAGGTGGAGCATGTGGATGCTTCAGTAGTCTCCAGTTGATCTATGTAAATTGACAAGAATAATGTATCAACAACACGTCCCTTTTATGCTCACTGAAACCCAACGTGATAATCTTATACATCATGCTCTCACTCATAACCTAAGCCTCGCTATGCCCAGCAGTAGACACTTTCAAAATCTCCGCCTCCATTCCAGGCACTTGCACCACTTCAATCCCGGCCTCCCTGAGCTTCTTCTGCCCACTGCCTTCATTCGCGCCCACGAACTTCTCCGGCTCGATGACTCCCACATACACTCGTCCAATGGCCTGTTGCCCGCTCGCCCTCTTCAAATTGAGGATGCGATCCACGCAAGTCATGTTGCCCGCCGAGCGTTTGTTGCAAGGCTCCATGGTCGTGTAAAGCACTGAGTCCGCGGGTAAATGCGTGCCTAATTGCTCCCAGCTACAGCCATATGTTTCCGCCAGCTTGATGAAGCAACTCTGTTCGGCATGGGTATTGCCGGCACATTCGAGAGTGAAGCCCGTTACGAGCACTTCTCCATTGGCCACTATGCAAGCTCCAACGCAGAAGTTCGTGGGCTTAGGAGGGCTCTTTCGTGCTTCTGCGAGTGCAAGCTGCATGAAGTGGGTTTCATTTCTGGCTTCAGTCATGCTGTAGTGAGGACTCGCGGACGACCTTCAATTCATATTGTGCATCATGTATCTAATAGGTACGTCAGTTCATTCTGCTATGACATCGCTTGTTCACTGCGCGGCTTCACTTCCGCACTGTCGCGTCTCCAGGCGCGTCCACTCCACTCTACCAAATCCACTTTAGAGATCGCAGCCAACTTGTCACTGTTGCTACTATTTGCGCCCCCATACTTCTCCGATACTCGAGATGGAGGACGAGTACGAGCAGCACTTCAACGAAGTCCCCACTTCGATCGATCCTTATAATGTACTGGGCCTCGATCGGGAAGCATCACAGCAAAAAGTCAAGTCTGCCTACCACAAAGCCGCATTGAAGAACCATCCCGACAAAGTGTCACCAGAAGACAAAGATGCAGCACACGTCAAATTTCAGCAGATCGCCTTCGCTTATGCCATCCTCTCCGACCCTCGCCGGCGCGAAGTGTACGATCGCACGGGTCGCACCGAGGACTCGATGGACCTGGACGATGACGCCTTTGACTGGGTCGAATTCTATCGCACACAGTACTTCGAGACCGTGACGACGGAAAAGATCGAGAAGTTTGCGGACGAGTACAAGGGGAGCGAGGAGGAACGGGGACATGTGCTGCAATACTATGAGCAGGTTCAAGGTGATATGCGGAAGCTCTACAAATACGTCATGCTGAGCGATGTCCTGGTCGATGAGGATCGCTTCCAGAGCATCATCAAGAAGGCGATTGAAGATGGCGAGGTGGAGGGCTACCCGAAGTTCTCGCAAGAGACGGAGAAGCAACGAGCAAGTCGGATAACCGAAGCGAAGAAGAAACTCCAACGGGAGGAGAAGGAGGCCGCAAAGGCGAAACTAGAGCTGGAGAAGGCGGCTGAGAAGAGCAAAAAGAATGGCAGGGCGAAGAAAGGTGCGGACTCGACGTTAGACCTCGCCGCACTGATACAGGCTCGGCAGCAAGATCGTGCCAGCCATGCGAGCGCTTTCTTCTCGCGCCTAGAAGAGAAATATGGAGCCGACGAGGACGAAGACGAAGATGAGGAGGTTGAGGTGACGCAGAAGAAGAAGGCTGGTAAGAAGAAGCGACCGATGGAGGAGCCGCCGGAAGAGCTTTTCGAGGCAAATCGGAAACGGGGGAAGCCGAGTGATGATGTTCGAGGAAGTTCGAAGCGGAAAGGGGCGAGAAGCAAAGAGTAAAGGACTTGGTTAGAGTCTTGGCGTAGACGAAAGTCTGCACTATCTCCAGGGCTGGATTTCTGTAAATTTGGTTACTGCAATGACCATCGGACGATAATCAGATGTTCCCATTCAGAAAGGTGACCATTATGTACCTTGGGTACTTTATGACATTTGGCACGATAGCTGTGGTAATCATGGCACCGAGACGAAAAGGCATGAAGTGTGTAAACTTGTGTTCATCAGGTCTATTGCACACACGTTGCACATCAGGACTACTGACTGCCCTATCAAGCTTCCCGTTTATATCAGACTCCAGTCATGATGCGTAAGATATGCGCCAAAAAAAGTCCTGACTCTATGCAAATGCTCATGCTTCTCGTCTCTGCTATGCAAGACCCAATCAGGTTAATCATGCGTCACGCCAAACATCGGGTTCAAGATCGCTGCCACCCACTCATAACTCGTGAACAGGATGCCGCCCGAAAACACCGTCCGACCCAGGCGCATGGTGGTGCCCTTCCAGAACCCCGTGACACCGTAATCAGCCATGATGCTGCGAAATGCGTCGACGGTGCTGGCGCCGCGGGCGCTCTGACAGCGCGTCTTGATCGTGTCGAAGGGCTGCGTGGTCAACGTTGTGACGATCCCCGCGACACTGCCATTGGCGAAGTTCGTCAGCGTCGTCTGAGCGATGTCGTGCTTGCGCTCGTAGTCCTTGAGGATGTTGTACGTGCCCATGCGGAAGGCCGTCGCGCCGGCCTGCTTGAGCGTCGTGCCCGCGAAGCCGCGGTAGAGCCCTAGAAAGCCGTCTTCCTTCAACACCGTCTTGATACAGTGCGTCATGCTCTGGTAGCGCTTCTCGTGGCGCGCGTCGTCGATCAGCGCCGTCTTAATGCGCTCGGTGGGCGTCACGGCGAAGATGGACGCCACGACGCCACTCAGCATGCCTGCGGTGAGACTGCGGAGGGGTGTCAAGGTGCCCGTCTCGGGATCCTTGAAGGAGTTTTTGATCGTGTCAAACGAGAGGAAGCGGATACCGTCCTTACCCACCGACCCGATCACCAGCGTCGAGCAGCCCTTGTAGAGCGCTGCCAGCCCTTCGGTCTTGTAGACATTGGCGACGACCTTGAACGGGTTCTTGGGCACTGGTTGGCCTTTCTCCTGTCGAAGTTGGACTCGTGTCTTGGCGAACTCGAATGGGTACTGAGAGCCATGTTAGAGTCTATAGATGTATTGGTTGTGTGTAGTGGGTGTGGCATTTACTGTCGAGAAGCCCTCAATTGCTCCGGCCGCGCCTCCGGCCAGCAGCGATACTATCGCCGGAGTTGATGGATCCTGTCAATTTCGTCAGCAATTATGATCGTCGAATCATTTATACATAGTCCTTACATGATTCATCTCTCAATCGCTCGGCGCGACAAGAAAAGAACAGGGCGATGTGCGATGTGGTACAGTCTGAAAATGGACTTTCCTGTGTACATTCCTATGGCCGTGGTGGCCGCCGGAATGATTCGGGGCTCACCCGAGGTCAGCGAAATGCGCTGTTCTCAACAACGTTGTGCCGCACACTTTTGACATGCCGCTAGATGGACGGGAATAAATACCACTAGGGAGAACTACTGCATGATGAATTGCTTATGGCCGACGACGGGCGGATGGAACACGCATGGAACGCACATGGAAAAAGTCCTGCGCATGAGTGACGTACGTGGTGTTCTCAACATCAACTTGACTGAGTAGACGACAAGAACGCTGTGCAAGACTTGTAGTAGCTTTGGTACACCGAAGACAGAATCCATTCTTATCCGGGATGTAATGTTGACACTTCTGATCAAGCGCAAAGTGCTATGAGACATCTTCAATTGTAGTAGAACTTATTTTGTGTGACACGAACATTCCATAAACTCCATGAAAATCAGTCTGCGCCTGCTAATATGATATGACCACCTTTGATCCGCGATCCATCGTACTCATCGTCCCTTTTCTTCGTCTGAGCTCAGATTTTGACGACGAGTTTGCCCTTCGTCCTTCCACTCTTCTGCATCGCAAACGCCTCGCCGAGCTTCTCGAGTCCATTATACTTCTCCTGAATGATAGCCTTGACCTTACCCTCTGCCATCCACTCGAGGATGTGGCTGTAGCCTTTAGCATCACTGACCATGCCCAGAAATTGGAGTTTCCTCTGTCCGCCTCCCAGGAATGCAGGCAGGAACAGAGCATTGGCAATCTTCCAGATAGCACTTAGTGTGAATTCGCCGGCGATTGTGACATATGGTTTCCCCGCTTTGAGGAAGTTGTGGCTCTGGTAGTAAAGCGCATGGTCCGAGAAGACGTTGTCAACTACAAGGTCATATTGTACGCCCTTGCGTTTCAACGCCGGCAAGACCGGCTCGGTACGATAGTCGATGACCTCGTCGGCACCCAGTGACTTACACAGCTCGACATTGGCGCCGGAACACGTCGTCGTCACGTGGCAGCCAAGTGCTTTGGCAATTTGGATGCCAAAGGTTCCTGTGCCACCTGATCCTCCGTTGATAAGGACCTTGTCGCCGGCCTTGACGTTCGGCACGATGCACTGGTAAGCGGTAAGACCAGCTACACCAATGCATACAGCTTCGTCGAGCGAGACACTGTCCGGAACACGGACGCAAGTGTCCTTGCCTTGTGCGATAGTGTACTCGGCTGCGGCACTAAAGGATGGTAGAGCCGTAGAGCCAACGACTCTGTCGCCCGGTTTCAGACTCGACACATTGGTCGAGACGACGGTGCCGGCGAAATCACCACACGGGATCTTCGAGCTGAGCGCGTAGCGTAAAATGGGGTTTTCGATCAACTTGTAGTCCACCGGGTTAAGTGAAGTGTAGGCCACCTTGACTAGGGTGGAATCTTTTGGTAGGGCAGTGGCCTTCTTTGGGAGCGGGACATCAGTGGCGACGTTGAGGCTCTTGTCCAGGCCTCTAGACGGCGAAGACCAGATGGCAGCTTTCATGTTGGATGGAAGGGAGTTTGCCATCTTGAATGAATCTGAATTTTGACTGATAGCTATGTGCCGCTGCAATTGTCTTTTGATTGATAGCTGGTATGAGGTATTCTTGGAGTTGTCTTGAAAATGATCACTAGTACGTCACAGAATTTGGTTTTCGATAGACAAAGAGGTCGTTGCAAGATGGTCCTTGGGGTTACAGGTGGTCCAGTGTTGAAGCTTGACCGGGATCTTGATGATTTATAGACAGCTAGCAAGGCATTGATCTTGCTTTGAAAACATCAAAGAATCATTGAGAATCTGGTCGTTCTTCGGACATGTTGGAACGGAGCGGCGTGATGAGTTGTCCGATTCTCCGTTCGGGCCAGAAGTGTAACTAGCGTGTCGCTTCACGCGACGGCAACATGGGGATACAAGGGCCGTTCCACACTTTTCTCCATTTGTGGTTAGAGCTCACAATAAAGAGGCTCACTTTCACATGCTGGCGCTGTGTCACCAATACATCTGTGTTTTAGAACTTAAATTATTATTACAATGTCGTCAGTATGCGCTGTATGATGGTCCAGAAGGAGTAAAAGGTGCGGAGAGCTGTTGGCCGATATCCCACCCCTACATTGCATACGCGTGTACCAATGCGTGCCTCAACCATACATTTAAGTATGTGCCTTGCACGTATCATGCCTCAAAGATGGCAAGGCTTTCCGCACCTTTCCACCTTGTCATTAGTAGCAGCATAGGAAAATTGTGGTGCTGGTCAAAGTGATCCTCTCCCCTATAGATCCTCCACAAGGAGTCACTTTGACGGTCTAGTCTCTACAAACACGTACAAGCTCTGCTGTAATCTCCACACACGATAACAATTCCAGCAAGGGTACATGTCTTCGTGCCTGTTGGTGGCATAACAGAACTTATGTATCTTGTGGAAAGTCGGTGTATAGCCATGGGTCTTCCAAGAGCTCCTTTGCAGTGCTTCTCTCCTCCGGGCACCATTTGATCATCCTGCGTGCGAATTTGATGAACATTTCCTTCTCTTTCCCTTGCACAGAGCAAATTGTGCTCTCGAAGTTGATTTTGTCACTAGCAAGAACCTGCTCTTTGATGCAGCCTGTTCCATGTCATTAGATAGGCATATGTATATCACCGCAATATTATGCATACCATTCATGTCGTAAAACATAGATGTTCTCAGGCCAGGTGGAAAGTCTCTAGGTCGCGGGCCTAATAACGTCGTTATTCGGGCGAGGTGTCGGTACTCATCGTACTCTTCGGTCTTTCCAGAGTCGATGACCTTGAAAAGCTTGTTGCCTTCCATGATGTCCCAAAGCTTGAGACATAAATTAGCAAATCACACCACTCGATGGAAGTCGAGGACATACCATGACCCCCAAGCTCCAGATATCCGCCGAGTATGTATAGCCGGCATCTAGAATCACCTCGGGTGCTCTGTAGATCTCTGCTTGTATGCAGCCAGATTGTGAGTGTGCTCCTGAAACGGCGCGATCGAAGTCCACTATCTGCACAATTCCAGTTGGTACAGAAGGTTGTCCGTAGTTGTTCCGTGAAAGATAGATCACTCGTCCATCAATATGCTTTTGTGGCAGAGGGCTGTGTAATTCGTCTCGAGCATCCCGCTCTAGAATAGCAAGGTCTTCGAGTTTTACCATGATATTATCCGGTTTCAGATCTATCTCGTTGGTAAACATAAGCTTCCGCATGAGGTACATTATTACTTCCACGTACCAGCATGTATTATCTGGCATTCGCTGTGTAGGTAGTCCAAGCCATGAAGGATCATCTGAAGCATTACCTTCAGAACCTCAGACGGGATCACACCGGCCTTGAACCTTCGTGCATAAAGCCAAAGAGGTTCACGCAATGGCTCAAATACGAGACAGACATGATCTCGATCTGCTCCTTGAATTGTAAAGCTGTCTTCCAGCTTCCTCACGAATGGCCAACCCTGATGCTGGGGACGTGCTCTGGTGATGTGTTTCAAGACTGAAAGCTCGGGGCAGACATCGTTCGACTTTTCACTCGAGGTCACCTTGACGGCTACGAACCGCTCGCTATTCCAACGGTAGCTGAAGAACATGTCAACGATATCCGATGGTTTGATGGTGCAAACTCACCGCCATAGATCTCTAGCCAGCCACACTGTGGAGCCAGAACCATATCCGAGCTTGGTTGTCACTTGATATCTGTTCTGTAGGACCTGACCAAGTTTCATGGGGTAGAAACGTTCAGGGTGGTAGTGCGGCGTCTTCTCCTCTTCGATGAGCTGCGATGCATTGAGCCTCGTCGCGTTTATCGTTGGAGCTGCCCATGGTTGGTGGCCAATGCTGAGCCCAGCAAACGCTCTCAAGGGCCTCGCAAGTGCATCAAACATTTTGGGGTTTTGTCAGAATGTGCGGCTGTCGGCAAGCCTCAAGCTTGTTAACTCAGGAGTGTGGTGCCATTGCATACTCTAATGAGCCTTCCTTAGCGATTGTCAACAGCCGAGTCGTGGTGTCGGCAATGAAAGATCACCATCAGATGCCACACTGGAACTAGACGCGATGATGAGAAATGGAAGTACGTGGAGCCAGTGCTAGGGAGACAAATGAATAATGTGCTTCGGTGGCCAAACAACCAATGGGAAAGTTACGTTGTCTGTTTACTTACTTATTTACATGCCTCCGCGCCAGCATCGAACTGTGACATGACGCATTTGAGAAGTATAAGTGCTGCCACTTCACTCATAGGAGCTCATGCGTGGATACCTACATCAAGTGCTTGAAGTTGATTTTCCCGAGAGTTTAGAATAGTGAGTAGGGTAATTATTTGAAGCCCTACAATTCAAGCTCCGCGTACAGATCGCCTCAAGCGTTTCCGTAAGCGGAAGCCTCGCCGCACCAAGGCCGTGCGCACGTGAGAAAATTCGACCTCATCTGTCTGAACTTCTTCGCGTCCTTCATCGTGATAATCCTTCAGACTTGACTTCCGTTGCCAACACGACACGCCAGATTTTCACCAGATATTCGGAGGGGCTTCGCATGATGGGTACAGGCTCTGCAGATGCTGGTCTGACCTGTTGCTTGGCGATGTGGCCCAATACCTGAGCTACAAAGTCATTCACGGCGACATCACAATTTTAACCATGCCATGAGCGACATGATCTCATCTAGCTAATCTACGGACTGCTTTTGGCACCGGGAAAGCACTCCATATGCGAGCGTAAGTCGGACTCTGCCCTCTTCACCACTGATCACCTTCCACATCTTTTGATGATACCGCAAAACCGCAATCAAACTAGAGTCTTTGACCTCTTCGGAGGACTGAAACGTCATTTGCTACGTCAGTCTGAACATTACGCCCATCTTCTCCATCTCGTCACTCGTCTCTTGCATGAATGATTCGTGCTGACCTTGAGTGCAGTTTTCACAAATATCTGCTTGATCTTGCTTCGAGTCCATTACGCAGCATATACAAGCTCATCATCGGCGATCCGCCTTGAATCGTATTCAAGCAAGCATGAGTGCTTTTCGCTTCTCGCGTGCGGCAATCCCTATTGATATGGCAACCTTGGCGCGACATGTAACAATTTAGTCTGGTAAGCACTCGTCTACCAGCTCTCCAACCACTCTCGAATGATGAACGCAAACATACATACGCTATACAATGGAATTACCGGCCGAGGCTTCTGCCGATGGCGATAATCAAGGCTATTTCTGACCCCCACAAACTCACATAATGCCTGCATGTATTGAAATCAAACAGCTGCTGACAAGCATTGATAGTTGCAATATGTGTACTATAAACCCGGATCTGGCACTCGTACAAATCTTTGACTCTGTACAGCGTTTGGAACGCGCAGCCAGCTCGCTCGTCGAAGATCAATATGGTATGCTACCCACGTTTCCTCTGAACTCCTCAATTGATGATACGGCACTGGGCTCCGATCAAATTACATGAGCCGACACGCCATTCTGCGACAGGCCTAGAAAACCTCGTCCACTGAATTTCGAGTCAAGATATCCATTGTGACCATCTTCATTTCTTAGTGGCGATCGCTGACCTTGCCACCCAGCACGCCAACCACTGTACCTGTGACATTGTCGCCATGCATAGATGACCACGCTTGATAACTTGAGCTCATTGCATATCCTCGATCATGTTCATGACGGCCAGCACGTTCAGCCTTTGCCGCTCCTTCGTGCTGTTATACAGTCGGGGAGCCTGCCCCGATCCCTGATACAAGGTGAGATGCAACCTCTTCTAACGTTTTCTTTACGTGATGAACACTAGATGACGAGTCT
The DNA here is from genome assembly GCA_003012245.1 of Microcyclospora tardicrescens. NCBI lineage: Eukaryota > Fungi > Ascomycota > Dothideomycetes > Capnodiales > Microcyclospora > Microcyclospora tardicrescens. Next base: position 267,156 of record PXOE01000011.1, read on the forward strand.
TATCTGGCTTTGCCAATGCGGACAACCTTTTTTATATACCATTCATGCCTTAACTGATTACGGCAACACTACAAAGCTTGCTATCACTCAACATTGGAAGCATACATGCTGATATACAGACTGTAGGACTATACATATTCGCGTACGTCGCTAAAGGTATGCTCTATCCATCCGACAATCTTCGAACGATGATACCAATCGACAAATGACAAGCATATGTCCAAGTGGCCTTGACCGGCCGCAGAAGACGAGAACACTACTTTCTGACTCACACCTCCTGCATGATTGAGCCTGTCACTGCCATTGCTTCATGTCCAGGCGCTGATGATGTGTAGCTGGGAGTAGTGTCGCTATAAGCACTATGATGGATTGGAGAGTAGGTTCGAAACAAAGGTATGCTTCCCGATTATTATGTTGCATTCTCTTATCTTTTACATGATGATCTCAAATTTTCACGACGGTCGACATAGCGGGTTGACCTGCATTGATGAGATGGCCTCTGACAAGGCCCTTTGATCTGACAATTTTCTTCATTACTTTACTCTCAAATGAATGGTTAAGATGTCGAAGTCCAGTGGCTGACACAAAGTACAGGATTGTTAGACAGCTGCTGCGAGTCGACCAATGCAATGTCATGCTCGTCTGTTGCATGCAGTCCCGCATTCATGCTCCAGCTGTGCTTGCGTCGTCGTAGTTGCCGTGGACCAGCCTTGTTGCTAAGGCACATTGCAAGACCAAGCTTTCATCATTCTGACAGTTACTCGACCGGCATGCTACACACAAGGGAGTCATGTCGACAGAAAACACGTAGTCAAGGCTTCTCGAGAGACAACTCGCATTTAAATCCCAATTAATCAAAAATGTACATGCATAACAAGCGCCCCAGCACCATCGCTTCCATCCAATTTCAGATCTCCTCTCACCAATATGCAACATTGTAGACGTCGTTGTCATGATGCTCGCCTTCAACCCATGCAAATCCCCACGAACTCCTCCCTACTGATCCCACCCTCACCTCTAACATCAAATTCGTCAATCATGGCTTGCAGCTCCTCTTCTTGTAAGCCCTCGCCAAGTTCCCGTGCCACTCGTCGTAGATCTTCCAGCCGTATGAGTCCTGTGTTGTTGGTATCGAACAGCTCAAACGCGCGCAAGATCTCCTCGCGCGGATCTCTCGCCACGATCCTCTGCGCCGCCAGATGCATAAACGCCAGATGCGGCAGCACCAACCTCGACGGCCCACTAAACGTCGGCTGCTGTCCCAGTCCCATTGGCGCCTTGGCCCCAC